>JANSJX010000013.1:0-596127 GCA_026168455.1 Theocolax elegans | reverse complement strand
ATAATATCTTTTTATGTAATATATTTTATTTGATGATTTGTTCTATTTTCTTTTATCACATTTAAATAGACGTTTTTACACATTTTTTTTCATCATACCCTATTACAAAGATGTGTATATATATAATGTATATATGAGATATTCCATGTGAAATGGTCTGATCAAAATTTTAAAATGCACCATATTTTGGGTACACATTGCAAATGTTCATCAGAATACAGAAAAATATTTTTAGGTACTTGAATCTATTTGCTCAAAATTTATTCTAACCTCAAAAAGTGAATTTTTTAAGTTTTTTACCACACAATATACCGGTCAATTCCAATAATTAAGTCATATTGCACTATCAATCACCTTATTTTATTCTATTCATTCTCTAAAATAATTCTTTTCAACTTCATCTGTATATATTCATTTAGTAGTTTCATCTTTACCAGCATTACATACTAGACAATTTTCATAACTTCATCAAAATTCAACATCTTCATGACATAAACAATCACATTTAATTTTGTATTTTACTATTTTATAATGTTCATTCATTATTTATATCTCCTACTTAACCTAATATTTAAAGTACAGTCATAACAAATTGCTTTACTATTTTTATCTCTTAAAAAATATTTTCTTGTTTTTATATCATTAGTATTAAAGAATAAATAATCTAATTTATTTTGTTTACATGTTCAACAAAAATACTTTTTCATTATGAGTTGAATTTTCCTTATAAGAAGTAACTATATAATTAATTGGTAAATCATCATGTTTATATGGATTATTTATTTTAAAACCTTTTCTGTTTTCTTCTCACGTAATGTTATATTTAAAACAAGGATTAGTAATTTTAGTTTTGTTATCTGTTATTTCACCCATAAATCAACTATTATGCTGTTCATAAAATGTTAATGGTTCAAGTTTTATATCATTAAGATAATATTCTTTGGGTGCTTCTGGTTTATTAACAGTTATTTTCTGTTCAGAAATATATGGTTCTAATAATTTTGTTAATTCATCACCATTTAATTCTCTTTTAATATTTTCAGAATTAAAAACCCAATATGTGTAATTATTATCAACAATAAAAGAATTATTTTTAATCATTCATTTTGGAAGTGATAATTTATATTCAACATAATCAATAAGAATAGATTGTGGTTTATCTTTTACAATTTGTTCTTTTTTAAATTCTATTTGCATAATTAATCACTTCTACATCAATCACAAACATATCCAAATGGTTTTGTATAATTCAAATGTTCATCAATATCATAATCATCTTCAAATTTTCTAATATCATGTTGTTCTGCTTCTAATTCTGTTTTAAAGCGATAAAGCATTTGGATTTTGTCATCTTCATATAATTCATTACATTCAACACATCTTTTTCTTCTTTTTTTAATTTTTTTATCAATCTTTCTTAGTGCTTCATAATCAAGAATTTCTATTGTCATAATAATCCTTTCCTAATATGTTCTGTTGCTTCTAGCATAAAGAACATATATTTTTATTTTTTAGATTATTAATACTACTATTATTAGTTTTATTAATTCCATGAAAACTGGGCTCAAAAATAAATTGTGAAATTTTAAAAAACATTGAGGCATTCGATTCAATATTTATTTAATTTGCGTTTAGCAAATTAATACTTTAATTGAACCGGCACCGCTCAATTTTTTTTACAAGTTTGAAATTTATTTTCTCGCCCAAAAAATTTTTCAAAAAAAATAAAAAATAAAACCAACACTTGCTCACTTGGTAGTGGCAATGTTGGTTAAATAAAGAATAATAGTTGGTCCCCACTCCGGGTCTATATATACTAGTTTCCAATTCGCTCCCACCCCAAGAATTACCATTAAATGGTTAGTATATTTTATTAGGTATCACTCCACTTATTATTTATCCATGCAAGTCCACATGCTAGCCACTATTTTTAACAACTGTGTTGTGGTTCACTTTTTTAATTCCTTAACACGTGTTGATAATAGTATTAAAGAAGGTTATTAAAAATTTTAAAATTTTACAATTACAAAAAAAAGACAAGATTATTTCTTGTCTTTTTCCTTTGAGAATAATTTTTATTTTATCTTATAAAATCTATATTTTTTAAAATACGTCGAATATAAATTTAAGGGTAAAAGAGAATTTAATTTGTCTATCATCATTTTGAAATGGTAATGTTGTAAAGAATTTATTTATCTAGTAATTCATCTTCCTACTTTTTTGGGAACCTCCCGTTTCAATACTTGTTAATGTTTCTTCATTATTGATATTTTCTACACTTGTATTCACGAATAAACTACTCCTATCTTTTATTTAATAGCAGCAAAAGCTGTTTCTAAAGTTTCTTTAATAATTGCACAAGATTTATCAAATGCCGTTTGCTCTTCTTTCGTTAATGGTAACTGAACTACTCTTTTTCAACCTTTTTCGTAAAGTATTGTTGGTACACCAATATAAAAACCTTGCTGTCCATATTCTCCCTGTAAATAAGCACCTGCTACTAAAACGTGATTTTGTCCTTCAAGGATATTTCTTACTAATAATGCCAATGCTGCACCAATACCATAAAAAGTTGCACGTTTTAATTTAATAATTTTATAAGCTCTTTGTGCTACTTCTTTTCTTAATTCTTCTAAATCTTTTTCTTTAATTCTACCTTCAGTAATTTGTTGATAAATAGTTTTATTACCTACCGAAACCGAACTTCAAGGAATCATTGAAGAATCACCATGTTCACCAATTACATAAGCAGCAACTGACTTTGGATTAACTGCAATTTTTTCTCCAATTAAATATTGTAAACGTAAGGTATCTAAAATTGTACCAGAACCTAATACTTGATGATAATCAAATTGTGTAATTTTTTGATAAACAGTTGTCATAATATCAACAGGATTAGATGCAATAATAGTAACACCTTTAAATCCTGATTTTTTAATTTCTAAAGCAATGCTCTTCATAATTTTGGCATTATCTGCTACCATATTTAATCTTGTTTCACCATCTTTTTGTGGTCTTCCGGGGCAGTAATAACAATAATATCAGCATCTTTACAATCGCTGTAATTTCCCGCCTTAATTGAAATAAAAGGATGATCTAAAGCTGCTTGACAATCAGCAAAATCAATCGCATTACCTTCAGCTATACCTTCAAAAGCATCAATTAATACATATTCTTGGGCTAAACCTTGATTAATGGCACTGTAAATAAAACTACTACCAACAGCTCCACATCCAACAAGGACAATTTTTCGTTTTGCAATATTTACCTCCATATTTTTTGCATTTCATGTAACAGTACTTTATCCTCGGCACTATTTTAATAACTTACTTTTTAAAATAAAAGTTACAATGATATGTAATATTTTTATTATGCTTTTTATATAAGAATGTTAAAAAAATAAAAATCTAATTAACAAGGACAAAAATTTATTACATTTTTATCTTACCACTATTTTAATAAAAAAATAAGTTTTATTTTTTCTTTTAAATTTTTGTTTTTCAATTAATAACAATCCCTTTTGGTCTAGTAAAAGCAAGTAACGAAGGACGAATACCTTGTACGCCAAGACCAGAATCCTTAACACCAACAAAAGAAAAGTGATCGGGACCACGTTGTGACTGATCGTTAATATTAACACTTCCAACTTCTAATAATTTAGAAATACTCATTGCACTATTAATATTAGTAGTAAAAACAGAAGCTTGTAAACCATATTGTGAATCATTTGCAATATTAATTGCTTCTTTTACTTCATCAAAAATAATAATCGGCAACAATGGTGCAAAAGGTTCTTCTCATGCTAAATTCATTTTTGTTGTTACGTCAGTAATAATAGTTGGTCACATTAAATTTTCTTTAAATTTATTACCAACTAAACAATTGGCTCCTTTATCTAAAGCATCTTTAATTAATTTTTTAGCATTATCAACTGTTGGTTGATCAATAACAGGAGTAATATCACAATCATCTGTGGGCAAACCAACAGTTAACTTTTCAACTTTTTCTTTTAAAATTGGAATTAATTTGCTACTAATTGTTCTTTGTACTAACACTCTTTTAATAGCAGTACAGCGTTGTCCTGAATAACTAAATGCACCTTTAATGATTTTGGTTGCTGTATCTTCAAGATCAGCATCATTAAGCACTATTGCTGGATCTTTACCTCCTAATTCTAAAATCAAATCAGCTTTTAAAGATTTCTGTGAAATACGATTACCAACAACAGCACTACCAGTAAAAGAAATAACATTAATTGCTTCATTTTCAACTAAACTATCACCAATTTCACTACCTTTACCACTTATAGCATTAAAAACACCATTAGGAATGTTAGCTTCTTTAGCTAATTTAGCTAAGTGTAATCCCACCAATGATCCTTGTGTTGCGGGTTTAAAAACAACACTATTACCAGTCACAAGTGCTGGAAATATTTTAGAGACTGATAAATTTATCGGATAATTAAAAGGGGAAATAGCAAGAACAATTCCTTTTGGTACGTATTCAAAAACAGCTAATTTGTTCATACTTCCTCAACTATCACCTGTATAAGATTCAGGATGAAGACGTAATGCTTCTTGTAAAGTATATTCAATATATTCAACTGTTCTATCAATTTCACTGCAAGCTGCTTTTGTGCCTTTAGCAATTTCATTAGTCATTAATTCAGCAAGTATTAATTTATCGCGAATAATTAATTGTTTTCAAGAATTTAAAAAAGAAATTCTTTTTAAAATAGGCATTTGTTCTCAATTTTTTTGAGCAAATTTTGCAGATTCATATACTTTTTTAATTTCAACTTTAGTTAAGGCAGGAACTTGGCCTGCTATTTTATTAGTGGTGGGATTGATAACTGATATTCAATTACCATTTTCATACAAGTCACCATTAATTAGAGATTGATATTTAATAATATTATTTGTCATCTATACTTCCTCCTTAAATCACTACCATAATAATTATAGCATTGATATAAGTCATATCCTATTCACTCTTAACTAAAATTATTATTTAAATTTATATTATGAAAATCAAAAAAACTAATTCTTTAAAAAGTCCATAATTTTCAACAAAAAAGTTTATTTTAAATACCATTGTTGCTTTCTTTTCCATCAAAATTTTCTGATATTGATGATATATCAGCATCAATAACATCAGTTTTTAAATCAATCACTAAATTACTACCGCCAGCAATAATATCATCAGCAACTACTTTGCCAGTTCCTTCATTTACCTTGCTAAGATTAATGTCACTTGCTTTAATCACTAATCATTTTTCTTTTTTCGTTAATATATTAATAAAAGATGTTGCTGGTGATAAGAAAGTTTTAATAATACTAATACTTTTACTTTTAGGAACTTTTATTACTTTATTACCTTTTGTTGTTCGTGAAGTTTGTTCAATAGTATTGAATAACATTCGTTTAATTGTTCCAACTGATGTTAACATTGCATAAATATCATTACTATTACCACAAGCCATTCCTACCACTTCATCTTCTTCAGAATTAATTTTCAAAGCTTTAACACCTGTTGCAGTTTTAGTTAATAATGGAACTTTCGTTTCTAAATATTTTAAAGTCATACCCTTGCGAGTACTAATAACAATAAAATCATGACCGGTAGTACTATTAACACTAATAACACTATCGTTCTCTTTTAATTTAACATATTTGGCGGTTTTATTAAATCTGGTAGTTGCTAACTCTAAAAGTGGCATTCTTTTAATTAAACCATATCTAGTAGCGACTACTATATTTACATTTGGCTGTTCAAAACTATTAACTTGCGCAACACTAATAATTTTTTCATTTCCTTCAAGTTTACATAACGTATTAACATGAATACCATTATCTTTCCATTTATTTTCTTCTAATTTAAAAATTGGTATTAAAAAATAATTACCTTTATTTGTAAAAAATAATAAATTATTAAAATTATTGAACATTGCTCCACCAATAATAACATCATTTGGCTTACGCCCAAAATCTTGATAATCAAGATTTTGTAAAAATACTTTACTACTTATTACCTTAATTCAACCATCATAACTAATACTAACAAATACATTTTCTTGTCGTAATGTTGCTTTTTCATCAATTGTAATTTCAGAAATTTCACCTTGAATTTGTGATTTTCTTAATCCAGAAAAATGAGAATTAATTTGTTCTAACTCAGTAATAATAACTTGACGTAGTGAATTTTCATTATTAAGAATTTCTTGTAAAACAATAATTTTACTTTCAATATCTGCTTTTTCTAAAACTAATGATTGAATATCAGTAGCAGTTAAACGATATAAACGCAATTGTACAATTGCTTCTGCTTGAATATCAGTAAAATTAAAAGCTGATATTAAATTTAATTTTGCTTGCATACGGTCAGTTGATGTTCTAATAATTTTAATTACTTTATCAACTTCACTTAATGCAATAACTAAACCATTAACAATCTCTAATCTTCGTTCTAATTGTGCTAAGTCATATTGTGAACGCTTAGTAACAACATCAATTTGATGATTAATATAAAAATCTAACATATTAATTAAACTCATTTGTACTGGTTTTTTGTTAGCAATTGCTACTAAATTAAAGTTATAATAAATTTGTAAATTGGTATTTTTAAATAAATAATTTAAAATTTCTTGTGGTTTACTATCTTCTACTAAATCAATAACTATTCGTAAACCAAAACGATCCGTTTCATCACGTACTTCTTTAATACCATGAATTTTTGCTAATGTTTTAACATCATCAATTTTTTTAATTAAATCTTGTTTAATAACTTCAAATGGAATTTCGGTAATAATTATTTGTGGAATTTCACCTTCATTATTAATATGAGTTTTGGCACGAATTGCAATTCGCCCCTTACCAGAACGATAAGCTTCTTTAATACCTTTAATCCCTTGAATAATTCCTCCGGTTGGAAAGTCAGGACCCTTAATAACACGCATTAATTCGCTTAAATTACATTGTGGATTATTAATTCTCATGACAATTGCATTAATTACTTCTTGTAAATTATGAGGTGGAATATTAGTTGCCATTCCAACGGCAATTCCAGAAGCACCATTTACTAATAAATTTGGAAAATAGGCAGGTAAAACTGTTGGTTCTGTTTCTGATTCATCAAAATTTTTAATTAAACTAATAGTATTTTTCTTAATATCCTTCAGTAATAATTCTGAAATTAATGATAAACGTGCTTCTGTATATCGCATCGCAGCAGGATTATCACCATCAATTGAACCTTTATTACCGTGCATTTGTACTAATGGTCATGCTACCTTTCACTCTTGTGCCATTCTACACATCGCAGCATAAACCGCTGTATCACCATGAGGATGATATTTACCAATTACTTCTCCAACAACACGAGCTGCTTTTTTATATGCTTTATCATTGGTTAAACCCAAATCATTCATAGCATGCAAAATTCGACGTTGAACTGGCTTCAAACCATCACGGACATCGGGCAATGCTCGTTCTAAAATAATATATTTGGCATATCGACCAAAACGTTCTGCAACAATATCATCAATAGGATAAGATAAAATTTGTTCATTATTTTGTTGAATCTCTTCTTTACTATTCATAACTTATAAACTCCTTTTTTTCTTAATAATCACTAGTTTCAAAAGAAATATTTTCTTCAATTCATTTTCGTCTTTTTTCTGGTTTATCACCCATTAATATTTGAATTTCTGTTTCTGCTGATAGAGCATCCTCAATAGTAATTTTAATTAATTGACGGACGTTTGGGTCCATAGTTGTTTCTCATAATTGTTCAGCATTCATTTCTCCTAAACCTTTATAACGTTGCAGGTCATATTTACCTTTAATTGTTTCAACTTTATCTTTTAATTCTAACTCATTTCAAACATATACATGTTTCTCTTGCTCTTCTTCTTTAAAAGAAATTTTAAATAAAGGCGGTAATGCAATATAAATATTACCCGAAGTAATTAAATCTCGCATATAACGATAGAAAAAAGTTAGTAATAAAATTTGAATATGGGCACCATCAGTATCGGCATCAGTCATAATAATGACTTTATTATAATTACAATTTTCAATACTAAATTCGTTACCAACACCAGCACCAATCGCATTAATAATCATACTAATTTCCTCATTATTAAAAAGATCAATTACTTTAGTTTTTTCGGCATTAATTACTTTTCCTTTTAACGGTAATATCGCTTGGAACTTACGATCACGACCTGACTTGGCACTGCCACCAGCAGAATCTCCTTCCACTAAAAATAATTCATTAATATTAGGATTTTTACTTTGTGCAGGCACCAATTTACCTACTAAAAATTTTTGCGTATCTTTACTTTTATTACGCAATGATTCACGTTCTTTTCTTAAAGCATTACGAATATCACGAGCCTTAATGGCTTTATCAATAATTTTTTTAGCAGCATCACTATTTTCGTGAAGTCAAAATGAAAATCTTTCATTAACAATATTATCAACAACAATTCTTGCTTCGGGCGTTCCCAATTTACCTTTTGTTTGACCTTCGTATTGAATTAAATTTTCAGGAATACGCAACGAAACAATAGCAACCAAACCTTCTCGCAAATCATTACCTTCTAAATTTTTATCTTTTGCTTTTAATAATTCTTGTTTTCTTGCATATTCATTAATAGCTTTTGTTAAACCACTTTTAAAACCAACTAAATGACTTCCACCATCAACAGTTTTAACGTTATTGGCAAACCCTACTAACGTTTCGCTATAATCTTCCGTATATTGTAATACAATTTCAACGTCAATATTATTTTGTTTACCTTTTAAACTAACAATTGGTGATAAATTTTTTTTATCTTTATTTAAATATTGCATAAAAGCAACTAAGCCATTTTCATAATGAAAAGTTTCTTCAGTACCTGTCCTCTTATCAATTAATTGAATACTTAAATCATTAATTAAAAAAGCACTTTCACGTAAATGTTGTTCAAATAAATGAACATTTCAATCACAACCTAGAAAAACACGATGAAAATCAGGTAAAAATTGTACCCTAGTTCCTGTTTTATAAGTGTTACCAATCATTTTTAAACTTTGATCAATCTTACCACCATTTTTAAATTTAATTTCATGAATTTTTTTATCACGATGAATAGTAACAATCATTCAATTACTTAAAGCATTTACTACTGAAGCACCAACGCCATGTAAACCACCCGAGGTTTTATAACTATTAGTGTCAAATTTTCCACCAGCATGTAAAACCGTATAAATAACTTCGGGAGTACTTTTTTTTGAAGCATGCATACCAGTTGGAACACCACGACCATTGTCTTCAACAGTAACTGACTTATCAACATTAATAGTAACAACAATACTAGTACAAAAACCAGCTAATGCTTCATCAATACCATTATCAACAATTTCTCAAACTAGATGATGAAGACCACGATTATCAGTAGAACCAATATACATTCCAGGTCTTTTTCTAACTGCTTCTAGACCTTCTAAAATTTGAATTGATGATTCATTATAAACACTGTTTTTTGGTTTATTTGCCATGAAAAAAACTCCTTACTACAATTTACTTCATTTTCATTTTATCATATATTTATTTATTTAAAGATAATGTCGATAAAAGAACTAAATCAATTTTATAATTTAAAGTTAAAGGTTTCTATACAAAATTTAAGATAATACATTTAAAATAAATATTTAACTAATAATTTTTAATTATTAATAAAACAGCTATAAAAATAAATATAAAAAAACTATTAACTTTTAAATTAATTAAAAGTTAATATTTGAATCATAAAAAAAATAAATATAATAATCTTATAAAGAATATAGAATTTTATCGCTTACTTATTTTAATGTTTACAAAATAAATGGGTTTTTTATTGTTAAAGGAGTAAAAAAATGAATGACGATTTAAATGAAAAATTAATAAATAGTGCTTGAAATGGCGATTTAGATACAATTAATATTTTACTGATAAATAATTGTGCTGATGTTAATTATTTAACTATAAATAATTTTAGTGCTTTAACACTAGCCGCCTGAAATGGACACTTAAATATCGTTAAAACTTTACTAGAAAATGATGCTAATATTAATCATGCTAATATATTTGGTAATACTGCTTTATTATTAGCTGCTGAAAATAATCATATTGAAATAGTTAATACACTAATAGAAAATAACGCTAATATTAATCATGAAAATAATGGTAATGAAACTGCTTTAATCTTAGCTGCTAAAAACGGACACTTAAATATCGTTAATATCTTAATAATGCAACATAATATTAATATTGATCATCCTAATAATTTTAATAATACTGCTTTAACACTAACTGCTAAAAACGGACACTTAAATATCGTTAATGTATTAATAACACATAATGCCAATGTTAATCATATAAATGAAGATAATGATGAAACCGCTTTAATCTTAGCCGCCAGAAACGGATATTTAGATATAGCTAATGTTATAATAGCGCATAATGCTAATGCCGATCATACAAATCAAATAAATAATAATGCTTTAATATGAAGCGCGCGAAATGGTTATCTAAATATAGTTAATAGTTTAATAACTACATAATACCAATATTAATTATGTAAATGAAAAAGGTGATACAGCTTTAATATGAAGTACTTGAAAAGGTTATTTGGAAATAGTTAACACTTTACTAGCAAAAAATGTTAATGTTAATTATTCAGATCAATCTGGTTACAGTCCTTTAATGATAGCTGCTGAAAATGGTTTTTTAAAAATTGTTAATAGTTTAATAGAAAAAATAACGCTAATCTTAATTATGCAAATCAAAATGGTAATACAGCTTTAATGATGGCCAATAAAAATAACCATATAAAAATAGCAAGAATAATCGAGCAAATAAATCAACTAAATCAACTAAAGGCAGAAAATTTAATAAATGCTAAAGAAATGATACTAAACATTAATAATGTTTTAAATGAACAACTAAAAAAACTAATGAAATAAAAGATAATCAAAATGATAATGAAATTTGAAAAAATAATCAAGAAGAAATTATTGAAATCATTGATAACTATAAACATAATTTAAATCAAAAACTTAAAAATATTAATTCAGAACTTAATAATCATTCTCTAAAAAAAGATTTTATTAATATTCTAAAGTTTGGAAAAGAAAATTATTCATTATTACATATAGCAGTATTAAATGATTGACAAAAATTAGTAACTTATTTAATAAATGAATGACCAGTTGATATTGATTATCAAGATAATTCGGGAAATTCGGCATGAAATCATGCTTGTATGTTATTACAACCAAAAAATACTTTGACTATTAAAAAAGAACATCAATTAACTTATAAAAATAAAGTATTTATAAAACAATTAATTCCTTCATCTCCAAATTGAAATCCAATTGAAAAAAAGAAATTAATAAAAATGCTAGTGAAAATAGAAAAAAAATTATTGACTATTATATGCCAAAAGATAAAAATAGTATTGAGAGTTGAGAACATATTAGTAGTATCGATTTACAAATGCAAAATTCTTTCACAAACGAAAGCAATACGTTAAAATTTTCAATATCTTAAAACATTAAGATATTTTTTATCTAACTTTTGATATTTTTACATTAGTAACTTAGATAAATATCTTATTTACGTTATTATTTATTTCTTAATAACATATTATTCAAAACTATGTAATTCTTTTCATAGTTTTTCTAAAATTACTTTTGATTTAACTAATGATGAAAGTTCTGTTTTTGTAGCATTTTGCAATAATTGTCAAGTTGGAAATTGCTGTAATATTTTATTTTGTAATTGTAAACCAATTCCTGGTACTGATGATAAAACACTACTTATCATTGATTGACTTCGCTTTGCTTTATGATATTTAATTGCATAATTATGAACTTGATCTTGTAATTTACTCAAAAATAAAAAACAAGCATCAGTCTTAGGAATATTAATAATTTGCATTTTATCATTTATAATTTTATCAGTTTGATGTTTTTTATTTTTAACTAATCCAATAATAGGAATTGTTAAGTTTAATAATGTTAGTTGTTCTAATGTAGCACTAATTTGTGGTTTTCCACCATCAACAATAATTAAATCAGGAAGTGGCAATTTATTAATAACTAAGTGATGATATCTACGATAAATCATTTCACAAAAACGATGATAATCATCAACAATTTTTGGATCTAATAAAAATTTGCGATAATCATTAAAACTAGGATTACCATTCTTATAAACAATCATACCACCAACACTAGCACTTTGTTGAAGATTAGAAACATCAAAAACCTCTAAATGATTTAAATTAGGAATTTTTAATCATTGTGATAATACTTTCATCATATTTAACGGCGCATTAAACTGATTAGTCTGTAAATAATTATTTCATGCATAAATGGCATTGGTTTTTGCCAATGTTAAAATATGTTCTTTTGTTCCTTTAATTGGATTAATAAATTTTATTTGTGGAAATAATAATTTTAATTGTTTTAAATCAATATTTGATGGTAAATATATTTCATTTGGCAATGTATTTTTACTATATAGTTGTTGACAATAATTACGAATTAAATCTTGAATTTCTAAGTAATTATTTTGAACTATTTGTTCATCTTTAGCTTGCAATTTACCATTACGATAAAATAAAGTAATTAAAACAACCATTTCATCTTCAATTAAAAAATTAATAAAATCGCGATTTCCATAATCTTGAAACTCAACAACTTGTTGTGATAAAAATAGATCTATTTTTGATAACAAAATTTTAATACGATTAGCATTTTCAAATTGTAAGTTTTCAACACTAATATTCATATTATTAATTAATAATTTTTTAACAGCAGTAACATTCCCTTTGAAAAATTGATCAATTTTACTAATCATATCTTCATAATAAGTAATAGGTACTGATTTAAAACAAGCGCCAGAACATTGCTGTAAATGATAATATAAACAAGGTTTACCAAGATTACCAGCACATTTTCGTAATGGAAAAATTCGTTCCAATAACTTTAAAATTTCACGCGCACCAGTACCATCGGGAAATGGTCCATAATAATGTCCCTCTTTTTTAGTAGCACTACGTACATAACGATATTGTGGATCACGATTATTAGTGATTTGAATATAAGGATATTTTTTATCATCTGCTAACAAAATATTATATTTAGGATGATGTTTTTTAATCAATGTTTGTTCTAAAATTAAAGCCTCTTTTTCATTAGATGTCGTAATGTATTCAACATCATGAATATCATTAACTAATAACATTGTTTTAAAATTACTGGCTTTATTTAAATATGAAGTTACTCGTTTTTTTAATGAATTAGCTTTACCAACATAAATTAAATTATTATGTATATCTTTAAATAAATAGCATCCAGCAATATTAGGTAAAAGTTTAATTTTCATTTGTAGTAAAGATTTTTCTGCCATTAGTTCACCTAAATTTATTAACAAATTAAAAGATACTTTGATTTTAACATTAATATAATGTTTTATCCTAAAGTAAACTCTTAATTTTATTCATTATTAATTACTTATGATTCGTTATTAATAATAGTCTCGTTATCATTAATAATTTCACGATTTAAAATACTATCTTCTAAACTTTTTTTAACTACCAGAGTACCTTTGCTATTACTCATTACATCTTTTTGTTTTTCAGGGTCAATTTTACCAAAAGGAGTTAAATAACTATTTTCATTAAAATAAACAATAGGTGAAGAAGGTTTATTGATAATGTCACTATTATCATTTTGTTTTATTTCATTTTGTTTTATTTCTGCTTTTTTTACTGGTGATATAGGTGGTTCCTTCTTTGATTTCTTATTAAAATTATTTTCTTTTCTAAAAGATTTTTTAACTTGTTTATCAATTAATAATTTTTCTTTTTTTAACTTAATATGTTTTTGTTTTAAATCAGCATTTATTTTATTTTTTTGCTTTTTATTTTTATTATTAATAATAATTTGTTTAATAATTTGTTTCATTTTGCTAAAGAAAATAAAAGGTTTATTAAAAATAAATAAACAAGTTAAAGAAAAAATACTAATAAAGTTTGCAATTAAATTAGTAACAAAAAAACCATAATTAAAAATACCTATTAAAACATTACTAATAATGCCACCAGTAGCATATGCTGGAAAAAAGGTTTCAACACTAAAGTCTTTAAAAGAAATTGGTGAAGCAAAAAAACCTAGATAATTATTTATAGCATTTGTATTTCATCATGTTTTAACGTATATTTCACTAATATTTAATAGGTTTAAATTATAATAACTAGTTCATAAATTATTCTTTCCTAAAATTATTAAAGTTAAAGTTTGTGTTGTCCAACAACTAATCACTAAAAATAAAAAAGTAACAAAAATATACTTCAATTTAAATTGCATGCGATAACCAAAAGCTAAAGGAATAATCATTAAAAAAAGAAAGAAATAAACAGCATATTTCACTCATCCAAATAAAAAAGAAAAAAGAAAATCATCAAGTACTTTACCAATTATTGAAAATCTAGTTAAACTAACTATTAGGAAAAAGAAGATTACTAATAAGAAAAAAAGTAACCCAACTTCATCACCACGAGATTGAGATTTTGATATTTTAATGCCATTTTTAATCATAAGAATATCACCTCTTAACAGTCTCCACAAAATAACTTATAAAAATAGTATAACATAATTGATATATGTAATATCTTTCTATAATCGATTTTTGATTTATTATTGCAAAAGAACAATAATATTTTTTTAATACTTTTATCATAAAAAATGTATTATTTAAATTTCATATTCATTATTTTCTAGATTTTAAAAATTTAAAATAAATCATTTTTCTTATTTATATTTATTTAACAATTAATTTATATAATATTATATAATCATTGTAAACTTAATATAAGTTTTACCCGTTGCTTTATTTAAAGTAAAATGGGTTTTTATTTTCTAATTTTAAAGGGGACATAAAAACAATGTGGTGTTTTAATAAAAATAAAAAAGAAGAACAAGAAAGACAAAAAGAAGCCGAAAAACAAGCAGAACAACTACGAAAAATTGAAAGAGACCAAGCTAAATTAAAAGCCGAAAGAGAAGAAAGAAAAAGACAAAAAGAAGAACAAGAAAAAAAAGAAAGACAAAGAAAAGCCGAAAAACAAGCAGAACAACTACGAAAAATTGAAAGAGACCAAGTTAGATTAAAAGCCGAAAGAGAAAAAAGACAAAAACAAAAAGAAGAAAGAGAAAGAGAAGAAAAAAATAGAAAAGCCGAAGAAGAAAGCCAACGTGTAAAAGAAGCAAATGAATATATGGAAAAACAAAGAATAGAAAGAAAAGCAAAACGAGAAAAAATTTTTCAAGAAAAATTAAAAGAAGATAGAGCTAAAGAATTAAGAGAACGTGCCAGAGCAGCTGAAGAAGATGAAAGACAAAAAAGAGAACGTGCAGAAGCAGAAAATGCAGCAAAAATAAAAGGTAAAGGGCATTATAATCCATGAAATTTTTAAATTTTAAATTTTTCTATTAATTTATATAATGTAGTTTACAAAGTTATTAGATTTTTAATTAATAAAATAAAAAATTTCTTCAACCGAAACTAATATACAAGTTGAAGAAATTTTTTTATTACTTTCAAATTTTCCAGCAATAATTTTCATGTTTTTTTTACTAAATGCACTATAAATTATTTTAAATTGATTTTCAATAGTCTTTAGTATTTTTCTAAACTGGTTCTAATTTAGTAAACATTATATAAACTTTAAAATTAGTTTAAATATGAAAAAATTATATAATTTAAGGTTAATGATAATATCATTAACCTTAAATTTCATTAACAACTGTTAAAATCATAGGTAACTTACCAGTTTCTTTTTTAATATAATCTTGTAAATCATTTTTCATTTTAGTCTTAACTTCACTAAGACTAAAAGCAGTATTAGTTTTATATTTTTCAATAACATTAATAATAATGTTTTGCAATTTTTTCAACATTTCTTCATTATTAGTTAAATAAACAACACCACGCATTTGTGCATCAATTAAAGAAACAATTTCTTTAGTTTTACGATTTATTGTCACTCCTGTAATTAAAATACCATCACGTTGTAATTGTTTTCTTTCACTAATAACAATTGAACCAATATCACCAACACCAATACCATCTACATATACATCACCAGTTTTTATTAAGTTATCTGTTGTTTTATTAGTAGCATTTTTATCATTAAAACGAGAAGGACGTGCAACATACTGTTTAACAAAATTATCAATTAATTTACCATTTTCAAAAGTAATAACTTCACCATTATCATGAATTAAAGCATTGTTATGTAATACACCAGCATCAATGGCTGCTGCTTGTGCTGCTACAAAATCTTTATATAAACCTTTAACTGGTAAAAAATATTTTGGTTCAATAATATTAACCATTAACTTAATATCTTCATAAGAAGCATTTAAACTTCAAGCTTGTTTTTCTGATATATTAATAACTTTAACATCAGTACGTGCTAAGTCATCTAATAAGGCTGCATGAGCCAATTCATTTCCTGGAATTGGTGGAGTTGCTAAAATTATTGTATCTTGCGATTCAAGTTTTAAATAATCATCATTACCAATAGCAATTTTATTCATTCTAGTAAATAAACGTTCACCACTACCAGTAACAATAATTACTGTATCTTTAGTACCAATTGTTTGTGCTAAATTAATAATTTGTGATTTATCAATATTGAAAGCGTTTAAATCATTAACTTTTAATAAAATATCATATAAAGTTGCACCATAAACTGCAATTTTACGTTTAGAGTCAGTTTCTTTAATAGCATTAAGAATTTCACTAACACGATATAAATCTTGATCATAACATGCAAGAATAACCCTTCCTGGTGCTTCTTTTAATACTGGTTCAATAATAGTTTGAATTTTATGCTTAGGAGCTGTAAAAGCTTTTCTATTGGCACATGTTGCTTCACTAATTAATAATAAAACATCATTTTTAGAAACACTAGCTAAATGTTGAATATCAGTAGTAAAATCACTACGATGTTCACCATCAAAAATATAATCACCCGTATAAACAATTGTTTCATTTAATTTAATATTTTCACCATTATTTACAGTTAAAACAAAACCTAAACTACCTGGAATTGAAGTAGTTGTTTTAAATGTTTTAACAACAACATTACCAAACGATACTTTTTGTTCAGGCTCAATAGTTTTAATTATAATTTCATTTTGATTAATAAAACGAAAACGTTCTAATTTCTGCTTAATCATAAAATCAGTTAATTTACTAGTAAAGATTGGAACTTTATACTCGGGTTTTATTTTATTAAAATCTTTTAAAATATAAGGTAGTGCTCCAAAAGCATCATCAGATGGTTTTGAAATAAATATACCTTGAATACGATGTTTATTTTCTTTTAAATATGTATAATCTGGAATAATAATATCAATTCCTAAAATTTCTCTTTCTGGGAGTCTAATGCCGGCATCAAATACAAATATCTTATCATTTACTTCAACAACATATAAGTTTTTACCACGTTCATCTAATCCACCCAGAGCAAATACTTTTATCTTTGCCATGTTTTCACCAGTTTTCAACTTTCTTTATTTTTATTTTATAAAATTTAATATCTTAGAAGAACATAAAAATTAAAATTTTAACTTAAATTCCCAAGATGCTGCTATATTATGTTATTAGTATTTTAACACTAATTTAATAATAAAACTGTAATTAATTTTCATTAAAAATAGTTTCAAATTATTTATCAATAATTTCTAAGCTAAGCTTACTATTATCTTCAACTTTAATTACTCGAACTTTAATTATATCATTGATTTTAACGACATTATTTAAATTATCAATACGTTTATTAAATTTTTTTGAAAATTCTGAAATATGAATTAAACCATCAATCTTATCTTGTAAATTAACAAAAACACCAAAATTAACAATTTTTACAACTTTACTATCAAATTCAGAACCGATTTTAATTTGAACAGGATTAACAATACTTTCAATAATTTGTCAAGCTTTATCAATGGCTGATTGTTCATTATGATAAATCATCAATCGTCCATCATCTTCAATATCAATTTTAACATTATCACAGTCGGTAATAATTTTATTAATAACTTTCCCACCAACACCAATAATATCACGAATTTTATCAATTGGAATTAACTTTTGAATAATTTTTGGAGCATTAGGTGCCAATGTAGTTCTAGGCTTTTTAATTACTTCATTCATGTTTGCTAATACTTGTAATCTCGCAACTCTGGCTTTTTCCAAAACTTGTGTAATAATATTAAAATCAATACCAGTAATTTTAATATCCATTTGTAAAGCACAAATACCATTGGCTGTTCCTGCCACTTTAAAATCCATATCACCTAAGTGATCTTCTAATCCTTGAATATCAGTTAAAATTGTAAAATCTTTTTCTTCTTTAATTAAACCCATGGCAATACCAGCAATTGCAGCTCTAATTGGTACACCACCAGCCATTAATGCCATTGATGAAGCACAAATTGCTGCTTGTGAAGTTGAACCATTTGATGCTAATACTTCTGATACTAATCTAATTGTATAAGGGAAATCTTTTTCAAGAGGAATAATTTGTAATAATGCTTTTTCACCAAGAGCGCCATGACCAATCTCACGTCGTGAAGGAACACCCATTCTTCCTGTTTCACCAACAGAAAATGGAGGAAAATTATAATGATGAATAAAACGTTTATACTCTTCTTTACCTAATCCATCAATAATTTGATGTTCAGCAAGTGCACCCAACGTTAAAACTGATAAAACTTGTGTTTCACCACGAGTAAACATTGCACTACCATGAACAATAGGTAAAACATCAATCATACTTGTTAATTTTCTAATATCATCAGCTTTTCGTCCATCAACTCGTACATTATTTTTT
Source organism: Theocolax elegans (assembly GCA_026168455.1). NCBI lineage: Eukaryota > Metazoa > Arthropoda > Insecta > Hymenoptera > Cerocephalidae > Theocolax > Theocolax elegans. The sequence continues at coordinate 577,190 of JANSJX010000013.1, read as the reverse complement.
AAAATCATAGTACGCATTGCTTTTTGTAATAATTGATCAATACTTTTGCGTAAATTATGAATAGTTGTTTCTTCACCAATATTTAAAACTTCTTGATTAAATTCATTTTTAAAACTTTGAAATGTTTCTTCAACTAAATTTTTAATCAAGTTGCTTCGACTTTTTTTATCAACAGTAGTACTAATTTTACTAATTTGTGATTGACAATTTGTTTCTACAAATTGTTCAATATTAACAGGAATTAATGCTAACTGTGGCTCAAATTTATTTGGTTTTAATTTTTCAATGATACTTTCTTGAAAAATTATTAATTTAATAATATGTTCATGTGCAAATTTTAATGCTTTAATCATATCTTTTTCTAAAATATCATGACATCCTGCTTCAACCATATTGATGGCATCTTTTGTTCCACCAACAATTAATTCCATTTTTGAATTTGATAATTGCTCTTGTGTTGGATTAAGGACAAGTTCATCATTTATTTTACCAACAACAACAGTAGCACTAGGACCCTGAAATGGCAAACTACTTAATCCTAAAGCAAGTGAAGTCCCAAAAGCTGCATTTACTCTAACATCACAAGCATCATCTAACGCAAAAACATTATTTACAACTTGTACTTCATTAACAAAACCTTTTGGAAATAATGGACGAATTGAACGATCAATTAATCTAGCACATAGTGTTGCATATTCACTAGGTCGACCTTCACGCTTTAAAAAACCACCCGGAATCTTACCAACTGAATATAACTTTTCTTGAAAAACTATTTGTAATGGAAAAAAATCTTGATTATTAATAACTTCATTATAAGATACAGTTGTTAATACAACTGTATTTCCATAAGTAATTTTTACTGATTTTTCTGCTAAATTAGCCATTGTACCTAATTCAACAATTAATTCATATTTTCCTTCTTTAAAAAGGAATTTTTCTTTTAACATTATTTTACTCCTTAACTTCCATTTTTTGTCGCAACTATGAGCATTATAGCATAATAAAATGTTAAAATAAGTTATAGAACAATTTTATTTTAGGAGGTCATAACTTATGTTTAAACATAAAATACAAAATGAAATTTCAATTTCAAATAAAGACTTTGATAAAATTAAAAATAAAGCTTTAATTATTGATGTTCGTGATGTTGCTGAATATCAAATTTTAAAAAAAATAACAAATGATAATGGTGAACTTAATATTGTTAATATTCCTTACTATGATTTGATTAAAAATCCTAGTAAATATATTGAAAGTAAAAATCAAGTGATTATAACTATTTGTAATGCAGGAAATCGTTCAACTGCTGCTGCACTAACACTCAGAGAATTGGGCTATACTAACACTTATGTTTTAATTAATGGTATTTATGGATATTACAAAAAATAACTTATTTCTCATTATTTAATTTAATAAGATCATTAATAGCAATACTTAAATTATTACAATAAGTTCCTAGGACTAAACTAACACTATCGTCTTGGTCTAAAATACCACGATTTTTAATTTTTTTAAGATTATTAAAATTAATTTTTGAATGATCAATAATCTCTACCTTAATTTTATTTGCTGTTGCTGTCGTCCCTTTAATATTATCAATTCCTCCTAAATCAACAATAAAATTTTGTAATTTAAATGGGAATTTTTGTGGTTTATTAATGGGTTTTAAACTACTTTCTTGTTGATTGCGTAATTTTTTAGCTGTACTAACATTTCATATTCAAATCCCAATACTAGCCACAGCAAATAACAATGCAATAACTAATAATACTATTTGTCAAATTGGCATGATTACCTTCCTTAATTAATATATTTTTAAATATTTTCTTAATCTTCTTGAATAAAAGCTTTTTTTACTTTAGCAAGTAAAGAATAATGATTAAGTCGATATTCTAAAACTTGTAACGTTAATTTTGATAATTTAATTGTTACCTTATCATTTAGTTTATCATTAAAATCAAAAGTATCAACAATTAATTTTCCAAAATCGCTCAATTTACTATCTTTTTGAATATTTTTCAAAGTAATTTCATGATTTTCATCCAAAATTAGTGGTGAATTTAAACTGCGATAACTATTATTAGCTACTGGAGCAATTTCATGAAATTGCATTAAGTTATGATTTGAAATTAAAACAGCACCACCAAGTGATTTCATTAAACCCGTCGAACCAGTTCTTGTTGCAATAACTAAACCAGAACCACGAAAGTTTTCAAATAATTGATTATTAATTAACACTTGACATGAAAGAGTTGTTGTTAAATTAACAAATTTAACTTCATTAATAGCATATAAAATCTTATTATTAATATTTACTTTTAATAATGAAAATTTATTTACTATTAAATTATTATCATTTTTATCAATTCACATTAATACTTTGTCAACTTCTGTGTTTAAAAAGTTTTCATAAAAACCAAGATTACCACATTTAAAACTAACAAACTTAACAGTATTGAGTATATTATTATAATCATGAACAGCTTTTAAAAATGTTCCATCACCACCAATAATAAAAACAATATCTGGAAAAGAAGTATCTTCAAGTGCTTTAAGGGCCAATAACTTGGCCCTTAATTCCTTAGCTAATGATTGAGAATTCTCATATTTATTAGCAACAATTGTAAATTTATAATTTTTCATCATGTATTCCAATCATATTTCAATTAAAATATTTCACAAGAATCTTCAAATTCGTTTTCAATAGAACCACGTAAAAATAATTCAATCTCATCTTCATTATAACCAATTTGAATACGTTGTTTATTTTCTTGAACAATAATTGGACGTTTTAAAACAGTTGGTGAAGTTTTAATTAAATCAAAAACTTGTAACATTGTTAACTTTTCAATATTAATAGCATGTGTTTTAATAAACTTTGCTCTTGTTGAAATAATATCACCAACACCATTTGGTACAAATCTTAATAATAATTTAATTTCAGTATCGGTCAATGGATTATGGATAATATTACGTTTAATATATGGAATTTTATGCTTATCAAAAAATTGAATAACTTTTTTTGAAGACAAACAACTTGGCGAAACATATATTTTAATCATGACAATACCCCTCTTTGCTTTTAGACTACATTTGATTTAAATACTCTTTTTTTAAAATTAATATTTTTTTATCTTTTAAAGATAAAAGTTAATAAACTCTACATTACTATAATAATATATATATTTCCACACTATCTTTGACCAAACTTAGAAAATAAGTACATGAAAGACCTTTTCCGCTATATCCTTCACCCACATATTATATCATATTATTTTTTGAAAAATAGATACTTTTATTCCTTAAATTTTATAAAAAAATTTAACATATATTTTACTGTCAAATTTTATTTATAATTTGAATTATAATATAATCAAATTATAAAATTAAATTTTCTTTATTTTAAAGTAAATAATTAAAAATAAATAATTTTTATGCATAAAAAACAAGGAGTTAACTAAACATGCCTATTCAAAATAATAACAGTAAATATTTTAAAGAATTTATAATTGGAACTATAATTAGTTCCACCGGAATATTATTAACTGGTCTTAGTTTATCAACTATTTTATTTTTTTATGATAATACAAGAAATGGAAAATCAATAAAAGATAAATTAAATACTATTTTAAATCCAAATAATTTAGTAGTATGCATAATGGGTTCTGTACCTTTAATTCATAGTTTAAACATAACACAAGTTGGTAATAAAAAAATAACAAATGCCACTAAGGGATTAGTAGAAAATATGCTAGTATCATTTTCAAAATCTAAAAAAACAACTCCTTTATTAGCAAATAATGATGTAATGAACATCAATAACTTTGAATTACAAAACCCAGTCAATAATATAAATAATAAAGTAACAATTAATACTTTATAAATATTTATCTTTTAAAGACAAATAAAAAGACTTAGTATTTTTACTAAGTCTTTTTATTTTATGAATAAAATTTAATTTAAATACTTTAATAAATTAAACTGAACTTATCATTTTAATTGATTCTGTTGTTATATCAATACCAGAATCGTTAGAATTACTCTTTTCTAAGAGTGGCTTTACTTTAGTAAATGGTTCTATTTCTAAAAGTTGTTTTTTTGTTTCAATTTCTACTTCTATCTTAAAATTATCTAAACTAGAATCTGAAATAGATGATTCATTTTCATTAATTTTTATTTTTAATTCACTTTCTCTTACTATTACTGTTTCTATATTTTTATCAAGTTTATCTAAACTAATGGCATTTAATGAATTTAATTTATCACTTTTTTCTTTTTGAAGTATTTCTAAATCAGTTAATGGTTGCGTATTTTCAATTGAAATATTTTTTAATTTTTCTCTTTGTTGTTTAATTTTTAGTATTGTATTTTCTAATAAAAATTGTTTTTGACTATTAGTTACTTTTAAATCTTCTATTTCTTTAGTATTATTCTTTTTGCTTAATTGTGCTTTTAATACTAGTCAATTTTCCTTTAATATATTTGTCTCTTTTTTATGTTTTAATATTTCATCAGACAAATCTTTTTTTGTTTTATTTTACTTTCATTTGTCATTCGTAAATCAGCAATTTCTTTATTTATATTACTTCGATTAACAAATTCTTTATCTAATTTTTTTTGAACACTTTTGTAACTACAAAAAATGCCAAAAGTTAATATTGCAATAACACGACGTAAATTACTATCTCTTCAATCTTGTAAAAGTAAAAGATTCTGAAAAATATTTTCTGAATCCTTTACTTTTAAATTAATATCTTTATCATTACTTTCAATTTCTTCTTCTAAACGAGAAATTGAATTAGTTTTTGCATCTATCTTGTCATTTAATGTTTTAATATTTAAATTTATTTCATCTATTTTTGTGATTAATTGTTCTTTAGAAGTTTCATTATCATTAAAAATAGATTGTATTTGACCGTTATTTACATCAATCTCTGTTGTTAATTGTTCCTTGTTTTTTTCTAATCTTTCAATTTCTAATTCAATTTCTGATTTTTGTTTTATTAATGCAATTAACTTTTCTAAACTTTGTAATTCCACTTTCAATTCTTCTTTTTTTAAAATTTCTTTTTTTAAATTTAATATTTTAGTTTTTTCTTCTTGTAATTTTGTCATATTTTCTTTTAATGCTTTTAAACTACCATTAAAAAAGATGATTCTTGAATTATTTTTTTTAAATTAAATAATTCATTTCTAATTCTTTCTAAGGTTCTTCTGTTATCTACTCTGTCTAGATTTCTGTTTTTTATATCTTTACTAGTTTCTTTACTTTCAACTTCTAAAGTATATATATTCATTAACTGCTTTTAATTTATCAGTCATCTGATTAACATATTGTTCAATAAATGTTTTTTTATCTTCACTATCTTTGATATTTCTTAATTGACTTTCAGCTTTCTTCAATATATCTTCTAGTTGTTTTCTTTCAAATTCAAAACTTGCTTGTTTTTCGGCAATATTTTGTTTCTTGATTTCTAATTCCTCAAGTTTTAACCCAAGAGTTTGAAGATATTCTTTCACATTGTTTCGATCTTTTATTTTCTTTAAATATTTTTGTAAATCATCCTTATATTTTTCTTCTCCAAATAACATAAAAAAACTCCTTTATAAAGTAAAAAACCCATTACTCTTAAAAAATAAAAGCTATGGGCCAAAAACTATTTTTAATTTATGTTTTTATTATATCAAAATCAAACAAATTTTAATATAATTAATTGAATTATTTAACTTTATCATTGATAATTAATTATATTAAAAAAATAATTTGGAGGAAGCAAAATATATGGCTCGTATTATATCCGGAATAACTAGCACTGGAAAATTAACTCTTGGTAACTACTTGGGAGCAATTAATAATTTTTTAAAATTGCAAGAAGAACATGAACTCTTAATATTTGTTGCAAATTTACATGGATTAACACTACCAATAAAAGCACAAGAATTAAGAGATAATATTAAAGATATTGCCGCTTGATATTTTGCTGCTGGTATTATACCAAATAAATCTCATATTTTTATTCAATCTGATGTTTTAGCCCATAGTCAATTAGGATATATATTATTATGTAATAGTTATGTCGGTGAATTAGAACGAATGACACAATTTAAAGATAAAAGTCAAAAAATGACAAATCAACAAAATAAAACGATTAGTATTCCAACAGGTATTCTTACATATCCAGCATTAATGGCTGCTGATATTTTACTATATGACGCTGATTTTGTGCCAGTTGGTGTTGATCAAACTCAACATTTAGAATTGACAAAAACTTTAGCAACAAGAATGAATAACAATTATAAAACTGATTTATTCAAAATTCCTAAAATCATTATTGATAAACAAGCACAGAAAATTATGAGTTTACAAGAACCTGAAAAAAAAATGTCAAAATCTGATACTAATCTAAAAAATACTATTTTTTTAAGCGATAGCAAACAAGAAGTTACCAATAAAATTAAAAAAGCAGTTACTGATTCAGAAAATATTATTAAATTTGATCCAGAACATAAGCCTGGAGTTAGTAATTTATTAACTATTTATGCTAGCATTACTAAAAAAGATATCAAAACTTGTGAACAATACTTCAGCAATCACAATTATGGCTTTTTAAAAGAAGAAGTAATTAAAGTAATAAATGATTTATTAGAACCAATGCAAAAAAAACACCAAGAATTTATTAACGAAAAATCATCACAATTAGCAAAATATTTAGAAGAAGGTGCAAATTTTGCTAATAATATTGCTACTAAAAAATTAAACTTTGTTCAAGACACAATGGGTATTAATTTTATCGAGAAAGAAAAATAGGAGGAAGAGATAATGTATTTATACAATAAAAAACAAAAACATTTAATCCTAGTTGATTTAGATGGTACTCTATTAAAAAGTGGTGGTCGAGAAATTCATATTAATACTAAAAAAGCATTAATTGATGCTCAAAAACAAGGTCATATTGTTTGTATTGTCACTGGTCGACCTTATCGTGGATCAATTAAATTTTATCGTGAATTAGGTCTTAATACATTACTATGCAATTTTAATGGTGGCCATATTCATGATCCAAAAATCAAAAAATTCAAACGATTAGTTTTTCCAATTTCTGAAACAATTGTTAAACATATTTTAAATGAAGACTATATTTTTCAACAAATTGAAAACGCGGTTATTGAATATTACAACAAAGCAGTATGTTGAAAAAAAGATGATTTCTTTGAAACTTATTTTCATTTAGATACTATTGAGAATGATACTTTTACAATTAGTAAATTAATTCGTGATTGAAAAGGGAGCGCTAATGCCATTTTAATTGAATTTAAAGAAAATACTAATCTTGATCAAGTATATCGTGACTTGGAAAAATATTCAAACTCAATTAAGGTAAATACTTGAAATCGCTATGATAATAATAAACTAATCTTTGAAATTTCAAGTAAATTTATTGATAAAGGAATGACAGCTCGCATTTTGGCTCAATATTATAATGTTGATATTAGAGATGTTATTGCTTATGGTGATGAAATTAATGATAAAGAAATGTTGATGGAAGTTGGCTATGGTGTAGCAATGAAAAATGGTAATATTGTTATTAAAAGTATTGCCAATGATATTACTACTAAAACTAATGATGAGGGTGGAGTTGGTGATCATTTAGCAAAATTATTAAATCTTTATGAAGAAAGTGAAATTTATATTTAATAGGAATGAAAATATATTAACTATTATTTCTATATTTGTAATATGATATAGTTTTTAAAAATTAATATAAGTTTTTAACTTATTTACTTTATTTTTAAAGTAAATAGGTTTTTATTTAAAAAAGTTTTTTATAAATTTAATATACTAAAATAAAAAAACCTATTGTTTTAAAAAATAAAACAATAGGGCATTAATTTCTACTAAATATAAATATTTTAATACTATTAATACAAAAAAACTATAAAACTTCTAAAGGCAAGAAGTCAAAAATTTCTGGGTGATTGGCACAAAACTTTAATTCCGAATCATTTTTTTGTTCTTCAATTTTAATTTTTAATTCATTTAATTGCTTTTTTATTTTAAGTAATTGAGCAGGTGCTGGTGGTTGTTTATCTCATTCATCAAATAATATTTTACCTGTTTTAAAAAGTTTTTCATACTGACATTTTAAACAACTTTTTTGCTGTGATTCATGATCATGGATATTTTTGCCAAACATAAAATTACCTACTTTCCTCAATTCTTTTATTTAAATTTATTATACCAAATAATAAAAAAGGAGAATTATTTCTCCTTTTTAACTAGTAAAATGCTATAAAACCGTTGGTAAATAATGTAAGAAAAAACTATTTTCTAATTCTCATCCTCAATCACGCTGATTCTGAGGTGTTAAAACTCATCTAGCAAAACTTTCGGCAAAAAATTCATCATCAAGATTTATATTATATTTACCATTAAATCAGGCACTACGACCATAATTACTATTAACTGTTATTAAACCAAATAATAATTTTTGCTTAATATTAGTTAATTTTGCTTGTTGACCAAAATAATCAATTAAATATCAAGTACGATCATAAATTTGTTTGTTATCATTGTTAACGGTTAGTTTATGAGAAACTGATGTCATATTAGTATTAATATCACTATAACTGCTATCTGGTCACTTTCAATTAGCATTAAATGAATTTCTTTCATCAGCACTTAAACCAATAAAATTACTTAAAGCATGACCATATTCGTGAGTTGTAACACTAATTATTTGATCTGAAGATCAAAATCCCTCTTGAAATTGTTGATCAATTAAATTAATATTTGCAAATTCAGGACCATAACCCATACGTTGATTATCAGCTTCTGAATTAAAAGCAGTTCATGCTACTGTGCTATCACTTACAGCAACTGGTGCTACTTTTTGAATTAGTTTAATAACAGTGTTTTTATGAAAAACTTTAGCAAAAATATTATAAAAACGTAATTGTTGTTGCTCTGCTAATTGTAATTGTTCATTATTTAAACCAGCTTTTTTATACATTTCAACTCAATTAACATCAATGGTTTTACCACCAATTTTAGTATGAGTTAAATCATATTGTAAACTATCATAATTACTTCAAATTACATCACTTTTATTATTATCATACAAGTTATTAAATTCATCAATACTTTCTTTACTTGCCATTTGATGGATTTTATATTCATATTTTTTTACCATCTTTGCATCTTCTGGTGAAAGTTTTCATTTTAATAAACTAGCATTAGCATCATGCTTATTTAAATAGACATAATGATCACTGTCTGGAGAAAACGTTAACATTAAACCATTAACTGTTACAAGATTTAATGCTGTAATCATAGTTACTAATTTAATACCTTTTTTCATAATTAACCTCCCCTTCATATCATAATTATAATTATGATTTTACATTGTAGCATTTAAATAAAAATACTGCACTAACTATTCTCATTTATTTTTAATTTTTTTATTAGTAAAAATTTCAACTTCAAAAACAGCAAATTCTTTGCGAACCTTTATAACTTTAAATGAAAAATTTCGAAATTTTAAAAGTGGGCTATTTTTCCTTACTTTCTTTACTTTTGTTTTAAACATATATCATTCTTGGACAGTTTGTTTATTATAATTTGGAGGTTTTCTTTTTAAATAACGTTTAAATAATACTTCAAGTTTTGAAGAACCATCAACACGAAACTTATGTGTTCCTATTTCTTGTATCAATCCAATTTCATCAGTTTCATCATAAATTTCACCAACTAATTCTTCAAGAATATCTTCAAGTGTAATAATACCATTAAAATCTTTTTTATCTTTATTATTACAGACAATAGCCATATGCATTCTTTCGGTTTGTAAAATTTCCAATGCTTCATTTAACTTAGTGCGCTTAGAAATAAAAATTGCTGGTAACATTAATTGTAATAAATCTGGATTTTCATTTTCTAACATATTAATAATAAATTCTTTAATATTTAAAATACCAATTACATTTTGATTAACATGATCTAAAACAGGAATTCTACTATATTTTTCTTCTAAATATAGATGTTTAATAACTTTAGGTGGCGTATCATCATAAATATATTTAATTTTACTTTTGAGATGCATAGCTTGAAAAACTGATTTTTCATCAAATTTAATTGCAGATTCAATTAAATCACGTTCTGCTTTTTCAAGAACTCCTTCTCTTTCAATTATTGAAATCAGTTCAATAAGTTCTTGTTCAGAACTTGTTGGTTTTTTACTTTTAAATTGAAATAAAGTAACAATAAAAGTTATTGGATAAAAAATAATATTAAGAATATACAAAATATATGCATAATTTAAAGCTATTGTCTCAGGATGTAATTTTGCAACACTTTTAGGTATAATTTCACCAATAATTAAAACAACAATCGCCGAAACTAAAGTTGATATTAAAGGACCATAAGTAGGAGAAACATGAAAAGAATCAATAAATAATATGGTACTTAAAGTACCAATTCCAACATTAATTACTGTGTTACCAAGTAAAATTGTTGTTAAAGTTACATTATAATTTTTAACTAACTTAAATACAATATTAGCACGACAACTTTTCTTACTACGTAATTTACCAATAGATTTAATTCTTATAACATTTAAAGAAGTTAATGATGTTTCAGCAGATGAATAAAAACCACTTAAAAATAATAAAACTAGCAATATTATTAAATAAATATACCAATTACTGTCCATATAGAAAAAAAACTACTCCTTTTGATTTTTATATTGTTATTAAGATTATAACATAGTATACTTAGTACGTTATATTTAATTATTAATTTATTACTCATATAACTTTATGATATTATATTGAAGGTGATGAAAATAAATGCGTAAAAAATTTGGACTAATAGCAGCCTTAATAATAGGCACAACAACTAGTTTACAAGTTAGTGCTTGTACAGATGATTCAAAATATCAAGAATTTATTAGTGATGTTAATAGTGGGCATGCTTTTTTTGGCATACTTGGTGCTGCTGATAATCCACTTTCTAAGCAAATTATTGACGGTTTACACACAATGCAAATCAAAAATAATAATGTACCAAGTAAATGAGATAACTGATTAACAGAAAAGAAAACTGAAATAAACAGTGTTACTACTAATGGAACTATTGATATTAAAATTTATGAAAAATCTCCTTATGCCAACCCTAGTAGTGATATTGTTAACCAATTTTGAAATGATAAAAAAATTAGTTGACAACAACAAATTTATCATTGACTACTTGACCATAAAATTTCTGATAATAGTTCAGCACCTGTTGCTGATTCAGGTGTCAAGGAAATTCAAAATCCTGTTGATAAAGAAAGAACATTTAAAGCTTTACCAATTGTTTTTATTGTTAATAAAGGTAAACTAATAACTGTTGGCCAAGAATGAGGAACTATTGATAGTCCAAATCAGTTTTTTGATCAACTAACAGCTTTAATCACAGGTAATCTATTAAAAACTGCTGCTAAAAAAACTATATAATTTTTAAAAGAAGATAATTATATATCTTCTTTTACTTTTTTATTTCTTAATATTTTTTATTCCATTTTTTATAAATTGATATAACTAAAATACGTGTTTATTTTTTATTGTATTTTATTTATAAGGTGCTAAAATTTTAGTAGATAAGCAGATTTAGTAAAAATAACAATAATTCTAAACATTTCTAACTCATTACTTTAAAAAAGTAATGAGTTTTATAGTTAAAAAGAGGTATCTAAAATGAATGATTTACTTATTAATAATACCAGTGAATTGGTAACTTTTAATACTAACAGTACAGATCCTACTAATATAAAAAATATTACTTGAAAAAATTCTATTCAAGAATACAAAAATAAAGTTGAACAAACATATCAAAATTTTTTAAAATCACAAGAATGAGGAAAAAAGTTAAAACAACAAATAACAACGCCATTAACAACAACTAAAAACAAAAATAGACATAAAAAAAGAAGCACAAATATATTGGTATCAACACTCACAACTGAACAAATACAAAGATTATCAACAAAACAAATAAAATGATTAACAAATTGACAAATTAAAACATTTACAGCAGAACAAATAAAAAGTTTCACAATTCAACAAATACAAGCACTCACAACAAAACAAATACAAAGTTTTACAAGTGAACAAATACCCGCATTCACCAAAGAACAAATTCAAGCATTAATACCACATCAAATTCAAACGCAAATACAATCATTTACAGCAGAACAAATACAAAGTTTTACAATTCAACAAATACAAGCACTCACAATAATTCAAATTCCATGATTTACTAAAGAACAAATACAAGCATTATTACCTGAGCAAATACCAAGTTTTACAAGTGAACAAATACCAGCATTCACCAAAGAACAAATACAAAGTTTTACAAGTGAACAAATACCCGCATTCACCAAAGAACAAATTGAACTCTTTACAAAAGAACAAAAAGAAGTATTTTGACCAAAACAAGTAATCACAAAAATTAACACCATGGATTCGCAAAATCAATCAACAACAACTGAATTTAAGCCAAATTTACCAAAAATGTAAAAAAAGATTGTAACTTTTAAGTTACAATCTTTTTAAAAATCAATTTAAAATAACTTATATTGAAATAAAATTAAATTTTTGACTACTATTAATAGTAGCCTCTCGTTCAGCATTTTCTATTATTTCTTGAATATTAAAAAACTATCATAACTAATACTATGTTTTAATATTAAAGTTCAGCACTACCAAAAGTATTATATGTTCTAGTAAATCCAATAACAACTACTTCTTATAAATGAATCAACTTCATTTTGCGTTATTTTTTTATATAAAACCATTCTTTCATTTTTTAAAAATATCACTAAAAAATAAGCAAGTAAACTATTACTAAAATGATATAACTAACATAGTATCTTTACTAAATTTTTTTAATTTATCTATTTTACTTAAACTATTATTTAAAATAGTTTCTAAACAAAAATTAATCTTTAAAAAAGAAAAACTATAAAAAAGAACTAATTAATTCACTACTAATAAAACTAGTGGGTCTCATAATAAAGTCATTTCATCCATTTACAAATTCAAATTTGGTAGTATTTTTTCAATAGTTAGTTATTGCCACAATTGGTGACATAATTATTGAAACTGTTCATGATAAACTAATTAAACTAAATGGTTTTATTCCTGATTTTCAAATAGGAGTAGTGGTAGTTTTAATATTATTGTTATTACCAGTTAATAATGGTAATTATGAATCTGTTAATGATTATGACAAAATTAAATCATCCTTTTTATTTTCATTTTAACTATCTAATTTTGTTCTTCTAAAAATGTTAATAATTGCTCAATTGCTGAATTACGATGAGAAATTTTATTTTTATCTGCTAATGACAATTCACCTAAAGTAGCATGTACTACTGGAACATAAAATATTTGATCGTAACCAAAACCATCATTACCTTTTATCTCAGTAGTGATTTCACCTTCAAGTTTACCAATAAATGCTTTAGTAATCTTATGATCAAAATCAACATAAGCAATAGCAGAAATAAATACTGCTGCACGATTAGTTTCACCTTCCATTTGTTCTAAAATGTCTAACATTGCATCATGATAGGACATTTCTCCCTTTCATCGTGCTGAGTTAATACCAGGAAAATTATTTAAAGCCAATATTTCTAATCCTGAATCATCAGCAATAACAGGACCATTCACTAATTTTGCAAGTGTTGTTGCTTTTAAAATTGCATTTTCAATAAATGATGTACCTGTTTCATTAATTTCAAGAGGAGAATTAAGATCTAACATTGATTTGACATTATATCCCTTTGTTTGTAATATACTCTTTAATTCATTAATTTTACCGATATTATTAGATGCAAACCATAAGGTTTTAGCAGTCATTAATAATCAATCCCTTCACGAGCAATTTGACCTTGTTCAAAATAATGTTTAATTGATTTAACTTCACTAATTAAATTAGCACATTGCTCTAAGGCAAAAGATGCATATCTACCAGATAATGCAATTTCAATATGTCTTTTTTTATTTTTTAAAATTTCAATTAAGTCTTGTTCTTTAATCAAATTATTTTGAATACACCCTAAAATTTCATCAACAACAATAAGATCAGTATTATCACTTTGACTTAACAGTTTTAATCTAGTAAGACCATAATTAGTTTCTTGTTTTAATTTATTTTTTTCTTCTTCATCCATTTCTCAAAAAAATTTTTGCGAAGATTCATAAAAACTTTCAATTTTAAGTTTAGTATTTTGTTTTAAAAAATTAATTTCACCAGAAGGACGATTTTTTAAAAAACGTAAGTAACTAACATTAAGATTATTACCCAATGCTCTAATTACCATACCATTAAGAATTGAGGTTTTACCTCTTCCTTCGCCTTTATAAATATGAATATAACCTTTTTTTAACATACTATCACTTACTTTCAATAATTTTTATTTAATAAATTGTATAATTTTATTACGGACAATACAAGCAAAATAGAGGTGTCATTTTGAAATTTAAAACTATTAAACCACCATATCAATTAGAACTATTAAAAACAAAAGGTTTAACCAATGACTTATTTTTAGTAAATAAACATTTTTTTTTAAAACAATCTAAAGATATTTTGCAACCTTTTTTGAATTTTACAAATCAAATTAATGTTATTAAATTAATTAAATCAAAAAAATTTACATTACCTATTAATGAAGTCAATATTAATAATAATAAACTATTAACCTTAATGCCATATTATCATAATTTAATTAATTTAAGCGAACAAATAATTAATAAACAAATATTAGAACAAATTTCATCATTGATAAAACAACTACATAATATTAAATTTGATAATAAATCATTAATTAAAACTTGAAAAGGCTTAGAACAACTTAATTTATACTGTAATTTAACTACTAGTAATCCTTGCTTAGAAAAAATAACCAGTGAGGTAATCAAATGAATTGCTACTTATCAACCAACAACAATTGTTTTATCTCATAATGATTTAACATTAAATAATTTTGTTAAAAAAAATAATTGCTGATATTTAATTGATTGAGATTTTGCCTGTTGAAATGATGAATTATTTGATATTGCCTCTTTTGCTTCTGAAAGTTTAACTTCTGAAACCGAAATTAATACTTGATTTAATTGTTTTAATTTAAATAATGAACAAACAATTATTGTCAAAAAATGAATGAATTATCAAAATTTAATTTGATATTATTGAGCTTGTTATTTATACGAACAAACTAATTTAAATATATATAAAGAAATTAGTGAAAGTAAATTAACTAATCTATTAAAATAAGTTATTTAAATAATTCATCATTTTAAGTCTGATTATGTAGTTTTAACTTCTTAACAAATTGAACCATAATTAGGTAGTTTATTAGTAGTCTGTTTTTTTTGTTCAATTTGTTTTCCTTGTAAATTTATTTCTACTATATTATTAACAGCTGAAATGTTTGATTCTATTTCAATAACTATACATTTATTATTTGAAGTGTGTTCTTGTAACAATGGCATTGTTTCATCATTTACAATTTGACAATTATCATTTGAAGTAATATTTTTATGTAAATTTTCTTTACAATCACAGTTTGCACAAATTTCATTATTATCTTTTATTTGATTTATAAATTCTTTTACTCAATATTTCATTATTTATTTACTCCCTTTTTTCTTTTTTATTTTTCATTAGCATATACAATAAAATTTAATTTTACTGGAAATAGTTTTTAATAAATAGTATTTATAATGTTTAATAATTATTGTAAATATAAAGAATATCACAATTATTATGGCTTTAATAATTTACTACTAGAATTAGCAAAATATTTAATTGTTTCTATTAAATCTTTATCCACTTGTTTTTTTAAATCATCTAAATTAGTAAATTTTAAATTATCACGAAGAAAATCTAAAAATCTAACTTTAATGATTTTTCCATATAAATCTTGATTAAAGTTTAATAAGTAAGTTTCAACTAATGGCTTATTATTACGTAACATAATTACTGTCATACTTTGATATCATTTATTATCTACTTCAGTAAGCGTAATATAAGTAGCAAGACCTGGTAGTGCATAGTTTGTTAATAACGATAAATTAGCAGTTGGAAAATTAATCGTTCTAGCCTCTTTAATACCATGAACTACTTTACCACTAATTGTATATGGCTCTTGTTGTAAACAAAGATTAGCACTACTAATATCTTTATTTTGTAAAAGTTGTTTAATATAAGTTGAAGAAACTTTGTTATTATTAACAATAATATCATTACAAAGATAAACTTGTAATGAAGATTGTTGTAATGTTTTAATATTACCTTGCCCTTGATAACCAAACCTAATATTTGGATTAACAACTACTGCTTTAACATTATTTGCCAATAATCACGAAATAAATTGCTCTGGTGAAAGTGTTGCTATTTCTTTACTAAACTTAATTTCCCAATAATAATCAAAATTATATTTAGCAATTGTTTTAATTTTATCTTCATTACTTAATAAAACCTCATTATTTTTATTACTAATTACACTTTGTGGTTTTCTATCAAAACTAATAATACATGTTTGATAATTATTTATTGTTGAATTAACTAATAATTGTTTAAATAAGGCTTGATGACCTTGATGAATACCATCAAAAAATCCTCAACAAGCAATATTTGGTTTAGACATCAATTTTTGATTTTGAATATTTAGATTTTTCAATTTTAATATCTTCATTACATTTAAAACCTCGTTGGCTTACGTATAAATTATTTTTTTGATTACGATAAATAGCTAATGGCAAATGTTCAGAATTAACAACTAAAACATATGGTTCATTAGTACTATCAATAACTAAAGGTTTACCATTAATAACACTTTTACTATTATCAACAACAATCGCTGGCATAATATTTTTAACACCATCATAAATACTAATATGATTTTTACTAACTGTTTCTTCATTGATAACATCTAAATTTAAGGCATTACTTAAATCAAAACCCGATTGATGAATTCTTCTCAAATAAGTTAAAGTTGCTGATGTATGTAAAATTCTAGCAATGTCAGTAACCAAAGCTCGAACATAAGTTCCTTTTGAACATACTACTTCAAAAGTAACTAAATCATTATTAAAACTAATTAATTTTAAAGATTTAATATAAACCTTACGTTTTGGTAATTCAACAGGAATATTCTCGCGAGCATATTCATAAAGTTTTTTACCATTAATTTTAACTGCTGCATAAGCAGGAATTATTTGCTCATATTGACGATTATTATAAAATTCAAGTGCTTTAACAATTTCTGATTCTTTTAAATCAAGATGTGGTTTTGATTGAATAATTTTACCAGTAATATCGCCGGTGTCGGTTTTTAAAAATAGTTGCATTTTTGAAATGTAAACTTTATCACTTTTTAAAATAAAATCACTAATTTTGGTTGCTTCATTCACAAGTACTACCATTAGTCCTGTTGCTAAAGGATCTAACGTACCTGTATGACCAATTTTATTTAATTTCAAACGTTTTTTAATAACAACAAGACAATCTTGTGATGTCATAAATGAAGGTTTATCTATTAATAATATATAATCTTTTAACATGCGTTTCACCTACTTTACTTCTTTATCAGAAGCTATTTCTTGATACTTTTCAACATGTTTACAATTTGGATAATTAGTACATCCTAAAAATTTTCGATTTTGTTTTGAAGATTTAACAACCATTCAACCATCTGTACATACTAAACAAGGTTTAATTTTTTCTAATTGTTTTTGAATATATCGACATTTTGGAAATGCTGAACAACCGTTAAATTTACCATATCTTCCTGTTCTTTGCACAAGTGGGGCACCACAAAGTGGACAATCTTGATCTAATAAAACTGGTTTAATTTTAAACTCAGTCATTTTATCAAAAGCATCATCAATCCTTGGTTCAAACTTAACTCAAAAGTCTTTTACCACTTGATGCATATCAAAATTACCATGAGCAATTTGATCTAATTGAGTTTCAACTTGTGAAGTATATGCCTCATTAATAATATCATAAAAAAACTCTTGAAGTTTATCATTAGTTAAAAGACCTTTCTCAGTAGCTTTAAAAGACTTATTTTCAATAATAACATAACCGCGTTCTTTAATAGTGTTCATAATTGGATTATAAGTTGATGGTCGACCAATTCCTAGTTCTTCTAATGTTTTAATTAATTTAGCTTCTGTGTATCTTGGTTTTGGTTTAGTAAAGTGTTGCTGTAAATTTACTGACTCAACTTTAATAATTTGATTTTTTTCAAATTTTGGTAAAACTAAAAGTTCTTCATTTTCAAGACTTTCTACATCAAGCATTAAAAATCCTTTAAACTTGATTTGTTGTCCTGTTAAACGAAATTGATAATCATTATTTTTAAATAAAACAGTAGTACTAATTAATTGTGCTGGTGCCATTAATGAACTAAGGGCACGAAAATAAATTAAATTATAAAGTTTTAATTGATCTTTATTTAAAAAATCAATAGCACGTTTATTATTCATTGTTAAATCAGTTGGTCTGATTGCTTCATGAGCATCTTGCACATTTTTTTTATTAGTCTGTTCTTTCTTCTGCCCAAGATATTGTTCACCATATTCATTAACAATTAATGTTTTGGCATTTTCAATAAATTTATCATTTAAACGTATTGAATCAGTACGAGGATAACTAATAAATCCGGTAAGTGTTCCATTAACATCAATTCCTTCATACAATTGCTGAGCAATAAGCGTTGTTTTAGCAGTACTAAAATTTAATTGCGTTGATGCTGCTTGTAATAAACTACTAGTAGTAAATGGATTTAGTGAATTACGCTTACGATTTTGTTCAGTAACAGAAATTACTTGATAACTATCGCTTAATGCATTTTTAATAGCAACTGCTTCTTGTTCATTATTAATAACTAACAGTTCTTCTTTATATTTTTCACAATTTAATATTATTTTTTTTTGATAAGTACTATTAATTGTTCAAAATTCTTTACTAATAAAATTAGTAATTTCACGTTCTCTTGTTGCTATTAATTTTAATGCTACTGATTGCACTCTCCCTGCACTACGTGAACCGATCTTTTTTTGTAATAGATTACTTAAGCGAAAACCAATGATACGATCAACCATTCTTCTTGCTTCTTGACTACGAACTAATGGTAAATCAATACTATGTGGAGATTTAAATGCTGTTAAAATTGCATCTTTAGTAATTTCATTAAAAGTTATTCGTGATGATATATTACTTGTTGCTAATACTTGATCTAAATGATAAGCAATTGCTTCTCCTTCGCGATCATGATCAGTTGCTAGATAAACATGAGTAATACTTTTTAATTTACTTTTTAATTCTTTTACCTTTGGCATTTTTTTGCGATCAATTTTGTAAATTGGTTCAAAAGTTTCTAAATCAATTCCCAAACCATATTGACCTTTAATTGCTAAATTACGAATGTGTCCATCCGAAGATAACACTAAATAATCATTACCTAAATATGATTGTACTGCTTTACTTTTAACTGGAGATTCCATGATTACTAATTTTGATGGCATCTTATATCTTCCTCTATATATAATTTATTAACTTTATTCAAATACTATTTTGTAATATATATAACTTTAACGCGAAAGTCAATATTTTTTTGGATATATGCTTTTTTATAAAAATTTTAAATAACTTATTAACAATTAATATATAAATTATGCTATATTTATTTAGTAAAAATTTAATATAAGTTTTTATCCTATTTATTTTTGTAAATAAATAGGTTTTTATTTTGATTTGAAAGGAACATAAAAATGAAATTTTTAAACACAAATGAGAGCGAAATTAATTCTGAAATACTTTCTAATTTATTAAAATCAATACTTCCAAATAATCCTCTTACAGTGGGACTAGTGTGTCTTGCTGGTGGAATTGGTTACTATTCATGAAATTTTTACAAAAATAAAAAACAAAAATTAAATATAAAAGTAATAGAAAAAAATGAAAATGAAAAAAATATTTAGATGAATATGAAGAAAAAACTACATTAGACTCAAACAATCTAGTAAATAATGAAGCAAGTAATATAAGTAAATATGAATGTAATATGACATTAGATAATGCAACTAAAATTAATCAAATAATTTTAGATAATAACAATAGCAAAAATGTTGAAGAAGAATATGATATGTTAGATGATGCAAAAGAAGCAATAAATGATGAAGATGAATGAGCAATAATTGATTTACCTTCTTATGGAAGTAATCATATTTAAAAATTTAATTATAATAAAAGTTACCTAATGGTAACTTTTATTATAATATGTCAATCTATAATCATTAATTTCATCTACTAATAATTGTTTTCTAAAATTCTTTTATTGCTTTCATAAAAAATAAATTTACTAAAATAATCATTTCAAAATAAAAAAAATAATTTTGTTTTAAAGAATAAAAAAATAATCAATTTCATTATTAAATTTGGAAAATTTTAAAGATATTTCAAAAATATAATATCAAATATCGGGAACTGAATTATTTAATATTATTCCAATTGCCTTTTCATCAGTTTTGTGAAATTTTTTTCACTTATTAATTTTATCTTCAACTATTTTAATTAAATTAATTCAATTTCTATAAAAATT
This sequence comes from Theocolax elegans, assembly GCA_026168455.1. NCBI lineage: Eukaryota > Metazoa > Arthropoda > Insecta > Hymenoptera > Cerocephalidae > Theocolax > Theocolax elegans. The sequence goes on along the minus strand of JANSJX010000013.1, from coordinate 556,533 downwards.
TCCACCTTTTTGTTCATTAATTTGTTTATCTAACTTTTTACCAACTTTTTCAAAATCTCTTACTCCATTAGGAAAAACAAACAACACAGGATTTAATTCAACAATTTCAAGTCCTAATGTTTTTTTATTATTTATATTTTCTAAAATAAAATCTGGGCCATTTAATCTACCTTGTTCTTTTGTAGTACCTATATATTCTTTTAAAATATAATTCTTTCTTATTTTAATAGGAATTCCTAAATAATGATTAGATTCATTAAATCACTTAATTTCACTATTATTTATTTGAAAAAAATCATCAGGAATTATTTTTATCAAACTAGGTTTTAAAATGCCAATACCTTTATTATCATGGTAACATCTTAATCATTCATCATTAGTTTGATTATATATTAAAAAATCAAAAAATCATGACTCTATTATTTTATTTGAACGAGGAATTAAAAAATCAATAATCTTAAGTTTAGTTAAATAAGAAAAATATATTTCAAATAAATGATTTTTGCAAAAATCATCTGCATATATAGAGTTACTAAATTTAAATAACTCTTGTTCTTGTTCTAATTTATTTAAATTTGTTAAATGTTCAGAAATCATTTTTTTAAAATAATTTAAATCTAAACTATGACTAAAAATATTTTCTTCACAACTTTTAAATTGACATTTTTTATTTTGGAATTCATTGAAAGTAATTGTTTCTCTTCCTCATTTATTTAAATTTTTGACATAATTAACACCTTATAAAAATGATTATTACTATATATATATATATATTATAAATAATAACTACTTTTTCTTTCTTCTTTTTAATACAAATATTGGAATAACAATTGCAAAAAATATTAAAGCAGTAAAACCAATAGTAATAATCATACATATTCTATTTATCTTTTTTTTGTACTGATTTAACTCTTGTGGATTAATAATTTCATAGCCATAATAACTTATAATATTACGTTTACGAAATTTAAAAATAACAATATTAATCATATGAATAAAGAAAATAACACCTAAAATAATTGTTAATGTTATTGCATCTTTAATAATATCAGGAACATTAACTGTTCATTTTTGAATAATAAAAGTTAATTTCTGACCACTAATCAAAAACATAATGCCAATAATAATACCAAGAACAATATAACTACTAATACTTATTCAATTAATAATTATCAAGTTAGCATGAATTTTACGATAATTTCTAATTATAAAATTAGGAGGTAATAGCGATCCTTTTAGTGTTCTTTCAATATATAAATCCACTTCTCTTCTTAATGTCACAAATTCAATAATATTAATCAAAATAATAGTAAGAGCAATAATTGCTAATGGAATAGTAATTACAGGATGAGGAATAATTTTTATGTTAATCATACCAAAATATAAACCAATAAAAGTTGAAGCAATAATTAATGTCATAACACCAATAAATAATAAAATCAATTGTTTTAGCTTCTCTGATTTAATTTCTCTGCTAATTGGTTTTGGAATTTTAAAACTATTTTTATAACTAACTATTTCCATAGTATTAAATATTTGTGGTTGATCATAATACATATCTTTTTCTTTAGTAAAGTTTTCATTGATCGGCACTGTCTTTTTTTCTTGTAAAGGTATTATATAAGAACTAGTAACTTGTATATTTTTACCATCATATTTTTTTTCATTATAATCGTTTTCATTAAAATCAGAATTATGAATATTTTCTTTATTTTTATTAATTGGTGGTACAACATTGCTAAAATAAGTGTTATTATTAGTTAATTTTTGATAATCTTCTTTATCTGATAACCTATTTTTTTGTGAAAAAAATTTATCAAATAATTTAAATTTTATTTTAGACATATACATCACCTACATTTAATTAGTTAAAATATTTTTTTGTCTTTTTAGAAATATGTTTACTTGAATAAAATTTTCTTTGTAATTTGGCAATTTCATGTTCAATTTCCAAAATTTTATCTTCAAATTGATAATCTTTTTCTTCTAAACTTAAGTATCCTTTAATAGAAATCCTTTTGCGTAAATACATTATTAATAAAATTGATAATAATAACAGAAAAATCAAAAGTGCTAACCCACCCATTGAATATAAAAAAGTAGTAATTGGAATCTCAAAACCTAAAAACTTAATGGTATTAGTACTACTATCATCACTTACTACTGCTAACACTAATTTCACCTCATACATTAGTATATAAATATTATAACAAAAACACCAAATCTAATTAATATTATCTATTTAATAGCTTATTTTCTGTTATAATAATTATTTTAATAATAAAAAAGAATATTATTAATATTCTTTTTCATATGTTCATCCTTCGCTACGTAAATATTTTGCTGCAACAAATTGTGCAAATATTGCTAGAAACAGACCAAAGAAAGTAATCAATAATAAAATTGTATAATCAAGGATTGGACGATTAATTAAAAATAAATCTTCTGGTGGGCGCTGTAACTCTAAAATAAATCTAATTAAATTTCATCCAAAAAAGTAAAGTCCCATTTGAACACCTGCATGCATCATTCGATAATGATGTGGATTATTTATTTCATAAAGTTTTTTGCTTTTATTTATATAATCATTAATTTTCTTACCAGAAGGTTTGACTTCTGCTAATGCTTTATTTACTACATTTTTTGGTACTTGATTATAATAGTAAACTTCATTTCACATTTTAGTTCAAGTCAAATGCTTTGGGTTACGATTTACTTTATTTCAATATTTTGGATTAAAAGTTATTTTTCCTCAGTATTTAAAATTATCTTTAAAATCAAATTGAAACTTATCTGGCTCTACTTTTCATGGCTTTTTACCAAATCATTTACCAAGATTTGGAACAATAAATGTAATCGCTAATCATAAACCTAAATTAGCAATTGATTCATAAAGAAATATTGGTGCACGATAAACAATTTCACCATTAATCATTTCGGGATTACCACTTGGTCCCCCAATTAATTTAAAACAATTATCACGAATAAAAGCAGGTAATCATGATAATGAATCATAACTTACAACGTTACCAAGTAATTCATGATTAAAGAAATTACCTCAACGTCCTAATATCTGCCCTAATAAAATATTAGGAATAATTAAATCGCCATATATTCATAATGATATTTTATACTTACGACCAACAAAGTAAAAAATAATTGCACCAGCAATAATGCCAAATAAAACACCACCATGAATAGACATCCCTGGTTTTCAAAATGCAAATTTTTCAAAAAAACTAATTGACTTATCAGGATCATCCTTACCAAGAAAACTAGCACCAAATAATGAAGCAGGAATAATAAATATTATTGATCATGCTAAAGAATCAGTAGGAACACGATAACGTTTAAATTTTACTCAAGAAGCAATAATTGAAGCAAAAATACCTGACATAATAGCAAATGCATAAACATGAAATCATCCACCATAAGTATCAGTAATGCCGTGAGGTCCAACAAAATCTAAATTTAACATAACAAACACCTCACTTACAAGACCATCTTTTAATATAGAATACCATAATAGAATACCATAACTAACTAAGAATCACAATATAAATAAAGACAAACAATACATATATTGCATATATAATTTTGATAAAGTGTAATTGTAATTCACATTTTTTTAGATTTTTTATTGTATATTATTTTTTGCAAATATAAACTTAAATTAAGATTTACCAAAAAACAAATACAAAAAATAATGTATTTTTGATAAATCTTAATTTATTTTTTAAAAAAGGGGGGGAATGAAAATGAAATTTAAACAATTGTTATTATTAATTACCAGTGTTACAAGTTTAGGGATGATATTATCAAATAATAAAATAATTAATAGCAATCAAAATACTACTTTTTTAAATAAAAACAATGTTTCTAAAATTAGTTTTAACAAAATGACAGGCACTACTGGTGAAATTAATAGTTTAACTTTTAACGGTGAGCAAACTTATGCTGTTAATAATAAAGGTATTGTTTATAAAAGTGACAATGGTCAATCTTTTGAAGAAATAAATTTACTTAATTATGATTATAAAATAAAATCACTAATTACAACACCTAATGGAACAATTTACGTTGGAACTTATAATGAAAAAAATAATGAATTAAAAGTTTATATTCTTAAAAATGATCAACTTGCTGAAAAATATACTTTAAGTTCACATCAATTATTAGCAATGACTTTTGACAAAGAAAATAATATTTATATAGGAACAAATGAAGGGGTATATACTAATTCAAATCCAACAACTGAATTAGAAAAAATAGATGGGGCAACAGGTAACATTACAGTTTTAAAAACAACTAAAAATGGCTTAATTTATGCTGGTAATACAGAAGGAATGATTTTTAAAAGTATTGGGGGGGGTAATCCTTTTAATTTAGTTGAGCAACTAGAAGATGGTGGTATTACAAGCATTGCTGTTGATAATAAAGAAACAGTCTTTGTTACTAACAACAGTAAAAAAGTTTATTATAAACGTGTTACTATTGCTAATTTTTTACCATATAAGCAAACTTTAGAAACAATAAATACAACAGTAATAACTTTTGGAACAGGGGTTTTAGTTGGTGATAAAGATGGTAATATATGAAAAAGTTATCAAGAAAAAAACTTCACTTTATTCTATGAAAATAAACTTAATTCAATTAATGAATTGATTTATAATTCTAATAATTTTACTATTTATGCAACAACTACTGATGGAATATATAAAAATAAATAATCTAATTTAAAATAACTAATTTTAAGTTAGTTCTTTTTTAAAAAATGTAATACTTATTGAAAAATTTAATAGCAAAATTAGAAATCATTTTATTTTTTTATAATTTTGTTTATTCATAAAACATCTCTAATAAAATATTAGAGATGTTTTTAAAGATACTTTATAAATATATTAACTTATATATTTGCTTGTAAATTTGATTTATATAAAAAACTATTACTATTTTTTAACTTTAATTTTATTTCTTTAAAAAAATCAAATTTTTCTTTTTCTTTATAATCATTAGAAAATATTTCTAAAGTTTCAGCATCAGATTTTTCATAAAAATGATATATATTATTGAATACTTGCTCTTGTGTTTCTTCTTCTTTTATTACTCGATATATAAAATTAAGAACTGAACACATTTTTCGATATTTATTATCTTTTCTTAAAGCATTATTAAATTTTTCTTTTTGTTTAGTATTCATTTTGGATATTTTAGAACTATTTTTAACGTTTGTTATATCAATTTCTTCATCCACTAAATAAACTACTTGATCTAAAAAATTTAATACTAATTCATCTACATCTTTTGATTTATATTTTTTTAAGGTTTCTAAATAAGTATCTGCTAAATTAATTGCTAATAAATTTAAAAAATTATTTAAAACTTTTGTTTTTAAATTTTTATTGATATTTAAATCCATTATCAAAACTCCTTAAAATCACCTTCAATAGAGTGATTATATCAATTTTAACCTCATATTTTTGTAAATACAATATTACTTTATTTTTTTACCTTTAATTCGTTTTCTTTTAAGTTCTAATTCTAATTTAGGATTATTATCATGTTTTAAATAATAATTTTGTCTATTTATAATTAATTTATTTTCTAATATTAACCCTAATCTTTTAGTTTTTTCTTCAGCTAATTCTTTTTTGTAATTTTCTGTCTTTTTCATTTTCAAGTGATTCATGTTTAAATCTAGAATCTTGTAAATCTTTTTCATGTTGTCTTTGCTTTTCTTTATCAATTAATTTTGCTTCAATCTTAGCTCTATTTTCTATATACTTTTTAATACTTTTAAAAATAGAAATTGGGTTCAAACAATCAATTATTTTTAATAAAATTTTCACATAACCCCCTACTCCCCATTTAAGTAATTATTATTAATATACTTATTATAAATTAAAATTTTATCAATTTCTTAGGGAATTGTTTTTTTATTATATCATTTTATTTAAACTTGCTTTTAATTTATTTTTCTATGAATACTAAATTTATTATAGAAAATTATATCATTTTATTTATAATTTTTATAAATAAAATGATATAATCAAAAATATAAATAAATTATTTATAAAACTTTGAAATGGGGAATATAAAATGATTAATAACATAAAAAATATGATTAAAAATTACTATAGAGAAATTGAGTGTCACGCAATAATTAAAAATAATTTAGAAACTAATCAGTCAAAAACTCAAGAAAATTTAATTAATATTGAAATGCAACAAAATTACATCAAAATTAAAATGGAAATAATTGCAGAATTAAAAAAAATACTATATATTTAACATAAAATTGTGAGAAATCTGATTTTAATCTAAAAATATGATTTATAAAAATAATTCAATTTAGAAAAATACAAATCATATATATACATTTTTTTTAATTTTCTTCATCTATTTTTAAAACAGCACGAAATGCTTCTGGTGGTAATTCAACATTACCAATCGATTTCATTTTTTTCTTTCCTTCTTTTTGTTTTTCTAAAAGTTTTCTTTTTCTTGTAATATCACCACCATAACATTTAGCAATAACATCTTTTCTAACTGCTTGCACAGTTTGACGAGCAATAATTTTATTATTAATGGCAGCCTGAATAGCAACTTCAAAATTTTGTTTCGGAATTAATTTTTTTAATTTTTCACATAAAACACGCCCATGATCATAAGCAAAATCCTTATGAACAATAACAGATAATGCATCAACAATATTACCTGCTAATAAAATATCCATTTTCACTAATTTACTCTCCTGATAACCAATTAACTCATAATCTAATGAAGCATAACCTTTTGATATTGATTTTAATTTATCAAAAAAATCAATGACAATTTCATTCAGTGGCATATTATAAATAAGAGTTCTTCGTAAATTATCAGCATATTTTAGATCTAAATAAGTTCCGCGTTTATCCTGACATAATTGCATCAATGCACCAACATATTGTTCTGGTGTCATTATTGTTACTTGTACAAATGGTTCTTCTACACTTTTAATTGTTTGCACAGTTGGTCATTTTGCTGGATTATCAATTATTAACTTTTCACCATTAGTTAAATTTACTTCATAAATTACAGAAGGAGCTGTTGAAATTAAAACTAAATTATATTCACGCTCTAAACGCTCTTGAATAACATCCATATGTAATAACCCTAAAAAACCACAACGAAAACCAAAACCTAATGCTTGTGATGTTTCAGCAGTAAAAATTAATGAGGCATCCGATAATTGAATTTTATATAATGCATCCTTTAATTCTTGATATTTATTAGTATCAATTGGATATAAACCACAATAAACCATTGGTTTTAAAGTTTTATAACCTGGTAATGGTGCATCAGCAGGATTAATAACACTAGTAATCGTATCACCAACATGAATATCACTAATTATTTTAATTGCACCACTAATTCAACCAACTTCACCAGCTGTTAACATTTCTCTCTTTTCTTCTTTTGGTGTGCGTACTCCTAATTCAGTAATTTCATATTCAGCACCAGTTGACATCATTCTTACTTTATCACCAACTTTAATTACACCAGTTTTGATTCTAATAAATGCCATCACTCCACGATATTTATCATATAATGAATCAAAAATTAAAGCACGTAATGGTTCATTATCGTCAGCATCAATTGGATAAGGAATATATTTAATAACTGCTTCTAAAACATCGCGAATATTAATACCTGTTTTTGCAGAAATTAAAGGCGCATAATCAGCAGGTAAACCCAATACTTTTTCAATTTCTTCTTTAACTTTTTCTGGTTCAGCACTTGGTAAATCTATTTTATTAATAACAGGAATAATTTCTAAGTCATTATCTAATGCTAAATATACATTTGCTAAAGTTTGTGCTTCAATACCCTGAGCAGCATCAACTACTAAAATGGCACCCTCACATGCTACTAAACTACGCGATACTTCATAAGTAAAGTCAACATGACCTGGAGTATCAATTAAGTGAAGCAAATAAGTATGACCATCTAATGATTGATATTTAAGCTGTACACTATTTAGTTTAATTGTAATGCCACGTTCACGTTCTAAATCCAGTGAATCTAACAATTGATTTTTCATTTCCCTTTTTGAAACGGCATTAGTTAATTCTAAAATACGATCAGCCAAAGTTGATTTACCATGATCAATATGGGCAATAATTGAAAAATTTCTAATGTATTTTTTATCGATACTCATAATATTATTTATTCACCTATCTTTTGCTTATAAACTATTTACTATGTTTTAGTATATCAAAGTTTAAATAAAATTAAATCGAAAGTTGCAGATAATCTTATAAATATAATTAAACTATCACTTAACAATATATGAAAAGATATTACATAAATAACTAGTTTTTAAAATCATGTAAAATTATAATAACAAAAAATAAAGGAGGGAGGGTGTTAGTAATATGAAAAAAATATTAACAACATTAAGTATTTTAGCAATTACAATTACTGTTGGAAATGTAAATAATGTTAATTTAAATAGTAGTTCGCAACAAAATGCACATATAATTAATAAAACTCAACAAGACACAATTTACATTGACAAAGATGGAGAACAAATAACAACTAATGAAACAGATTTATCAAATATAAATAGCAAAGAAATTGTTCAAATTGGATTTTATAAAAACATCATTAATCAAATTCAAGTGGTTAAAATGCCAAAAACAATTCAAAAAGTGCCAGATCAATTACCACCAGAAATAACTTCTTTAAAACACATGTTTTGAGATGCTATTGTCTTCAATCAAGATATTTCAAAGTGAGACATTTCAAAAGTAACAGATTTAAGTCTTATCTTTCAAAATGCCATTGCATTTAATCAAAGTCTTGCAGATTGAAATACATCAAATGTAATAAATATGAATTCAATGTTTGCTAATGCTTTAACATTTAATCAAAATATTTCAAATTGAAATACTTCTAATGTAACAAATATGAATAAAATGTTTTTTAATGCAAGATCATTCAATCAAAACCTTTCAAAATGAAATGTAAAAAAAATAATAGAACACAGTAATTTTGCTACTGGCTCAAAAATTGATAATCCCAATAAATTACCAAAATTTAAACAATAAAAAAAATAATAAGAAAAAAATAAGGTGGTAAATAATTATGAGAAAACTGCTAAGATTTATATTATCTTTAATGGTTGCAACACCAACAAGTATTAGTTTAGTTGCTTGTGGAGAAACAGTATATCCTGTACATAAAAAAGATTTAAAAGGTTTATCTGATAACTTAGACATTACAACACTTGATAATAATGTAAAAGTTTTTAAAGTTGAATTAATTAATAAATTAAGAAAAAAAACATTTTCAAATTTACAACTAAGCGATGTAAAAATTAGTAAAAATAATAATACACCTCTACAAGATGCTGATATTAAAAATAGAAAATTAATTATAAAAATAATTGCATTACGTACTTCTATAAACTTTACGGGTGAAAAAACGATAAATATAAATATTACAACCACACAAGAGAAAAAAGACTTAAATTTACTTATAGCAAATCAAAATCTAGGATTTATTAAAATTTTAGCAAAAAATTTAATTCCAACCAAAGAGGAACTTTTAATTGGTATCAAAAGCATAAATTATGATGCTAGTATTTTAACTATTAATGATTTTAATATTAAAGGATCTATTAATAGTACAAGTGCTATAATTGAAGGAACTGGCGACTATAAAGGTGAAATTACTTTAAGTTATAGACAAGAATTTGATTTTAATATATGAAATTTTCTAGACATTCTTGTAATGGGTCATATGAAAAATAAAGGTTATTGATTAGAAAATATGAAACTTAATATTAAAAATAATGAAATTTTATCAAATGATAAAATTTCATTAATAAATTTAACTAAGACCTTTGAAACTTCTGAACAAACAGAACTTAAAAATAATACAAACATTGAACAACAACTTAGTACACAAGAATACGATAAAGAAGTAACAAATACTTATTCTGTTACTAATACATATGATGTTGGTATAAGTGAAAAAATATCAATACCTTTTGAAGAAACAACCTTTAATTTTAACTTTGGTCATAGTACCACAAATACAAATTCTGAATCAGTAACATTAAAATATCCAACTCAAAAAATAAATGTATTACCTCATAAAAAGGTAAACATAGATTATGATATATTTTTAAATAATACTAAATCTGACTATATTCTAACTTTAAAATTAGATAAGAGTTCAACTTTTTCTGGAAATTTATATTATTGAGAAGATAATGTTAATAAAGGTTGACAAACATATAATTTCTATGAGCTTCTAACAGAATTAAATAAAAATCAATTTGCTAATAATTGTTTAATGTATGCTAACAATAACGAACTATATTATTCTATTCCATTAACCTTATATGGTAAATCTAATGAATTAGATGTTACAGTCAATCCAGAACAACCAATTTAAAGTTTATATAAAATATTTAATTCAAAAATAACATTTTTTAAATATTTTTTTATTCAACTTTAAAATTATTAAAACAACACTAACAAAAGAAATGGAATGGCAACCCTTTTTAGGACTATTTTTTGGTAGACATTTGTTGTTGATAATTAACTGGAGTTAAGTAGTTTAGAGTGCTGTGGATTCTTATGTTGTTGTATCAATTGATGTAATCAAATAATTCTAATTTTAATTGAATTAATGATGTAAAATTTTTATCATTAATAAATTCAGTCTTAAAAGTTTTAAAAGTTGCTTCAGCAACAGCATTGTCGTAAGGACAGCCTTTTTTGCTTAAAGATCGAGTTATGTTGAATACTAATAAAAGTTTATCAATAGTTTTATTGTTAAATTCATTACCGCGATCGCTATGAAATATTTGAATATCTTTTAAACAGCGATTTGATTGCATAAATGCTTGATATACTAATGATGCATCTTTTTTAATACCTACAACTATGTCCAACAATTTCGCGGTTAAATAGGTCTATTAATAAGCAAATATAGTTTCATTTACCATTAACTTGAACATAAGTTAAATCACTAACAATAACTTCATTTTTAATCCTATTATTAAAGTTTCTATTAACAAGATTGTTTATTTGACTATCATTGACTTTATTATGATGATTTTTGTATGATAATTTAGTGTATTTTGATATTAAATTATGCTTATTCATAATTTCTTTAATTTTTCGTCTAGATAAATAAATATTCTTTTCTTTTAGAACAACTTTTAATCTTCTAGTTCCATAAACACATTTATTTTCTTTAAAAGCACTAATAACAGCTTCATCATAAATATCATTTTGGTTTTTTTCTTTTTTCTTGAAATTAAAATAATATGTTGATTTAGAAAGTTTTAAAAAACGACACATTGTACGAATTTTATATTTAACTTTATTTTTAGTAATAATTTCTACTTTCTGCCTATTATTAGTGATGCTTGCTTTAAAATATCATTTTCCATTCGTAACTGTTTTAATTCTTTTCTTAACATTTTCTTCAACAGAACGATTATCTTTGGTTTTAAAACTGCCTGAATTAGTAAATTGCTTAATTCAATTATAAGTAACTGCTCTTGTAACATTGTACTCTTTAGCAAGGCAAGATACTGATTTGCCACTTTGATATAAAGCTACAATTTGTTTTTTAAATTCATCGGTATATGAGTTAATATTGGCCATAATTATAGTTCCTTTCTTTTAACTAATTTGTTCACTTGTCTATGTAATTAGTGTCCAATAAAGTGTAACCCACCCAAAAATTATTATGAAAATCATTAATAAGTGCTAAAAATATATAATTTATATCAGAAAATTATTTTTAATTAATTACCAAATTATTAAAAATAACTAAAATTTTTCTAGATTTAAAAGGAGAAAGAAAAAATATGAAAAATATGAAAACTTTATTTAAATTAATGACAGCAGTTATTTTAACAACAGTTAGTACAAGTTCACTTATTGCATGTCAATCAGATGATAATTTAAAAATGAATATACAAGTACAAAAAGATTTTAATTTTTTAGATTCAAATAATAATTCAACAATCAAATTAGATATCTATCAAAATAATATAACTAAATTAACAAAATGAAACTCTGGATGGGTTACACTTTATTCAACTAAATAATATTACTGCCAGCAATTTATTAGAAAATGATAGCGAAACTGCTAAAGCTAAATCTGCTGATGGTGCTAACTTTTTAGTTGATATTTTAAAATTAAAAGCAGTTAGTGGTCAAGGAAAATATAGACTTTTTAAACATAGTGATACACAATCCATTAAGATGAAAGTTAAATCTTACTCACCAATAATTAATAAAAAAATAGATCATACAGATTATATAATTACAGGTGGTACAGTAACTATATTTTTTGAAAAAAATAATAAACAATTATCTGACAATTATTTATTAAATATTTTATCCAAACCAAATGATGGTCTTGTATTACCTAAATTACCAACCACATCTAACATATCATTAAATAACTTTAATGATATTCCAGAATTTAAAATTGGACAACCTAAATCAAAATTATTAGTTGATACAGATTTAACAAACTATCTAAAAAGTCCAATTTATTCTTTAGGAGAAAGAATTGCTGATCTTATGAAACAAGGTGACCACTTTAAAGTTAAAGTAAGTAAATCCGTAAATGATGGAACTTATTTTTCAAAAGGTGATGTTATTAAAGTAAAATTTTCAATTGGTGAAATTCAATTTAATAATGAATATACGCTAACTATTATTTAAAATAAAAAATGAATATAATAATTATTCATTTTTTTATTATTAATTAAATATTAAAAGTAACATTTCATGATATTAATTTATCTATATTACTGATGTTAATCTCTTTGTTTGAGATTTACTACCTTCAATAACACTATTATTTTCTGATTCATTTATTTTTTCTACTATATATGTCATAGCAGAAACCGTTCCCACCGCAATAATACTACCAGCAAGCACAGGAGCAATAACGGGTGCACCACCAACTCCAATTATAATACCACTAATAGCAGCAGCAGAAAGAACAGTAGTTGCAATAACTGTTTCAGATGGTGTTGGATCGATTATATGATTTTTAATTACTTTTTTTAACTTAGATATTTTTTTAAAACTTTTTTTAATTTTTTTATTCATAAAACCTTTTTCTCCTTATTTTAATTAAAAACCCTTTACCTTAAAACTTAAGTAAATGGGTATAAACTTATATTAAGTTTATAAAATTATACCATATTGTCTATATTAGATATCAATAATTGATAATAAGTAAACTATTCTAAAACAGTTATTTTTTTATTTTTTAAATAATCAAATTCTTGATCATTTCAAAAACTATAATTTGATCTAATCTTATTTTTACTAAAAGCATAATAAAGTGGAATAGCAACAAAATAAGCAAAGATAGCTTGAATACTATCAGTAATTAATTCATTAACTGTAATAGCATAATCTTGATAAATTACTAAATAAGACAATGGGTAAATAAGTAATAAAATACCAGCAAAAAAGAAAGTATAAATAGTACTTCATCAAGATTTATTAATTAATAACTTAATAACAAAAAACATTAAAATTCTAATAAAAATTGTAATAGGAATAACCACAATTTTAACACCACTAATTAAATCAAAAATGCCACCCGCAATTGGTCCTGCAAATAACAGCATTGGCCCTTCAAAAAAAGCACAAAACGGAATAAAAACAGCATCAAATAATTGCAAAGTAGAATTTCCACCAAATAAACTAGTAATTGCTCAACCAAAAAGAAAAGTTGAACAATAACCAATTGTTACTAATAAACCAGTAATAATACCAGTCATTGCTAGATATTTAATTGAGCGAAAACGATACATCTTTTCCTCCTAGATTACCAAAAAATATTAGTTATTTTTTTACTATTTAAAGATAAAACCAATTGCAATTGGATTAATTTTAGAACCATAGTAACAAGCTGCTATAATTTCTTTTTTACCTGCTGGTTGAATAACCTTAATTACTATGTTATTAGTTTTAGTGGCAACAATAATACCTAATTTATTTATTTCAACAATTGTTCCTGGCAGAGCATTTGATAATTCATTAGTTACTGCTACTTGATGAATTTTGTATATATTATCATTCAATGTAGTATAAGCGATTGGTGTATTATACAATCCACGAACATGACATGAAATTAATTGTGCTGAAAGATTTCAATTAATTTTTTCATCACTTCTTTTAATATTTAAACCAAAAGTTACTTTATTTTCATCTTGTTCTTGCTCTTGTATTTCATTATTAATGATTTTTAATAAATATTTTATTAACATATTTTGTGCTAAAGTTATCAACTTATTAACTAAAGAAGTATATGTATCCTCAATACCAATTGAAACTTGTTCTTGAACATAAATTGCTCCTGCATCCATTTTACTTACCATTTTCATTAATGTAATACCAGTAGTTTGTAATCCATTAATAATTGCTCATTGAATAGGGGCACCACCACGCAATGATGGTAATAATGAAGCATGAATATTTAAACATTTATATTTTGGTAAATTTAAAATTGCTTTTGGTAAAAATTGACCATAAGCACAAGTAAGAATAACATCAATATTTAATAATTGTAAACTTTTTAAACTTTCAATAATATTTTCTGGTTGGAAAACAGGGATTTGATATTCTTCTGCCAATTGTTTAATTGCTAAAGGAACAACTTCTTGTTTACGACCAATTTTACGATCTGGCTGACAAACAACACCAACTATTTCAACTTCATTTTTCATTGTTATTAATAATGTTTTTAAAATATTTTCAGAAAAAAAAGAAGAACCCATAAATAAAATTTTAAATTTTTTCATAATTTTCGCCCTCAATTTTTGCTTTGTACATTTCAATAATATTTTTTACATGTCAGAATAATACTACCATACCTAAAGTATCTTGAGCACAATATTTTAACATATTTTCACGAAAATTATGAATTCAATTAGTTAAACTAATGTTATTTTCAACTCTTCTACGAAAAACTTCTGATGCCATATCTCCTTTTTTAATAACTAATCCTTCATAAGAAAAGGAAGGTTCAAATGCTGGTAAAGTTTTTTTAATTGAAAGAGAACCATAAAACTGTTCTTTATAAATTTTAAATTCTTTAAAAAAATCTTGTAAATCAATAGTACCATCATGGATTAATGATAATTTATTTTTATATTGAGGATAATAATAAGCTAATTTTTTAAGAACAGATTTCTCAAATGATTGATTATAAGCAACATACGTACCCTTACCATGAATATTAATTAAATCATGACATAATTTTTTTGTTAACATTTCTCTTGGATCATCATTTCCATCTGCTAAAAATTCATAATGTTTAATTGATTTATAAGTTTTAAAATCAAAATCTGGTGCCAATAATACATGGACAGAATATTGAAAAGGAATTTGTTGATATGGTTTACTATTTTTAAACTTAGGTATTGCAGATTTCATAGTCTCAAAATCATACATATAAATTGGATATTGGTACTTTTTGTATTCAATTTTTAAATCAACAAATTTATTACCATCAATTAATTTTTCACCATTTTTAATTACATCATATTGTCTTAAATGTAAATTAGACTTTGTTAAAAATGGTAATAATCTTTCATCATTAATTTCTAACAAATCTTCTTCATAATATCACAATGCTTTCTTAGTTTTTCTTAAACGATATAATTCAAAAATAGTATTATGAATAGAAAAATATTTAAAAATATGAGGACAAAATTGATTACTATTTTCATGACAATAAGGTAAAGTTAATAATTTAACTATTTCATCAATATCATTAATTTTAATAATATTCTTAATATTTTCATATTGTAATTTCAAATTATTATTTAAAATTTCATCTTGAATTGATTCAAAAAGACTAAAACTTTTTTTAGTATTAGGACTTTTTTGCCAAGTTGATCCATTAACAATAAATAATTCATTTAAATCTATTTTTTCTTTCTTAACATAATTATTATTTAAATACATAATATAAGTATTAACTACTTTAATTCCACATTTGGTTAAAATATCATACTGATAAAGTAAATCTCACATATGTTCTTCTTTAACTCAAGTTACTGCTTTTACTTCAATTAAATCCCAACCATCATTATTTCGTTTTAAAATATCACACTTAGTAACACAGCCCTGATATTCAAATCTTGGTTCAAATAAAACATCATACTCTTTATTATTAATAATTTCTATGACATTATTACCCGGTTCAGACTCAAAATTAAAATAAGAATATTTTACTTTAAAATATTCTTGAGCATAGTGCCCAGTTTCAATACCATCTGCAATTGTTTCACCAAGATAAAATTCAGAATCATCTTCTTCATTATAATTATTTTCAAATGTATCATCATCTAAATCAGAAATAGTAATTAAATTAGATTTAAATTTACTACTTGTTTTAGTATGCGTTAGTTCAACAAAATTTATTATCTTTTTCTCTTCAATTAAATGCTTAGCTAAAGCATAATTTTTTGCATTTAAAAATCATGAAAGTTTTCGACAAATACGGAAATGCTTATAATCATCTTTATAAATTTTCATTACATATCACCCAATTGCCTACTTAAAAATAAAGATTTATTTATCTTTTCATCCAGAAAATTTATCATGAATTGCAATTTTAGGTTTTTCTAAATTTTTAGCACGTTTTTTATTTTCTTTATTTTGTAAACGTTCTTCTTCAATTGCAAGTTTAACGGCTTCATTTTCTTTTTTAATTGCTGTTTTTTCTTCTGCTGTCTTTCTTTTTATTTTAATTTTACCACTACGTTTTTTTGACATTTCAATTTTCTTAAGTGTTTCTTCTAAATCCAATTCACAATTTACTTTTCAAATTGTTTCAAATTCTTTCTTTGATAATTGCTTAGTAAATCCTTCTACCTCAAATGCTTTAGTTGCAAATAAATCATTTTTCTTAGAATCATATAATTTTACAATTACATCAAAAACATCACGATAGCGATATTCTTTACTACTACGTGAAACTACTTGTTCAAATTCTACTGTTTTATGTTGCAATTTTAATTCATCACGCATAAAGGATTTAATAATATTTTTTACTTCTTTTTGACGTTGTTTTTTCTCTTCTTTTTTCTTCTTTTTTGCTGAAATGGTTGTAAAAATAAAAATTATTAAAACTACTCCTATAAGCGCTAACATTCATCATTGACTAGATAAATTTCCCATTTTTTATTCCTCTTTTTTTGATTTATAAATTTTCCTCGATTACTGCTAATAGTTTAGTTGGACTCATCGGTGAAATTGTTAAAATTAAATTAACATCTTTTTTAATTACAAAATAAAGATGTGTTTTATTTACTCTAATATATTTAAAACTTTTTGTCTCTTCAATATCATAAGACTCATTAATCAATTTTAAACAATATTCACGTAATTGGATATCATTTAAGTCTTGCAATTTTAATCTTGTTCTAATCCTACCAATACTATGGTAAGAAAATTGATAAGGGTTACGAAAATAGTAACTCATTTATTTACCACACCTACATTTATTATTAAAGTTTTTAAACAAATAATTTACATTAAAAGTGTAAAAAAATTAAAATATACTATTAACAAAAAGCTAACACATTAATTATACTGAAAAAATAAAAAATATTATACAACATTTATGATTTTTGTTATAATTATTTTTGTTGTAATTAATCTATAAAACATGTTCAAAACAAAAAAGGAGAAAAAATGGCTAACATTGCATCACAAATTAAAAGAATTAAAACAAACCAAAAAAGAAATGAAATTAATAAAAGTTATAAATCTAAAGTTAAAACTGCTTTAAAAAAAGCTGAAATATCAATAAAAAACAAAGCAGAAAATGCTACAGTACTTGTTAATGAAGTATGTAGTTTAATTGATAAAGCTGTTGTTAAAGGCATTTATCACATTAATAAAGCTGCTCGTCAAAAATCTAAAATTATGACTAAATTAGCAAAAGCAAAATAACTATAATTTATTTTAAAAAGAGACACTATTAATAGTGTCTCTTTTTAAAATATAATTGATATTTTTAAACTAAATTTTTGTTTTAATAAAATACCAAATTCAAAAATTATTTAGCTAATAATGTAAAGTTAGAACTTGATGCTCTAATCTCAGCAAAAATTTTATTTTTTTGAAATTCATCTGATGTATCCATAACTATAAAAATACTAAAATTACTAATATCTAATTTATTACGATCAAATGTACTGTGAATTTTATAAATAAAAGCACCATTTTTAGTAATAATATTAATAATTTCGCTAATAGTACTATTATTAATTTTACCGTTAACTGAAAAAGGAACTCGTCGATGTGAACTAATTAAGGCACTATTAATAATTGTTCCTAATGTAGTAATATCAACATTGCCACCACTAATTACACAAACAACATTTTTATCTTTACCAATGATTTTATCTAATTTACCAGAAAGAATAGCAGCAACACTAACAGCACCACTACCTTCAGTTACAATTTTACATTTTTCTAATAAAAATAACATTGCTTGTGCAATTTCTTCTTCGCTAACAGTAATAACTTTATCAACATTTTTCTTTAAAATATTAAATGTTAATTCCCCTGTTTGTTTAACAGCAATTCCATCAGCAATTGAACTTTTACCTTGAATTTTAAATGGTTTTCCTTGTTTTAAAGCTTGATTATAAGAATCAACATTTTGTGCTTCAATACCAATAAATTTAATATTTGGATTTTTACTTTTTAAATAAATTGAAATACCACTTAAAAGTCCTCCTCCACCAATTGGAACTAAACAATAATCAATTTCTTTACCCATTGCATTCATTTGTTCATATATTTCCAAACCAATTGTACCTTGACCAGCAATAACAAAATTATCATCATATGGATGAACTAACGTTAACCCTTCTTCTTTTTCAAGTCTTAATGCTTCAGACATTGCATCATCAAACATATTACCACAAAGTTTAACAGTACATTTAGCACCACCAAATTCTTTAGTAGCAGCAATTTTGGCTAGTGGTGCTGTTACAGGCATAACTATCTTTGATACTAAATTTAAACTTGAAGCTGCTAAAGCGACTCCTTGTGCATGATTACCAGCACTAGCAGCAATTAAACCCTTTGCTTGCTGTTCCTTTGATAAATTAAGAATCTTATTTAAAGCGCCTCTAATTTTAAAACTACCTGTTTTTTGTAAATTTTCTAACTTTAAAAATATATTATTACCAGAAAATGAAGAAAGTTTATCTGCTTTTATCAAACTTGTCTTACTAATTTTATCTTTAATTTTTGAATACGTTTCTTCAATTATTTCTTCACTTACTAAATTTTCCACAATGGTTCCTCCTGAGTTTCTATCTAATTTCTCAAATATAATTAATTATACAATATAATAACTTTTATTTATAAAACAACAAAAGTAATCATTAATAGTATATGATTTTATAATTAAATGGGATTTAAATTCATAAATGTTGATTTAAAGCAAGTGTTAAATTACTATACTAGATAATCACTATTTTCAAATCTATATTATATATACATGAAAAACAAAAATTAAAAAATATTTTTCCAAAATATTTAGAATTAATACTGTTTATTTTATTGTTACAAATTTCAATAATTGCTTTTTAACACTTAATTATAGTACAATCTAATGCAGGAGGTATCATATATGGAAAATAATGAACAAAATAAGAAAAAAAATAGATAAGTCTCGGCCACTAGTAGAAATTTTGAATCTAACAAAGGAATATAAAAATAAAGTAGCATTAAATAAAGTTAATTTAACTATTAATCCTGGCGATCGAATTGGAATCATTGCTGCAAATGGTAGTGGTAAATCAACTTTAAGTGAAATTATTGGTGGTATTCGTAAACCAACATCTGGTGAAATAATTCGTCAAGAACATCTGGTAAATGGTTTACAATTTCAAGAATCTAGATATCCGGCCGGAATATCTGTTATGGATATGATTAAATATTATTTACATACTTTTAATATTTCAATGAAAGAAGATGAACTATTAGAGTTACTGAAGACATATCAATTACTTGGAATTGAAAATAAGTTTATTCAAACACTTTCAGGTGGACAACAACAACGTTTAAATATTTTACTAGCTGTTATTCATGATCCTGATCTAGTTATTTTAGATGAAGTTTCCACGGGATTAGATATTGAAGTTCGTTCAGAAATTTTTGAATTCTTTAGAAAAAATATTATTGACAAAAATAAGACAATGATCTTAGTTACTCACAATATGAGCGAAGTTGAAGAATTTTGTGAAAAGTATATTTACATTCATAATGGAGTTATAAAAGAAGCAGGAAATGTTAAAGATATTGTTAAAAAATATGGCTCAGTTCATAACTTTACATGAAAAATGTTTGATAAAAATAAAAAAGCTGATTTAAAAAAACAATATGAAGAAATAAAAAAAGAAAATGCTGAAATCAAAAAAAATAAGAAAAAAAATAAATGAATTCATAAAGCCAAAATGCCCGAAAAAAGTCGACCATTAATAAACTTAATGTTTAAATATTATTATCGAGGATTTTTTGTACCCTTCTTTCTAGTTTTATTTCCAATTCTAATGTTGTTCTTAGAAGGTTTTGCTTTTAAACAAATGGAAGGTGATACTGTAAAAAGTTTACATACTTTAGTTGGTTCAATTTCAATGTTACAACCAATGGCAGTAGGAATTTTCATTATTCCACAAACAATTGTTGAATTTAAAAATAGTGTTTTAATGAAGCGAATTGGAGCAACAAATATTAAACCAATTTTCTTTGTTCTTTCAGTTATGATAATTGGATTTTTCTTTATGATAGCAACATTCTTATGATCTTTATTATGAGCTGGAATTATGTTTGGTGATACTTATGGGTGAAGTAATATAGTAACAGCAAATTTTATTGGAGAATCTATCCCATTTATTATCTTAATTTTCTTTTCATCAATGGGTTTAGGAATGTTATTAGCCTCAATTTTCAAATCAGTAACTGCTTTAGTTGCAGCATCAAATGTAATTTATTTTCCAGTTGCACTTTTAAGTGGGGTATTTTTCCCGGCTGAGTTAATTAATAGTAGTCCTGTTTTAAAATACGCAACTTACTTTAATCCATTCAAATACGCTATGGATCCATTTATTCAAGCTTGAAGTGGAACAAGTTTTACTTTTACAACAACTTATGGAATATATCTAGGAGTTGCACTTGGATTGATTGGTATTTACACAATAGTTGCAAGTTCAAAATTACGTTGACAAGCATAATAAAACTAATAATTAAAAATAATAAAATTAAAAAGGACTAAAAGTCCTTTTTAATTTTATTATTTAAATAAATCACTATTACGTCAAAATTTATGATCTTTTGTATCTTTTTTATTATCATTATCTAAACTATCATCAAAAAGTGATGGATCGATTTCATAGGGTTTACCACTTAAAGCATTATTAATAGCATTTTTATATTCCGAATTGGCTCTCATAATTTTATTACGATCAATTTTTGGATTAAGAATAGCAATAACTAGTATAATAGCAATTGGTAAAATTGCTGATGCTGCTGTAATATATGTTAATATTTGAAAAGCTTTAAAAGTTGCTAATCCTTTTAATCAGGGTAAAGCATTAGGATTAATTTTGTCACCTTTATCTAAAAAAGAAGTAAATGTTCTTAATAATGAATCATCTGTTGTCATATAAAATAAATTTGAAATTGTATAAATTATTCAAAAAATTAAAATAACTATTAAAAAATATGATGTTCGATATAAATCACGACCTAATTTTGGTGGTTTTAAAATTGAATATAAAAAGCCTCCATTTAAAACTATTGTTGTAACAATAGTGAAAACTATAGTTTTTGATTGTTGTGCAAAATTATAATAAACGGGTGATGTACTATTATCTTTAATTTGAAAAGTACCTGCTATAAAATAAGTTAGTATATAAGTAGCTATTGCTAGCACTGTTGTTAATAAGAAAAAAGCTGATAATATTTTCTTTAAAAGTGGAATATATTTTGGTTTATTCATATAAGGGTAAAATTTAGGATTTGTGGCGGGATGTTGCGGTAATACACCTAACTTCGCTAAATTTGCTAAACTATTATTATCAAGATTATTAATATTTAAATTATTACCTAGATTCCCAATGCCACCAATATTAGGATTTGTATCAACATTATTATCAACATTCTGATTATTTTGAGTAACACTTGGCTTAACCTCAGTAGCATCATCACTAAAATTATTTAATGCAGTAATTTGATCATTTAATTCATTAAAAGTATTATTATCAAACTGTCTTATTCGTTCAAGACTTTCTTTTTCCACAGTCTTACAAATATTAGTAATTGTAACTATTAATAAGTTACGCTCTTCAAGAATTTCAATACGATTTTTAGGAGAACTTTTAGTAATACTCAAACTACGATTTACCAAATTAGAAATTAACTGCAAAAATTCTATTGCATACTTTTTATCTTTTAATTCTTTTAGTTCTTTTTCAAGAAAAAATAAATTAGAAATTTGTAATTCTAAAATTTTTAAAAGTTCTTCATTAGCAAAAATAGATTTTCTAACAATTAAATTATTTAAACTGTTATATATAGTACTTGATATTTCATAGTATAATGCAACATTTAAATCTTCTTCTGAGTACACTTTTTCGGTTTTTTTCTTTGTAACTCTTTTTACTTTTGGTTTAACCAATGTAATGTCACTATTTTCTTCTACTAACTTTTTTTCTGTAACATCAGTATTTTTATTACTTTTCATTATATGTATCACCTCTTGAGTTTAAAACATCTATAATTATATACTAAATATTCAAAAAAAATAAATCAATTGCAATATTTTTATTAAACTTTCCTTTTTTGATATTGTAATCTAATTCATATAATTTTAACAAAATATTATTAATATTTAAATTAATATTTAAATATTGTTCTAATATTTTTACTTGAAACTTGGAAATATTTAATATATTGGAAATATCTTCATTACTTTTTTTTTGTTTAACTAAAATTTTGATATCTCTAATTAATTCTAATTGATATACAAGAATATTAATCAATTTAATTTTATCATAATTAATAACATTATAATAGTTATATTGTGTTCAAAAATTGTTATAATCTTTTTTTAATATATATTCAACAGTTTTAAAAATATTTGTTTCAAAATATTTAGGAACCACCTCAATAATAATATCTGAAGTTATTTTTTTTCCAATTAACCTTAATTTTGATAACTCATTTAAAATAATACTGACATCATTTGGCAAGTATTCTAAAAGAAAATTAGTTGCTTCTTGAGTAATGTTAACTTTAAAACTATTGCAAACTTTATTAATTAATAATAATAATTGTGATTTTGTATAATTTTTAATTTTGATAATATTAAATTGTTGAAATTCTCTACTAATTTTAAAATCAACATTTAAAGTTTTAATAATTATCATTGTTTTTTGATTATGATTAAGCAAAGCATTAACAAATTTTTTTTCTTTAATATATTTTTGCCATAAATTACTGCTATCATTAATTACGATTACTTTATTTTCTTCAAATATACTCATAATTTGAATTTCATTAATAATATTAACAATTGTATCCTCTTGTAATTCATATAGATTATAATCATAATTTTCTTTTTTATGATTTTTTTTAATTAATTGTTCAATATTTTTTCTTACTAAATACTCATCTTGACCATGAACAATATAAACCATGTTTCCAACCTCACAAAATTATTAATATATTTTATGTTAATGTTATAATATCATAATGTTTCATATATAATCACACTTTTATTTTTTCCTCAATAATAAACTTTTTTAAGATTATTCAATGTTTCAATATTCGGAAAACACTTTCGTTTTTGATAATATTCCAAATTTGAACTTTTATCTTATATACTAATTGTTATATCTAATGTTTTAAAACATTATCACTTTTCAACTAAATTATAAAGATCTTCAGCAACTGCTTGATGCACTAATGTTGTTGGATGAACTTCATCAAAGAAGAAATAATTATTTAATGTTTCTTTTGTTGAACCATTAACATATGTTGCTGTAACAGCACCATCTAATGCCATATGAGCATAATCAGATTCAATTGCATTTTGAGTAATATTTTTTCCTTCTTGTTGAAATATCAACGCATATTTACTTAATTCTTCTCTTAAACTAAATCTTCTAATAAAATTAGGATAATTAGTTGTATATAAAGATATCTCATGATTTCAAAGTGTTTTATAAGCATCAGATAATTGTTTTGCTAAAACTTGCGATTTAGTTCCATAATATTTTGGGACAAGACTAAAATCTGGAACATCAGTAGCAACAATATGTTGAATGCCTTTATTAATTAATTCTTGAATTATATCTCCTTCTTTTATAATTGCATTATAAATAATATCAAGTCCTTTATAATAGTTACCACTATCAATAGCAGCCAACATATCATTATTTCCTGATTCAAGAAAGACTAAATCATCACTTTATAAATTTTGATGTTGAGATAATAAAGCAGCCATTTGATGTTGAAGGCTAAAACGATTTGAATAAAATTCTCCTGTTCATGAATCATTTTCAGCTGCAACAGCGCCTCCAACCGCATAGTTATTACCAAAATTGTTCATAAGTTGCTGCATCATTTAAAATCGTATATTTTCATCCTGCTTGTAAGTTTAAATGTAATTTATTAGCTAAAATTTCAGCTGCAACCTTACCATTGCTGAAAGAGCGATTTAAATAATATGGATCTCCTAATTCTACTTGAGCGACTCATAAAGGTGCTAATGGTGATTTTTGGACAAAGTCACTCCCAGCTCCAACAAAACTACCAGTATCAGAAAGACTATCACCAAGAACGTATAATTGATGATAATCAGTAACTGTTTTTTCTGCCTTGCTATTGGATGTAATAGTAGTTATTAACATTGAAGGTAACAACAAAATTTTTAATAAATGATTTATTTTTTTCATATTTTTTCCCCTTTTGTTTTAATTATATATTTTTTAGCTTTCTTTTCTAAAAAGTAATTTTCTTTTAATTATTCAATACTTTTACTAAATACTCATATTGAACATGAATAATATAAATACTATTTCTAATCTCACAATATTATTATATCAGTTTATATTAACGTTATAATATCATAATGTTTCATATATATTCTTATAATCACAGTTTTATTTTTTCCCGAATAATAAACTTGAGCATTAATTTTTTTAAGATTATTCAATGTTTCAATATTGGGAAACTGTCTTCGTTTTTGATAATGTCCGGAAATTAATGCTAGTTCTGGATTAAGAGTTTTTAAAAAACTAATAGTTGATGAAGTTTTTGAACCATGGTGAGGAACTTGTAAAATATTAATTTTACTTAATACATGGGTGTTAACTAATAAATTTTGGTTTGTTCTTCAATATCACCAGTAAATAAAATTTTATAATTATAAACTTTTAATAACAAAACTAAACTTTTATTATTTTCAGAAACATATTGCAAATTAAAACCATAAACTAAATTATGAATTGGATTAAAACCATCAATAACATATTGCGATAATTGATTGGTATTTTCATAAATTTTATCTATTTTTAAGTTCATTTTCAAAAATCCAATATTACTAATATAATCTAAATCATGATGAGTTAAAAATACTGCTTTTAAACTATGAATTCCTTTTGCTGAAAGATAATTATAAATAGTTGGATTATTTGGTTTTAAATCTTCTGTGCCCGCATCAATTAAAATAGCAGATTTATTATAAGGACTAGTTATTAAAAAACTCATAGCATTACCAACATTAATCATTGTTAATTCATAATAAGGTTTAATAATACTATTCATTCATAATGTTGAAAGTAAAACAAAATTAATAATAATAACTGTTAACATTCTTCAATTAAAATATCGTCAACAGTTATAAATAACTATTAAAATTAAAAAATAAAGTTGTAAAATTCAAATTTCAATTTTAAAAGTCGGAATTCAAATATTACTCATATTTATTAACTTAATAATAATAATTAAAAAATTTAAAATTGGAGAAACAAAAAAACTTAAAATTGAATTTAAAAATAAATTTAAAAATAAAATAACATCATAAAAAATAATGATTGGTGTAAAAAATAATAAATATGCAACAGTTAATAAACTAAAACCATGATTTATTTGTCACTGAATAGGAATAGTGAATAAAAATAAAACAAAATTAATCAATAACATTCTAATCCAATAACTATATTTTTTAAATTTATTATTAATAAATAAAATCAAAAAAGTAATACCAAAAGAAAGTTGAAATCCTAAAAGATAGAATTGTAAAGGTCATAAACAAAGACAACAATAAGCACTAAAACTAAGAATAGAAATTGGATGAATAGTTTTTTTATTAAATTTTAAAATACAACTAAAAATTAAAAAAAATAATGCTTTCATTGCTGCAATAGATCAATTAAGTAAATATAAATAAAAACATAAAATTACAAAGCAAATTAAAAGTTTAATTAATTGATTTTTGATAAATCAAAAACTTTTTTTTAAAAAACAAAGAAAAAATTAATGTGTAAACCACTAACAACAATAATTGGAGTAATACCAAACTTATTAAAAATGGTAAAAATAGATTTGTTTTCTTCAGTTTGCTGACCAAATAATAATAATTTAGTTCAAGTTTTAATTTCCTTTGGAAAAGTATTTATATAATTAAAAAAAATAGTTCTAAGAGTTTTTCCAAAAACAACTTTTACTTTATTTCCATTAACTACTATTTGTTTATTAACATTATTAGCATTTAAAAATAATTTAAAATCAAACTCATAAAAATTATTAATAGTTTTTAAATCTTTAATTTGACCTTTAAAAATAAGTGTATCATCTAATTGGGCATTAATAGTATACTGCATATTATTAATATAATAATGTGATAATAAATAATATTTTTCTCATCCTTCTTGTACTATCAAATAATTTGGATGGGTTTCTACTACTTTCAAATTAACATTTTCAATATTTATATGTTCATCTTTTTTAAAGTTAATATTAACTAAGGAAGTAAAAGTAAATACTAATAATAAAAAGAAATACTTATAAAATGATTGCTTTTTAAAAAAAATATAATACAAAAGAATAATTATTATTAATAATAAAACTAAACCACTAAATATCGTAAAACTTGATAAAAAGAAAACTAAAAATATTAGAAATAAAACTAATAAAGCATGATAAGTAAACATCATTAAAAACTAATAAATTTATGCATCAATTGTATATATTTTCTTTTTGTGGTTATTAATAATTTTTCTAAATTCTCTAACAATTGTTTTGCATTTAAATTTTTTTTATTAAATAATAATAATACTTTTTTGGCATCTTGACTATTTAAACCTAAATTAATTAAAGGCTCTAAAATAATAGTATAACGGGAATAATATTTAATAGCATTATTTCTTGGTGATAATATTAATTTATAATTTTCACTAATATTTTGATTTAGATTTAATGCCAAAATGTCAAAATAAACATTAGAAATATTCAAAGTATTAATTAAATTAATAATACTTATTGGATGGGTTACACTTTATTGGACACTAATTACATAGACAAGTGAACAAATTAGTTAAAAGAAAGGAACTATAATTATGGCCAATATTAACTCATATACCGATGAATTTAAAAAACAAATTGTAGCTTTATATCAAAGTGGCAAATCAGTATCTTGCCTTGCTAAAGAGTACAATGTTACAAGAGCAGTTACTTATAATTGAATTAAGCAATTTACTAATTCAGGCAGTTTTAAAACCAAAGATAATCGTTCTGTTGAAGAAAATGAATTAATTAAATTAAGAAAAGAATTAAAACAGTTACGAATGGAAAATGATATTTTAAAGCAAGCAGCACTAATAATAGGCAGAAAGTAGAAATTATTACTAAAAATAAAGTTAAATATAAAATTCGTACAATGTGTCGTTTTTTAAAACTTTCTAAATCAACATATTATTTTAATTTCAAGAAAAAAGAAAAAAACCAAAATGATATTTATGATGAAGCTGTTATTAGTGTTTTTAAAGAAAATAAATGTGTTTATGGAACTAGAAGATTAAAAGTTGTTCTAAAAGAAAAGAATATTTATTTATCTAGACGAAAAATTAAAGAAATTATGAATAAGCATAATTTAATATCAAAATACACTAAATTATCATACAAAAATCATCATAATAAAGTCAATGATAGTCAAATAAGCAATCTTGTTAATAGAAACTTTAATAATAGGATTAAAAATGAAGTTATTGTTAGTGATTTAACTTATATTCAAGTTAATGGTAAATGAAACTATATTTGCTTCTTAATAGACCTATTTAACCGCGAAATTGTTGGACATAGTGTTGTAGGTATTATAAAAAAGATGCATCATTAGTATATCAAGCATTTATGCAATCAAATCGCTGTTTAAAAGATATTCAAATATTTCATAGCGATCGCGGTAATGAATTTAACAATAAAACTATTGATAAACTTTTATTAGTATTCAACATAACTCGATCTTTAAGCAAAAAAGGCTGTCCTTACGACAATGCTGTTGCTGAAGCAACTTTTAAAACTTTTAAGACTGAATTTATTAATGATAAAAATTTTACATCATTAATTCAATTAAAATTAGAATTATTTGATTACATCAATTGATACAACAACATAAGAATCCACAGCACTCTAAACTACTTAACTCCAGTTAATTATCAACAACAAATGTCTACCAAAAAATAGTCCTAAAAAGGGTTGCCATTCCATATTTTTGAATTAAGAATTTTAACATAATATTTATTTCGTATACATAAATCTTCTCTAATTGGTAAATGTTCTTTAATTTCAACAGTAATAGTAATAATTTTTGTATCATTTTTTTCCTTACTAACTATTTCATTTTCATTAAAATTTTTAATCAACTTTAATACAACTAATCCATTACTTGCAAGAAAAAGAATTGTCAATGTTATAATTAATAATCTCATTTAATTTCACCTCAATAATTATTAAAAATGAGATAAGTAATTTCCTTTTTTTATTTTTTTTAATATAATAAAATAAAAAAGATAATTCAAAGGCTGATAATAATGACAAAAATAAAAACTGATGGTAAAAAATGAGAAAATAATTTTATAAAAATAATTAAAAATAAAACATTTATTAAATGATGCAAATATAATTCTATTATATTAATATTAGGAACTTCATTAATACTAAATATTATTTATATCCCAAAATTCTTAAATGGTACTACTAATCAAAATAGCATTACTACTAATATTGAAATTACATCTATCAACGGCAAGGAAACTATTCTTGAAAAAACTAATTATATTACTACTTTTAATACACACTTGGTAATTTATTAAGTGCTTGTTCTAATGATTTTACTGTTGAAAAAAGTCAATTGGGAAGATTTTTGGTTGCTGTAAAAGGTAAAAAAGGTACTCAAGAAGATAAAAAATTTTGATACATTGAGCATTGAAATGGTAAAGAATTTATTGATTTTTCAGTGGGTATTGATGATATTAAATTGGAAAATAATGAAATTTTTCAACTTGAATTAAAATAAAAGTTTTTTATAATTCTTTAATCTTGGCATTGATTAATTTTTTTTGATTTTGATACTTTTCTAATTTCTGCTTTTCTATTTCAACTTTTGTTGGTGGTGCCTTTGCTAAAAATTGTTGGTTATTTAAAATATCTTTACTACGTTTTATTTCATTTTCAATATAAACTAATTCCCCTTTTAATTTTGCTAATTGTTCTTCTTTATTAAATAAATATGAAACATTAATTTCTATTACTGCTGAATTAATAATTTTAATTATTTTATTATTAACAGACAACGGACTATCACTAATAGTAACAATTTGACTATTAGTTAATTGTAATAAATAAGGATTTAAAGTATTTTTTTCTACTTCAAAAAAAGAATTAGTCGTATTGATATGAATAGTTAACGGTAATTTTAAAGATAAATTAAGTTCTTTACGAATTTCTCGAATATTACCAATAATTTCAATTAATATTTCAACAAATTGTGTTACAACTTTTGTTTTTTCCATAACTTTAACTTTAGGAAACTTATTTGTTAAAATGCTATTTTTATACCCCATTTCTTCATAAATTGCTTCTGTAATAAAGGGAATAAAGGGATGAACCATAATAATAATTTGCTGTAAAACATAATATAATGTTTGTAATGAGTTACTTTGTTGCTCTTGATTTTGTAAATTAACTTTATTTAATTCAATATATCAAGAACAATATTTATTTCATATAAAATTTGATAGTGCTTTAACTACTAAAACAAATTCATATTTTTCCATATATTGCTCTACATAAATAATCAATTGATTAAGTTCTTGTAAAATTCATTGATCAATAAATGATAACGAATTATTATAGACAATATTTTCATCCAATTGAAACTTATCATCAATATTCATTAGTACATAACGTGCAGCGTTTCATAACTTATTATTGAAATTTCAAGCTGACTCAACTTTAGTAATACTAAATCTTAAATCTTGACCGGGAGCACAATTGCTAACTAAAAAGTAACGTAAAGCATCCGCACCATACTTTTTAATAACTTCCATTGGATCAATTCCATTATTTAATGATTTTGACATTTTTCTACCTTGTTCATCACGAATTAAACCATGAATTAAAACATTAGTAAATGGTTTTTGATTAGTAAATTTTCAACCCATAAACAGCATTCGTGCAACTCAAAAAAATAAAATATCATAAGCAGTAACTAATACTGATATTGGATAATATTTTTGCAAATCAACATTTTTTTGTGGTCAACCCAAGGTTACAAAAGGTCATAAACCGCTAGAAAATCATGTATCTAATACGTCTGATTCTTGAATATAATCGTTAATTGGTGATGGTGGGTTAGTATCAACATAAATTTTCTTAGTTTTTTTATGATATCAAACCGGAAGCGAATGACCCCATCACAATTGACGGGAAATACATCAATCTTGAATATTATTTAATCACTGCAAAAGTTGTTGTTCAAATAATATTGGATGAAAATCAATCTTTGTTTTCTTATTTTTTTGTTTATCAATAATCATTTCAACTAATGGTTTCATTTTTATGAATCATTGTTGTGATAAATATGGTTCAATAATAGCGTTACTTCTTTCTGAATAACCAACTTGATGAAGATGGTCTTCAACCTTTACAACTAAATTTTCTTTTCTTAATTGTTCAACTAATTGTTTACGACATACCATTCGATCTTGATTAATATATGATTGTGCTAATTCATTCATAGTTCCATCAACATTCATACAAATAGGCATTGCTAAATTGTGACGTAATGCAATTTCATAGTCATTAGCATCATGAGCCGGTGTACATTTCATAGCACCCGTTCCAAAATTCATATCAACATAATCATCAGCAATGACTTTAATTAACATTTTATTAGCCGGATTAATAACCATTTTACCAATAAATTGTAAATAACGTTTATCTTTACTATTTACAACTATACACTGATCAGCAAACATTGTTTCTGGTCTGGTAGTAGCAATAGTAATAAATTCACTACTATTTTCTATAAAATATTTTAAATAATACATTTTTCCTTTTGTTTCATGATAATTTACTTCAATATTAGAAATAGCGGTTTTTAATTCTGGATCTCAATTTACTATCTTTTTTCCTCGATAAACTAAACCTTCTTTATATAACTTTACAAATACTTCATTAACTGCTTGTTTAACATTTTCATCTAAAGTAAATACTTCATGCGAATAATCTAATGCTAAACCAAGTTTTGCTCACTGTTTTCTTATGTTTTGTGCATATTCTGTTTTTCATTTTCATGCTTGTTGTAAAAATTTATCTTTACCTAATTCTTGCAAATTAAGTTTTTGTTCTTCTTTAATACGTTGTGCAACTTTAACTTGTGTGGCAATGCCAGCATGATCCATACCGGGTATAAATAAAGTATTAAATCCTTGTAAACGTTTATAACGAATTAATAAATCTTGGATAGTACTATTTCAAGCATGACCTAAATGTAAAAGTCCGGTTACATTGGGTGGTGGTAAGATAATAGAAAATGTAGGATTAATAGAACTAACATTTGCCTTAAATAATCCAGATTTTACTCATTGTTGATAACGATCCTTTTCAATTTCAATATGATTATATTTTTTGTTTAAATTTCTATTCATTTGTTATACTCCTTTTTAAAATAAAAAAACATTCCACAAATAGGAACGTTTTTTAACGCGGTACCATCCTAATTCATTTACAAAGTAAATGCACTTAATTATTATTTAAATTACTAATAATATAAGTTACCTTCAAATTAAACTTGCTTAGTTTACAGCAACCACTAAGTCTCTAAATTACCATTTAATTTTACTCTTTTATATTTTAAATTAATTATGTATTTTATTTTACATTGTTAATTTTAAAAAACAAGACATTTGAGAAAAGAAAAAATCTAAATATTAAAATTATCTTTTTTAAAAACAGGAGTTGATGTTTTCATAGACTGCATGCAGTCTAATTTATTTTTTATATTTTGATCAAAATCACACAATAAAGGAGTATCATCTTTTTTTATTGTCTTTTTTTGATGTGCTTGTTTTTCTAATAATTTTATTTTTCTTTGTTCTGGTGTTAAGTTATTTCACCGTTTTTTTGCCTCATTTTTAACAACCTCTACTTGTTTGGGGGTTAAAGTATTTCATCATTGTTTTGGATTTTTGATTATTTGTTCTCTTTGTTGATTAAATCAATCAATAACTTTTTGATAATCTTCCTTTAAAATTGATTCTTCATGTATTAAAACTTCATCTAAAATGCTAGATAATATTTCACTATCCTCTAATATCTTTTGTTCATCATTTATAGCTTTTGATTTTGACTTATCAAAATCAATAAAAATTTCTTTTATTTTAATATTTTTTCACTTTTCAATATCATCTCTTTTATTAAAAATTGCATGAGGTATATTAATTTCATAATCATAAAAAAAGTTTTTTTATTTCATACATAAGTGAATCCTAATTTTTCATAAAATTCACCGACAGTAACATTAGTTGGATCTGATAATAAAATAAGGTTTTCGATATTATTGCTATGACATATCTCAAAAATTTTGTAAATAAGTAAACTACCATATTGTTGCTTACGATATTTTTCTTCAATAAATATACTTTCTAAAATAGCTTCTTTTTTTTCTAAATCAATAATAAGTAATGCGTCACCAATTTTATTACTAAATTCATCAATTAATAATAAACTTTTTATACTTGGATTATTTAAATTATTAGTAATAATAACTTCTCTGCCGTTTGCCATATTTTAACTTCTTTCTAATAAATTCAATATAAAAGGGAGCGTGTCGAAGATGTCGATAACAACTCATTTCCCTTAAATAGCTCCTTTCTTTTTTAAACCCTTGAATTAAAAATAAATGACAAAAGACGAGAATAAAATTCTTGTCTTTTTTTGTAATTGTAAAATTTTAAAATTTTTAATAACCGTCTTTAACGCTATTATCAACACGTGTTAGGGAACTAAAAAAGTGAACTACAACACAGTTGTTAAAAATAGTAACTAGCATGTGGACTTGCATGGATAAATAATAAGTGGAAGTGATACCTAATAAAATATACTAACCATTAATGGTAATTCTTGGGGTGGGAGCGAATTGGAAACTAGTATATATAGACCCGTGGGGGAACATACTATTATTCTTTATTTAACCAACCTTGCCACTAACAAGTGAGCAAGTGTTGGTTTTATTTTTTATTTTTTTTGAAAAAATTTTTGGGCGAGAAAATAAATTTCAAACTTGTAAAAAAATTGAGCGGTGCCGGTTCAATTAAAATATTAATTTGTTTAACACAAATTAAATAAATATTGAATCGAATGCCTCAATGTTTTTTAAAATTTCACAATTTATTTTTGAGCCCAGAATTTCTGGAATGAATAAAACGAATAGTATGATTATTATTAATCTAAAAAACAAAATATATGTTCTTTATGCTAGAAGCAACAGAACATATTAGGAAAGGATTATTATGGCAATAGAAATTCTTGATTATGAAGCACTAAGAAAGATTGATAAAAAAATTAAAAAAAGAAGAAAAAGATGTGTTGAATGTAATGAATTATATGAAGATGACAAAATCCAAATGCTTTATCGCTTTAAAACAGAATTAGAAGCAGAACAACATGATATTAAAAAATTTGAAGATGATTATGATATTGATGAACATTTGGATTATACAAAACCATTTGGATATGTTTGTGATTGATGTAGACGTGATTAATAATGCAAATAGAATTTAAAAAAGAACAAATTGTTAAAGATAAACCACAATCTATTCTTATTGATTATGTTGAATATAAATTATCGCTTCCAAAATGAATGATTAAAAATAATTGTTTTATTATTGATAATAGTTACACATATTGAGTTTTTAATTTAGAAAATATTAAAAGAGAATTAAGTGGTAATGAATTAATAAAATTATTAGAACCATATATTAAAGACCAAAAAATAACTGTTAATAAACCAACCGCTCCAAAAGAATATTATCTTAATGATATAAAACTTGAACTATTAACATGTTATGAACAGTATAATAGTTGATTTATTGGTTAAATAACAGATAACAAAACTAAAATTACTAATCCTTGTTTTAAATATAATGTTACATGAGAAGAAAACAGAAAAGGTTTTAAAATAAATAATCCATATAAACATGATGATTTACCAATTAATTATTTAGTTACTTCTTATAAGGAAATTTCAACTCATAATGAAAAAATATTTTTGTTGAACATGTAAACAAAATAAATTAGATTATTTATTCTTTAATACTAATGATATTAAAACAAGAAAATATTTTTTAAGAGATAAAAATAGTAAAGCAATTTGTTATGACTGTATTTTAAATATTAAGTTAAGTAGGAGGTATAAATATGGATAAAGAATATTTAACTAAAAGAGGAACGATTTGCATACCAAACAGTGATGATATTGAATTTAAAATAGGGCTAATTAAACTGATTGATGATTTAAAAAAAGATAATTTAGTTTGTGGTCATAAAGAATTTATTGAAGAATGTAAATATTGTTGATGTAATTGTGATTTAGAAATTATTAAAACAGTTATTAGAGGTTAACTTAATTAATGCAATATGACTTAATTATTGGAATTGACCCCGCTGGAATTGGTAATAATGGAATTGTTATATATTCACATGAAACTAATAATATTGTTTTTAATGAAACATTTAATACATTAACTGTTTTGTGAACTAAAAATATGTATAAAGAAAAATTTCAATTAATTAAAGAAAAATTTATTGATAAAAAAATATTAGTTATTGTAGAAAATTTCTTTTTAAGTTCAAAACAATTATTAACTAATCCATTATCAACACCTAAAATTATTGGTGCATTAATGGTATTAGTACAAAATGTTTTCAACTGAGATTATTTAGAAAACCACCCAAAAAATAAAAATAAAATAACAAATTATAAAGGAAATATAAAATTAACAAAACATGAACAAGATGCTTATAAGCATATTCAATATTATTTAAAAAATCATAAAAAAATATTAATTTTTGATAATTATTTAAGGAAATTATAAACATGAAAGAAAAAGCAAATTATGTCAAATTAACAGTAAAACTAAGTAATACTATTGAATCAAAATATTACGAAAAAGGTAATAAAGAATTATATTATAGTGTTAGAGGTCAATGAAATGGATTAAACTATGTTACTTTAATTTTTAATAATCCAAAATTTTATAAACGATGTATTTTATTAAACAAAAACGATGAAATTATTGTAACTGGTCAAATTTTTAACACTTTAAATATTCCTAAAAATCGTGCATTTTGTTCAATAAATGTTAAATGATTTAAAAAATGAAAAGAGTAAAAAATGATATTATGAAAAATTTTATTAATAGTACCAATATTAATAACAAGCATAACACTAATAATATTTTTAATATTTATTAGTAAAGAATTAAAAAATGAATATAAAGTATTAAAAATATTAAGTGAAATTGCTAATCAAATTGAAAATAAGGAGAAATAATATGAAATATGAAGATAAATGTTCTATGTGCAATAAAGTAAAAGAAAACTTTTTATCCAATACCTGTAATAGTTG
This sequence comes from Theocolax elegans, assembly GCA_026168455.1. NCBI lineage: Eukaryota > Metazoa > Arthropoda > Insecta > Hymenoptera > Cerocephalidae > Theocolax > Theocolax elegans. Next base: position 520,269 of record JANSJX010000013.1, on the reverse strand, counting down.
TTGATTAGAATCAGTTAATAAATGAAATAGAAGAAGTTGAAGAAATTTAGGAGACATTGATAATGAATAAAGAAAATATACCATGTTGTTTTAGTGAAGTTAATGAACTTGGTAAACATATAACAAATTGTAATAATTTACCAACAAAATTAGATAAAGATAATGTTCAAGTAAGATATTTTTGTGATAAACATATGATAAAAGTTGAAAATATAAGAAGAAAAATTGCCCAAAAATATATTAATGAATATAAAGAAAAATTAATTTTAGATATCGATGAAATTATAAATGATAAAAATCCACATAGAACTTATACAGAATATGTCTTTTCTTTAAAAGAAAGAATTGAAAATGGAGAATTTGATAATGATTAAATTAAAAGATTTATTTGGTGAAGATAAAATAGAAATATTTTCACCAAATCCCAAAGATTTAACAGATAGTAATGATATAAAAGCATTGATTTTATGAAAATATCCCAATGTCATTGCTAAATATTTAATTGTTTCTCAACCACATGCTAATACTGCAATTTTAGTTGGAGATAACTTTAATTATCAAGGTTGAATAGAAGTTTTTATTAAACAGAAAGTAGAAGGAGTAGAAGAAAATGCCAAATGACATAACTGTACAATCAAGTAATTACACTTTATTAAAATTAATAAGAACTGAAGCAAGTCCATTATTTGGTATGATAGGAACTTCTGCATACTATGGTCAACTTATTGGTAATCCAATATTAGGTAGTATAAATGCTTTATTATTTTCTAAAAAATTAGGAATTGATATATGAAATTTAAATCAAATGCCAAATTTAAAAAGTAAACTATTAAATTCAAGTAAAAAAATAGCATTAGGATTAGGAACAATTGGTTTAGCAAATTATAGTAAATTTACTGAAACAATAAATCCTATCACCCCAACTACAACCACTACAGAAACTCCGCCATGACCAGCATTAACATTATCAGTAACTAACAATAATGTTAATGACCAATCTTTAATGGATTGAAATACTTATATATCTTTAAATTCATATGGTATTGCAAATTTGGTTGCTGGAATTACAGAATTAATACCAAGTAAATTTGAAACTATACGTAAAATAGCAAATATGGCAACTGGTGGTTGTTTGATTAGTAGTGGTGTTGCTATGGGTATTAATAATGATTTTATGAATGCTTATGCAGTTCCGACTATTATTGCTGGTGCATCTGAAATTATCCATAATTTACTACCAATGGAAACAACTAATCATGTTGAAGAAATGCAAGAAACAACATTTACTAGTGAAAATGCAAGATTAATTAATGATGTTGTAGATAGAATATCACCAGTATATAGACCAACTACATATTATGACAGTTTATAAAGGAGGTGAGTAATTTATGAATAAAGAAAAATTAATTGAATATTATAATCATGAAATAAAAATACATAAAGAAAGGATGGAACAATTAAATAAAGAAATTTCTTTATTAGTAACTATTATAAGTAATTATCAGTCAATGGTTGAAAGAATTAATGGTGGTCAATTTGACGAATAATTAAAAAATAAATAATTGAAAGGAAAATATTGAAATGAAAGAATTATTGCATGAATTAATCATTATTGGAACAAGTGTAGGAACATTAATTTGTAGGGAATTAATTGTTTGATTTAAACGATTTATTACAACCCCAAAACATGTTCGAGCAAATAATAAAGTAATCAAACATCAAAAAAAATTAGCAAAATTAAATGAAAAAATTAATAAGCAAGTAAATAATAAAGGTGTGATGTAAATGTTAGAAAATGAAACTAATGTTCAAGAAACAACTGAGCCTTTAACTGAAAGTAATAATTTACAACAAGAGCAAGAAACGAAGATTGTTGAATTAGAAAATAAGTTAAATAAACTTAATCAAGAAATTAAAGAAAAAGAAATAATTAATATATTTAAAAAATATCAAGTTAAAAGTGAATTTTATGATTTTTTAAAATTTAAAACAAGTAATATAGAAAATTCAAAAGTAGAAGACACTATTAAAAAAATGATTAAAGAGCAACCAATATTTAAAGAACCAATTAATACAGGTGGTAAACCAGAAACAATATTAACAAATCAATCGAATTCAATAAAAAATAGTTTATTGGATTATAAAAAGAAAAATAATTTATAACAGAAAGGAAAAATAAAAATGGCAATTAATATTCAAACAAACTTAAATAATACAGAAAAACTAGTTGAAGCACCAGAATTTATTGAGTTTTTCAAACAATCAAATAGTCCATGAGCAAACTTTTTTCCTATTGAAATAGTTAATTCTACTAAAATAGAATTTATTATTAAAGTTCCAAAAGACCCATCAATTAAAGTTATTGCATGAAATGATAAAAGTCAAAGAATAGATGTAACTTATGCACAAACTGATACTATTCCAAAAATAATTGAAAAATTATATGTTGCTGGTGAAACTATTGCAGCAGTTGATTTAAATGCTGAAAATGGACAAAATTTATTAGAAAGCATGCAATATGAAGTTGCTAATGATTTAGCAGATAAATTAGCAACTGATGATATACAAGTAATTAGCGATAACGCAACTAAAGTAATAATTAGTGACACATCACCAACAGGGCATATACAGGCAATGTTATCTGCTTGAAATACTTTATTTCAATTAAGAAATAGTGCAAATTGTCGTTTCTTTATTACAAATAATCTTTATGATACTATTGTTTACTTGGCTAATAATAAAGGTTTAATTACAGATAACCAAATTGCTCAACAACTAAGATTAAATGGTAATGATTTATATATCAAAGGTGTATTATGTCAAATTGTAATGGATGATTATATGACATTTACTGATAGTGAAAATAAAAAACAAATTATACCTTTTATTTTAGCAACACCAAGAGCAATGAAAAGATATATGTTACAACAAACAATTGTCTATGTTCAAGAAATTGCTGATGGCAAACTAGGTAGAGCATATAAAGTTGGTGGTGAAGTACTAGGTCAATCAATTCCTTATATGTCAAAAAAAGAAACAACATCACGTTGAATGCTATGTGGAATTATTACTAAAACGGATTTAAGTAACAAACTTACAACTTTAACAACTGATATTACTGCTAATACGAGTAGAAAAAATCAATTACTAGATACAGCAATAAAAAATGCAAGAGAAATTACTGGTTTGAATCCAGCATTAGATTTAGTACATGCAAATATTAAATATTTTAGTGATGCACAAGGCAAAACTGATGTAAGTAATCAAAATCAAAAAACAGGAGAATTATATGTAATTATTACTGCAGATATTAATGATGCAAATTATCAAGGTTCAACAAATCCTATAAAAATAACTCTTAAATAATAAGGACATTAATTATGCCTATTGGTACAGCAAATACAGCCACACTCTTAAAAATAAATAAACCCAAACATACTAGAATTAGTCAACAACAAGAACATAAAAGTTTATGATGAGAAATTTTAGAAATGATTGGTGTACAAGTTATAGCAGTAGCACTTGCTCCTTTTACTGGAGGTTTAAGTGAAGATTTAGCACTTGGATTAGGCGCAAGTGATTTAATTGCTAGTATTAGTGCTACTGGTGTTGAGTTTGCAACTGATTTTACCATTAATCAAGTTTATGATTATTTAAAAGGAAATGTAACATCATTAAATACTTTCTTTAATTTATTACCAGCATTTGCAGGACTTAATAGAATTACTCGTGGTTATCGTACTAGTAAATTTATTAAATTAGCACAAAAAACTAAAACTTTAGAACAAATTGGTGTTAAAGAAGTTAAAAACTTACAAGAAATAATTAATCAAGTAACTGGAAAACAGTTTTTAACAGATAAGATTATTGGCAATAAACGTTATTTATTTAATTATAGTTTTGCGCCTAATCGTGAAACAATAATTCAAAATTTAGGTTTTGTTGCTGAAAGACAATTCAAAAATAATTTTCAAAAATTAGAAGAACAAGAGCTAAAAGATTATTTATTATTACAAAATACATTGATAAAATTAAGCCCACAATTAACTCCAAAATTTAAAATCAAAGATATTGAAAAAGCAAATAACTTTTTAAAGAAATATAATAGTGATTTAAAAGAAGTATTAAAAATGAATCAAAATGATTGATTAAATTTAGTTCATACAATACATGCTGATAATAGATATGGTAAATCTTTAATTTTGGACTTACAAAAAATTCGTGCTAATGCTATTAAATTTAATTTTAAAAATAGTTCAATTCATAAATTAGTATTAAAAACCAATCAAACTTTTAAATATTTTGATATTAGATTTTATTTAAAAAAGAGTTTTAATAAATTTTGAAAAGATACACCATATTTTGAAAAATTACGAGAAAGTATATATAAATTACAAGAAAAATTTGAACAATTAGAAGAAAAAGCAATTGAAAAAATTAATAAATTAAAAGAAAAAGTTACTGATTTATTTAGTAGTGCTGAGAAAAAAGCAATTAGACATGCACAATTAATTCCATTGAATTCACCAGTATTTATGGGATGTAAAATTCAACCTTTGTCATTAGATAAATGCGCTATTAGTATTTATCATCGTAATCCTAAATATAAACCAATTGTAGTAGTAGATAGTATTGTTAAAGCAGAAACTTTTGTTACTCAAATACATCCATTTCATTGATATAGATGATATAGTGGCTGATACATTGGTTATGGAGTAAATCATAATAAGTGATTAAAATCAATAGCATTTGCTCCACCAGTGGTGCAACAAGTAATTAGAGATAGTTTTAAAGTTTATAGAGAAATATTTAGAACAATTAGAACTTATCATAAAGTAGTAAATGTTATTAATAATCCTATTGAAAATATTAATAAATCATTTAAAAGTGCTGGTTTAAAATTTTCAGTAAATACTTTATTTGGTACAGGATTACTACATCATTTAGAAAAATTTGCATATAGTCAAGTTGTAGAAAAAGGTAAAAAGAAATTACAAAAAGAAATTATTCATATAGCACATAGAAAAACTAAAACACGCACTAAACATTATAAAAAAGCATTTTTTAAGGAATGATAAAATATGATTAATAAACTTTGAACTGGTATCAGTTTAGAAAATTATAATAACTGATATCCTTTAACTGGAAAAATTACAGAAACACCACAGAAATATATAAAAACATGACCAAATGTTAATGATTGATTTAAAACATTTGCTATTCGTGCTCAAAATGATATTAATGCTTATCTTGATTTTATTTTATCTAAATTTCCTTTTGATAGTTTTAAAGATGAATTAATTAAAGAAACATTAAGAGATATGGTTTATGTAATGGTTGAGCATTGAGTATTTAATCGTACACCAATTGAATTTAATGTTGATGCTACTATTCAATTTAATAATGGTAGTCAATTTAGTGCAAGTAGTATTCCTACAATTAATGTTTGAGATTTAGCACCTAGTAGAATGAAAATATGAGCAAGATTAACTGAATTAAAACAAATATTTTCAAGTTATAATGATGATGAAATAGATGTTGAAAAAATTGACTTAAAAGCATTTTATACTAGAAATCAAGTTGATGAACTAATTGAACAACAAAAAGAATTTACATTGTCAAAACAAATTAAACTATATGATGATGTTATTGATGATAATGAACATGAAGTTTTTCGTGGTACTGTAACTAATTTTATCAATAAAGGATATGTAGCAACAGAGTATGATAAAGAAACTGAAACAATGATTTTAAATTGACCAAATGAAATTGGGACATTACCACCCGAAGCATTACAAAATAATCCACAAATTGGTGATTTTACTCATGCTGCAACTGCTGACTTTTCTGCTAAACAACAAAAAAGAATTACTACAAATGAAAATGAAATTACTAAATTAAATAGTGAATTAATTAAAACTAATGAAAATATTAATGATATTAAAAATAATTGATTTAATATTGAAACTAGCCCATTATGAAAGAAAATTGATAATAATGACTTATATACAAACAAATGATATATTGTTCCTTGAACTTATGTTTATTTTGATAGTAAGCAATTAAGTAGTTCTGTTTCAAAATTAACAAAAGTTATTATTGAATATAATTTGACAAAAGAGCAAATGTTCATTGTTGTTGAAAAAATTATTGTTGAAGATAATATTAACATTACACTTTCTTTTGATTTTAATACTAAAAATTTTATAGTACAAACTTCATCTACAAAATATAAAGGTTGATTAGATAATAATAAATTATATCAATATATTGGAAATGGTACACCAACTGAATTTATAGCAGAAGAAACTTCTGGACATGATTATTATACAAAACAGGAAACTAATGATTTATTAGATAAAAAACAAGATAAATTAGTTGCTGGTGAAAATATTAAAATTGAAAATAATGTTATTAGTGCTACTGGTGGTAGTGGTGAATCATTATGAATAATAGACCCTATAATTCACCTAATATTATTCAACCTAAAGAAAAAAGAATTATTACTTCAAATAATACTAGAATTGTTGATATAGCAGACCCTACACAACCACAAGATGGAGTTAATTTAAGAACTTTAGATAAAAAATTAGAAGATAAAATGGATAAAGACCAATTTAAATATGCTTTTGCTATCAACACTATTGGTACTGAAATTCCTAATTTAGAAACTACTGATAAAACTATTGCTGGTGCTATTAATGAAATTAATAAAAAACAACCAAGTGGTTCAAATTGAAAAGAAGTAGGAGTTATTTCTGGTAAGAATCAATTTATTACTTACGATTTTAAACCTAATAAAGAATATAGATTATCATTTACTTGACTTCCACATGATATTAATAATTCAGTTATTCAATTTTTAAATTTTTATATTTTAAAAGAAAAAACTCCTTTTTCAGTTTTACAAACTTTTTATCAAGAAAAAAATGCTGATTTAAAATTATGTATAAGCAATAATCTAATAGCGGTGGATGGGTTACACTTTATTGGACACTAATTACATAGACAAGTGAACAAATTAGTTAAAAGAAAGGAACTATAATTATGGCCAATATTAACTCATATACCGATGAATTTAAAAAACAAATTGTAGCTTTATATCAAAGTGGCAAATCAGTATCTTGCCTTGCTAAAGAGTACAATGTTACAAGAGCAGTTACTTATAATTGAATTAAGCAATTTACTAATTCAGGCAGTTTTAAAACCAAAGATAATCGTTCTGTTGAAGAAAATGAATTAATTAAATTAAGAAAAGAATTAAAACAGTTACGAATGGAAAATGATATTTTAAAGCAAGCAGCACTAATAATAGGCAGAAAGTAGAAATTATTACTAAAAATAAAGTTAAATATAAAATTCGTACAATGTGTCGTTTTTTAAAACTTTCTAAATCAACATATTATTTTAATTTCAAGAAAAAAGAAAAAAACCAAAATGATATTTATGATGAAGCTGTTATTAGTGCTTTTAAAGAAAATAAATGTGTTTATGGAACTAGAAGATTAAAAGTTGTTCTAAAAGAAAAGAATATTTATTTATCTAGACGAAAAATTAAAGAAATTATGAATAAGCATAATTTAATATCAAAATACACTAAATTATCATACAAAAATCATCATAATAAAGTCAATGATAGTCAAATAAGCAATCTTGTTAATAGAAACTTTGATGGTGCATTATTGGATTCAACTAAATCTCCAAATGATTTAGATATAATGCGAGCAAAATTTGAAGGACAAAAACCTGAAGATGTTATAACTAATTTATTTAAACAATGAAAATTAGATTATCCAAATTATATAAGTTTAGAACAAATAAAAATATTTAAACAAATAGTTATTATGTTATCTAGTAATATTTATTCAACAATGTCTATAAATAAAGGGATGAATGATGATTATAAACTTTTATTACCTTACTACTTCGAATTAAAATCAAATCCTATACATTCTACACCTGAAAAAGTTTGAGAATTTAAAGATGCAAAAGTAGTATTAAAATCTGAATATTTTGATTTTACAGATATTAATAACATTAAATTAAAAAATAATGATATTAGTCAAAACGAATTATTCAAATTAGATGATAACCAGTTTAATTGATTATCTATTACAAATGAACTTGAAAGTAATAATATTCCATCATTAATTCCAGCTGATTGGACACTTGGTAATGGTGAATATGGAAAATACTTTACAAGAATGATTATTGATAAAATTAAAATTGAAAATGCTTTATATTTATATGGTTCAAATAAATCTCAATTATTTTCTAAATTAGAATTTTATAAAGAAATATCACAAATTGATGATAATAGCGAATTTGAATTACAAATTAAAAATCCGATTAATAATTTAAATCGGATTGAAATTAGTGGAATATTTGGTGCTGGTAATTATGATTTAATTTTAGTAACAGATAAACAAGAAATAAATTTAAAAAATATTAATTTATTCGATAAGTATAATGAAAATATTTCTTATATCAATTTGGAAATTTAATTATCAAAATATCCATCAGGATAAGTTCCATTCCATTTTATATCTTTATCTTTATTAGGTTTAATTGCAAAATATAAATCTATTTTATAATGGTCTCCTCTTTGACTTTGTCAAATAGAAGCCCCCCCAGTGCGCATTATAATGATGGTCTAAAAAATAAGTCAAATGATTAGTTTTATTTTGTGCTAGTGAACCAATTATTAAACCAGTTATTCCACTTACAGCACCAGTTAGTGCTAATGCTAATGTTATTTTACTTAAATTTGTTTTTATTCATGTTTTCATATTAAATAACTCCTTATTTATTGATTTTACTTCTAAATTTTACTTATTTTTTTATATTTTTACAAGTATACTTTTAAGTGCAAAATAACGCCTAAATTAAAGACGTTTATTTTATGAGACCTATAATATTAATTGTGTGTCACTTGTTTATTATATTGCAAATGCGAAGAGGCTTTTTTTCACAGCGCCGTTATTTTTACCCCTAATTACATTTTTATATGGATATAGTGCATAAAATAAAGCATCATATGGGTCTTGATACATATTTTTGTCAGGAATATTAGTTTTGGTTTGGTCATAACGTAATTCTTCTAAACATTGAGTAGTTTTTGGTAAATCATCTTTATTAGCATAAAAATTTCCATAACTCATAATATTTCTCATTCAAACTACTCTATTAGTTAATCCGGCTTCTTGATTTAAATTTGAAGCATGTTTAATAGCAGTTTGTGTTATTAAAATAGTATTATGTTCATCAATTAATTTTTGATTTAATCAATCCATTGCTGTTCTTGCTTTATCATCATAAAAATAAATTGCTTGTTCAAAATTTTCAAAATTATCGATTAATCCTAAAATTTCCTTAACATAAGCATGAATTTTTTCGTTTTCATTTATAAAATCATTTGGAGTAACTACTAATTCACAAATAATATAAGCATCATAATAACCAGTATTATTATATTCTTTAAAACCAACTACCATAAATACAGTATGGTCTTTATGTCCAGTTGCTCAATCAACACCAACACTATAAAAATCAAATTTATACATATCTTTTTTTTGATTATAAAATTGTTTTAAATCATATGATTGTCAATATTTTACTGTTTTTTGAAATGGAAAAATTGTTGCATCACTATCTAAAAATTCAAAACCATAAAAAACAGTATTGAATTCATCAGGATTACTTTTTTTCATTTCTAATAATGTTCTTTTTTGAATGTCAGGTAATTTATTTCAAAACGGTTGAATAGTAAATCTTAAAACAAATAAACCTAAACCACTAAGCATATCTTGATTTTCATAATAAATTTTGCCAACTTTTTTAAGATTTTCCATCACTTTATCATTTAATGGTAAAAATGGTGTACAGTATTTTAAGTAAAATGGATGATATTTATCATAAGGATTACATGTAAAAGTAATAAAGAAACTTTTATAAAAATAGCGAGTAATTTTTTTTCCAAAATTAGGACTATATATATTTTTATCAATAAAAGTTCAACTTCATTCTTTAATAGGTTCTTTTGATACTTTAATACGATTACTTCTAAACATAGAGTTCTGTAATCGTTCATATCGATATGTTAATTGTTTTTCTGTTAAAGTTTCTTTTTCTTCTGCCATGATTATTTCATCTGTTCTTGAACCTAAAAAAACTTGAACCACCTGCTTCTTTTCCAAAAATTTTATTACCATTAGCATAACCAATAAAGTCAATTTGTTGATTATTAGGGAAAATAATACAACCACCATCTTTAGTAATTTTTCATTTAATACCATGTGGATTATTAGGTAATAAATTAATATCATATTTATCTAGTAAAACTTGACAAACATTCATTAATGCACCAATTGTAGTCTCGCTATGAGTATTTTCATAGCGTCTTACTTCTTGAACACTACTATCACTAAAATTACAGCATATAAATAAATCAAATGCTAAACAATTTCAAGTTTTTCTTGTACCACGTGCAGTTGGTACAAAACGATAAAAACAGTTGGTTGTAAAAAATTCTGCTCATTCATCACCAACAAATTTTTTAAAAATATCTCAACTAAAACCATAATTATTATCACTAAAATTAAGATTATATTTTTTATTTAATTGTGCATAACTAGTAATAAAAGCCATATTTACTCCTCATTTTTTAAAAAAATTAAAATTAAATTATTAACAAACAAAATTTTGAAAGGAACATTAAAAATGTTAACATTACCATTTCCTAATCATTTTGATTGAGACAAACATGATTTTAATCAAGATGAATTAAGTTTAAAACAAACAGAAGAATTATTTACCAAAATAGATGAGCAATTATGAAATGAATGTGATAAATCTAAATATAAATCATATAGATTTAGAAAACGAAAATTAAAAACAAAAAAAGGTTTATTAACTTATAAACGACGTATTTGTACATATTATAACCCAAAAACACAAAAAATTGAATATGTTTCATTACTAGATAATTATCTTGGTGTTAAAAAATATAGTAAACTTGCACCAAATGTTATTAAACAAATTTTAAAATATTTTGCTGATGATAAAAAGTATCGTGATGTTTGCGATACTTTTATTGAAGATTTAATAAGTAATAGTACAGTTTGTAGAACATATCAAAAATTTGAATTACCAAAAGCAAATATTCCTAAAATAGTATTACAATCAAATCAAACATTATATATAAATATTGATGATGGACATCGAAAATTTAAGTTTAATGAAAAACACAATACTAAAAATTGTAAAAAATGTTCGATGAGATTAATAGTAATGTGTACTGGTAAAAAGAAGAATGGAAAATTAATTAATAAAAGAGCAGCATGTCAAATAAGAGTATCAAAAACAGAAATTGGTGCTGAAAAAACTGCAAAATTAATTGAAAAATATGGTAATTTATTTTTTGAAAATTTCGACCAAGCAAATTTAATAGTTTGTGGTGATAGTGCAAAATGAATTAGAAAAACTGCTACAATTTTAAATGCTAAATTTATTTTAGATAAATTCCATGCTTTTCATGTTTTGTTTCTTGGTATAATGGCTGGAAGAAGAAAAAATCAAATTGCTAAATTACACTATCAAAATGCAATAAATTTATTTGAAAAAGGTCAATATTATGAATTAATTGATTTTTTACAATCATTAACTTTGCAATATAAAAAATTAAAAGTTGGTTATTTTATTAATGCAAAAGATGGTGTATTAAACCAAGCATTAGTTGAAAATATTGGTTGCTTTACTGAAACTAATATTAAACAAATTTTAAAGCATATGATTGGTGATAGAACTTATAACATTGATATGTATACAAAAATGGTTAATTTTAAATGTTATCAAATAAATACAGCCATTCAGTTATTGTAAATTAAAACTTAAATTAAAAAATAATTAAAAATGAAATAAAACTTATTAAAGTAAACTTTAATAAGAATTTTTGAGTTGTAAAATTAAGTATTATTGTTGACTAATATTTTTCAAGTGTTAAGATTAACATACAATTGCATATTGAAGTCTAAATTATTCTCGTCTAAACTTATAATTTAAAGACAATTATGAATATTATTGACAACATCGGTATGCTCCCAAGGTGGTGTATGTCAAAATTTTTAATGTCCGTATTTATTTAGTTATTTAAAATTTAATTATTATAAAAGTTTAATTATAACTAAAAATAAAAAAATCATTACTTCTACCATCCTCTAAAATCACACCAGTAACTATAATAATTGTATATTAAATACAATAAAAATAAAACGATAAATATGAATTTATTTACTAAAATATAATAGAATTTTTTTAACATTTTTTAAACAGAGTTATTAAAATAAATCTATTATTAAAAAGGGATTTTTATATTATCCATGTGGTTCAAATGTCGGATGAGGTACACTTTCTACTTTAGAATTAATAATATTTTTATTTCAAGGAATTATTTTATAAAATACATAAGCACAAATAAAATCAGCTGATTTACTTAAACACGAAATCATAATTACCATTTTAATACTTAAGTCAGTTCACTGCAATAAAGCAAAAGTAATAAAAATATCAATAAATCAAATTAAAAATAGATCAGCAATACTAATAATTAAAGTATAGCCACCAGCATAAAGAAAACTAAATAATGGTTGCATCATATTAATGAAAAAATAAGTTACTGCTGAAAAAGCCATATATCAAACTGCAAGTTTCATAGCATTATTAGATAAATTTGGAAATAATACTTTTGGAACTCAAAAAGCACTACCCAAAATAATTAAAGCAATAACAGTTGAAATAGCAAAACTCAATTTTAATATCTTCTTAGCATTTTCTTTAGCCAGTACTAGTTCTCCTGAACCTAACTTGCTACCAACAGCATAGCCAACTAAAGCATTATATCCCCTAAAAGTAGAATAAAAAATAGCAACAACACTACCAACAATTTGCACAGCGGCAACAACTTCAGTATCACCAAAATGAGAATATAAAGCTGTTAACATTACTACTGAAACACCAAATAATACTTGACTAGCAAATAAAGGAATAAAAGTAATAATATATTTTTTATGTAAATCTTTTGTAAATTTAAAAATATTTCAATTAGGAGCATAAATTGGTTTTTTATAAATTAAATAACCTAACAATATAAAACATTCTACTGCTCTTGAAATAATTAAACTTATTGCTAATCCTTCAATGCCTAATTGTGGTCCCCCACTATATGGTAATGATAAAATACAAACTAAAAATGTATTTAAGAGTAATGAACAAATAGAAGTTATCAATGGTGTTTTAACATTACCACATGTATTCATAGTAATTGACATAATAAAAGCAAAACCTAACAATGGGTAATTTCAAGCAATTAATTTACTATATTCTTCAGCAATACCAATAGCATTTTGATGAGAATTATCTTCAGCACCAAGAATTATTCCCATAATTTGTTTACTAAATAATTCTAATATTACAACAAAAAATATTGAAAAAATTAAAGTATAAAATAATTTTATATTAGTAGTTTCTTGAATTTTCTTCTTATCTTTAATACCTAAATATTGAGCAGTAAAAATATTACCAGTAGCAACAATAGCAAAAAAGATATATCAAACCATATCATAAATATTACTTGATGATGCAACTCCGGCAATAGCATCATCATTTCCAAATTGACCAACCACAAAATTATTCATTAAGTTTATTAATGTTTCAATTAAAGATTGTGCACAAATTGGAATCATAAATAATAATGCCATTTTATAAAAGCTTAAATTATCTTTGTTTAACATTTTCATATCATCTCACCCAATTTAAAATTTAATATAATAAAAAAATATATTAATGTTATTATTTAATATTTTGTTATATTTTTAACGAATAATTGCTTGAAATTTTTTCTTTAATATTTCTTGAATATTACTTATTTGTCCACTTACTTTTGTTTCATCTAATTGTTCTTCTTGACTATTAAATTTCAAATTAAAAGTTAATGAGTGTTGATGTTGTGATTTTAATTTTTCATCATTATAAAAATCTACCAAAGATATTTGTTCTAAAAAATCAATATTTGCAAACATTATAGCATTTTTTACATCAGAAAATTGAATATCGCTATTAACAATAATTGATATATCACGACTTAAAGCATTAAATTTTGATCAAAGCTTAAATTTAGAAACTACTTTTTGTTGTTCTTCTATGATTTTAACTAACTTACTACAATTAATTTCTGCTAAGAATATTTTTTCAACATTCATTATTTTTTCAGTTTGTGGATGCAGTGCGCCAATAGTAGCAATATGTTCTTGCTCATAAAAAATATCTGCGCTTAAATACGGATGCATTAAAGAATTATTATTATTTTTATAAACAATAGAATTAAATAAATTTGGCATAATTTTTGCTAAAAAACCATCTAAAAAACCTTTAATAAAATAATAAGTACTATTAGTAATTTTATTAGCATTAATTTTTGGTCAAAAATTATCCATAATCATAAAAGCTAAATGATGATTATCATCAGTTTCATCACCTGTATAAATAGTTTCATCAGTAAAAATTTTTAATTGTGTTTCTTTACGTGCATAATTATATTGACAAATTCTTAATAAACTATCTGTCAAACTAAAACGCATAACTTCTCTTGTTAATGTCAACGGTGCTTCTAATTTTACAGGTATTTTATATTTAAAAAAATTAAAATCATTTAATCTCTGCATACTTGTTAAACTATATGTTTTTACTTGATTAAAACCATAACTTGTTAAATGTTGTCTTCATTTCATCATTAAATTTTCCAATGCTGTTGGTGACTTAAATGATACATTAAATTGTGGTTTAATAACTGGTAATTTATCATATCCAAATACTCTGGCAACTTCTTCACTAAAATCATTAGCGTTATTTAAATCACTACGATGATTAGGAACTGTTACTTTTAAAATTTCTTGATTTTTTGCATCAATTTCAATTTGACAACCAATAATAGTCAAATAATTAATTATTTCATTAACCTCAAATTTTGTACCTAAAATTTTATTAATAAAATTAAAATTAAAGTTAATCACTTTTGTTTTAACTTGATAAGGAACATCATTACTAAAACCGGTAATTTCATATTTAACTTGCAATTGTCCTAAAATAAACAAATAACGTTGTAAAGCAATTAAATAATAGTCAGGAACAACTGGTCTTGTTAAACGTTCTAATAATGTATTAATAAGAGCACCATGTCGTTTTGCTTGTTTACTCATTAAGGTAACATCAGGATTAATTGAAAATATAAAAACTTCTTTGGAACTTGGTTTAACTTCATATTCAATATTATGACTAACTCCTAAAACACTAAAAGCCAAATATTTATCGTGTAATAAAATATCGCCCTCTTTAATTTGCAAATTACCTTCTGGGTATGATTTAGGTGAAATATTTAAAGATGGTTTTTTTAAAATATCAGCACTAAAAGTAATTAAGGGTTGACCCAATTCTAACATTACTAAATGAATAATATCTTCTGATAAAGTTTTGGGTACAATATTTGCAAGTTGTAGTGTTCTTCTAATTCAAATTGGTGTTATTACAGATTTATCATCAAATTCAATCTTTAATGTTGCTAAAGCTTGAATTTTACCATTAAGAACACTAACTTGACTTTTATTATCAAATTTTCCTATACTACTAACTTCCATGTTTTTTAAAGGAATTTTAAAATACCCGCTTAATTCTCTAGCAATACTATAAATCCCCAAACAATCACTACGATTTACTGTTAAATCAATAAAAAAAATTGTATCATCTAAATTTAAATATTGTAATGGATTAATATTACCAATCATTGCATCATCTGGTAAATGAATAATACCACTTAATTCTTCTTTATTCTGAACAATACCGCTTAATCCTAATTCTGTTAATGAACAAAGCATTCCTGAAGAAACAACATCTTGAATTGTTCTTTCAACAATAGTAAGACCATTACCTAAAACACTTCCTATCCTTGCTACAACAACTTTAATACCAATAACTACATTTGGTGCACCACAAACTATAGTTAACATTTCACTACCTACTGTTACTTCACAAATATTTAATTTATTCGATTTAGGATGTTTGGTAATTTTAGTAATTTGACCAACAACTAAGTTTGTATTACTAAACATTAATTTTTTTACTTGATCAACCTCAAAACCTAAACTATTTAAAGCATCAACGATTTCATAATCTTTAATGCTATTAATATTCAATCACTGCGAAATGATTTTACGTGAAACTATCATTTTATTTTATACTCCTTTTAATTTTTAAAATTGTTTTAAGAATCGAAAATCATTATTATAAAATAATCTGATATCGTCAATGCCATATTTAATCATAGTAATTCTTTCAATGCCTACACCAAAGGCAAAACCTGCTGTTGTTTCATCTAAACCAGCAGCAATAAAAACATTTGGATGAATCATACCAGCACCCAAAACTTCAATTCAACCAGTATACTTACATAATGAACAACCTTCTGTATTACATTTTGGGCAACTTACATCTACTTCAACTGAAGGCTCCGTAAATGGGAAATAACTAGGACGTAATCTTGTTTTAGTTTCCATACCAAAAAATTGCTGACAAAAATAATTTAATGTTCATTTTAAATTTGCAAAAGTAATGTTAGAACCAACTAAAAACCCATCAACTTGCATAAATTGATGAGAATGAGTAACATCATCATCATCTTTTCGATAAACATTTCCTAAACTAATAATAGCCGTGGTTTCTTTTGAATTTTTATCTTGCTCGCTAAGAATGCGTGCAGTCATATTTGTAGCGTGTGTTCTTAATAATCAACGATTAAGTTTGTCATTATTATTTTCAAGATAAAAAGTATCTTGCATATCTCTTGCTGGATGATCAAATGGTAAATTTAAGCGATTAAAATTATATTCTTCATTTTCTACTTCATTACCACTAATGATTTGATAACCCAAATTTTTAAAAATTTCAGATATTTCGGTAACAGTTTTTAATAGAGGATTGATGTGACCAATATTAAAATCAATACCCGGTAGAGTTAAATCAATTTCTGAAGATTTAAGACGCTCATTAATGTTATCTTTCTCAATTTCATTAAATTTTTTTATTATATATTCATTAATTTCTTTTTTTAATTTATTAGCTGCTTGACCAATTTCAATTCTAAAATTATGAGGAAACTTTTCTAAAGATTTTAATATATTATTAATATCCGAATTTTTACCTAAATATTGTGATTTTAAAACTTGCAATTTATGTAAATCAGCAACTTCATCAATATTATTAAATGCTTGCTGTCTAATAATTTCTAATCTTTTTTTTAAATCGTTAACCGCTAACATTCTATTCCTCCATTAATTTGTTAATATGTATAATTAAATTTTTATAATTCAAAATAAGTATAATTTATTTTAATATATTACTAGTAAATAAGCAATACGTTACTATTGCTATACTTGTTGCTAAATTTAATGATTCAACATTAAAAGAAGTTGGAATAAAAATATTACTATTAATTTTATCTTTATACTTTTTATTAATGCCTTGTCCTTCATTGCCAAATAAAAAAGCATTCTTTTGCTTAAAGGTAATTTCAGATAAATTAGTACTATTATCTTCATGTAGAAATGTACCATAAATCATATAATTTGCATTTTTTACTTTTAATAAAAATTGATCAAAATTTTCATAATACACATTAGTATAAAAAATAGCTCCTTGACTTGCACTAATTACTTTGTGATTATATAAATCAACGCTTTCATTCGATAAATATACTTCAGAAATATTAAAAGCAGTAACACTGCGTAAAATATTTCCTAAATTACCTGGATCTTGAATTGTATCAATTAGAATAATATGAGAAGAATAAAAATAATTTAAAGGTTTAACAATATTACAAACGCCAATTATTGGTTGTGGTGTTTTTTGTTGTGAAATTTTTTTAATAATCATACTATTTACAACAATAACTTCAATATTATTACAATCTTTTAATAAATTTGCATATTTGTCTAAATACTTCTCATCAACATATACTGCAAGTAATCTTTTTTTTAATAATGCAATACTAATTAAATGTTCTCCTTCAATTAAAAACTTTTTTTTAACATTGCGATGTTTTCTTTCATGTAATAAAACTAATTCTTGAATTATTGGATTTTTAAGTGAGGTTATTTGTTTCATCCATAACTCCTTGTTTTAATATTTTTTGACAATCTTGAAAATCTGGACAATATTGAGCAACAAAATTTCAAAATGTTTTTTTATGATGAGCATGAATTATATGCGTTAACTCATGAATTATAACATAATCAATTACAGCATAATCAAAATGAATTAATTTATAATTAAGTGTAATGATTTTAGTATTTGGTTGACAAACACCTCATTTATTTAACATCGAACGAATTTTTAGTACTGAAAACTCAATATTCATAATTTCTGATCAATATTGTAAACGACTCATAAAAATATTTTTTGACTCTTCTTTTAAAAATTTTTGAATTTTAATTAATATTTGCTTATCATCTTGAATATTTGTGCATACTACCAAATTATTAAATTCAAAATAAATAATGGTTTTTTTTGAATGATACTTAGTAATTAATTTATATTTTTTACTTAAAAAATAAAGATAACTGTCATTATTATTAATAACAATATTAGGTTTTAATATAGTTTTCTTTTTTAAAATTTTAGGTAAACTTTTTAAAATGAAATCTTCAATTAATTTTTCTTGCATAAAAAATGGAGCACTAATAATAATTTGATCGTTGCGCACTTTTAAATACATATGTTTTTGTTGTTTATATGTAATAATGTATTCTCATTTTGTATTATTATAATTGAAAATTTTAACATTAGTCATTTTAATCTCCTAAATAAAACGATCACTTATTTCCATTAATAATTTTGTGATTGTCGTAAATGATTTATTTCATTTTTATAAATATAACAAGAAATAATGTCTTCACTATTAAAGTTACATTTTTTACCAATTGTAAAATAAATATTTAATAATTCAAAAAAATCATTACTTGATTTTGATTTAAAAAAAGTTGTAACAAAAGCAAATAAATCAATGAATGCAAGATTAAGATCTTGATAATTTGTTTTTTCTGAAAAACTAAAATTTTGAAAATCAATATTAAGGCTATTACCGATACTAAGAATAAAATGAAGACTATCAATATATTCTTCAAGCATTACTGATTTTTCACTACTTGGTTTTGAACTTCAATATTTAAAACATCTTTGTTCATTTGCAAATTCACCTAATTCAACTAAAAGTGCTAAAAATCTAGAATTTAATGTTTTAATATCGCTAACACCGCGATTAATAATTATTTTTTTATCTAACTCATTTTGAAGTTGGATAATTGTTGAAAATTGTTTTGAATTTAACATAATTAACTCACTTTCTTTTTTTAATTATTAATTAAGATTTCATTATTTTTTTATCTTTTAAATTTAATTTTTTATAAAATTTTGTAATTAATGATTTTTTATCTTTGTAAATAGGATTAATTTTTGTTCCTTTTTCTAAATAAAAAGGAGATAAAGTTTTTATAATAAAAATATATGTTAAAACTAGTAATGAAATACCAACAACAGACATAAATGTAAAACGTAAAATTGGTAACCACACTGAAGTGTCTAATACTTTTTTACCAAAACTTGCTGTATAACCGGCATTTCCAATAAATAAGTAATTAGTACCAAAGGAAGTATTAAAAATAAAAACACCACCACCAAATAAAATTAAATATAATATACTTTTTTTGATATATATTTTGTCATATTCAATATGACCATATAAATATAAAAGTAAATAAGAAAAAAGAATAATAATATGAATAAAATAATAATTTCAATAAAGAAAATGCTGTGGACCAAAAACTCATTTTGTTTTATCTGGTAATAAAAATGCCAAAATAACAGGACCAATTAAAGGAAAAGTAATATTAAATAAACTTTTATTAGGAATAATTAATAGTATACCACTAGTAATATTTAATACCGAACATAATTGAAAAGGAAAATAATCATACCATTGATAATTATCTCCATTCAATCCATGAACAATATAAAAACTAATATATAAAAGTATTTGAAAAATACCTAAACTATATTTAAAACTATAGCACTTACTTAAATTAGCATAAAACCTTTTAAAAATAAATAAACTAATTATCAAGAATAATGATATAGATAAGCCAATTCAATAATACATACCAAATAAAGGATTAATAACTGCTTGTGGATTACCATCAAAAAATCCAAAAAAAACAAATTGCATAATGGCCCCCCTCTTTTTTAAATTTCTTTCTTATTTTTATACTAAGAAGCGAATTTATTTTTTAATTTTACCATTAAATATATTATAAAACAAAATTTGTGATAAAAAAATATTCTTTGAAATTTATAAATTTTGCATTGATTTCTTTTTCTGCTTCTGTGCCATCACCAACACCTTTGTAGATTGTAGTTAAACTTAAATCCAGATTTGTTAAATCTATAGCAAAAAAATATCATAATTTTGTACTTGATTTATTTGCATAATGTTTACCTAAATAATAAATTTTTGATTTATCATTTTTAATATCAATTCCAGTTTCCTCAAGCATCTCATTAATTACGGTTTGATAAGGGTCAAGGTTTTCAAGACCTCCCGTGATAGTGCCATATTCACTAATTTCTTTATCTTTAAATAATGGATTATTTTCTCTTTAACTAATAAATAATAATATTTGTTATCTTTTAAAACATAGGGTAAGATAGCAACTCCTTGGTTGTTACATCAGGACTCTTCAACACCATGCATAAAATCAACTTTAATTAATTTTAAAAATTCTGGATTCATAAAATTACTCCTTTTTTCCTTAATTTTACTTCTAAATTGTACTTATTTTTTGATATTTTTACAAGTATGCTTTTAAATGAAAAATAACGCCTAAATTAAAGATGTTTATTTTGTGATACCTATACTCTATTAATTGAATGTTACTTGCTTATTATATTGAAAATATGAAAGTACTTTTTTCCGCAATACCATTATTTTAGTAATAATTACGTTCTTATGTGGATTATTGTGAATAAAATAAATTATTAATTTTAATTACCATATTTTAACACTTTAAATTTATGTAAATTAAAATTAATAATTAGTATAAAAAAGATTAGGAGAGTAAAATATGAGTTTTAATTATAAGTGAAATTTTAGAAAACAATATGCTAAAATTGATAAATTAGTTTTAGAACATATAACAAAAAAGTGAGAAAAACAAGATTGAAGAATAAAAAATACAAGAGATAAAAATAAATATAAAATTGTTGATTATCAAATACGAACAAGAAAAACATTATATGGAATTGTAACTTATAAAAGAAGAATTTATGAATATTTTGATGAAAAATTACAAAAATGAGTTCGTATTTGTTTACTAGATGAAAAATTAGAATTACCTAAATATAAAAGAATTGGCGAAGATATTGAAGATACTATTATTGAAAATTTTGCAGATGGAAAAAGATATCGTGATATTTGTGTTATTTGTAAAAAAGCAGGTATTAGTGTTAGTAGTGTGCATAGAGTTTTTAAAAATTTCGAAATACTTGAAGCAAATCCAGTAAAAGTAAAATTAGAAAAAAATCAACCTATTTTTGTAGCAATTGATGATGGTCATCGAAAATTTTGAAATTTTAAACGTAAAAGCATAAAACACTCTATGCGTTTAATAGTAACATATACAGATAATATTAATCATAAAGTACAAAATAAAAGAGTAAAAGCGATTATTAGACCAACAAAAACAAAAATTGGAGTTAAAAAGACTGCTGAACTTGTTAAGGAACATTGTCAAAAATTTTATGAAAACATTGAACAAGCCAAAATTATTATTTGTGGTGATAGTGCAGGATGAATTAAAGAAGTTGCTGATTATTTAGGTACACAATTTGTTTTAGATAAATTTCATTTAATTAGAACATTATATCTTGGAATAATGGCTGGAAATAAAGAAAAATATTTAAAAGAATATAATCATTGTAAAAATTTAATTAATAATGGTCAATATGAACAATTAATTGATTATTTATATAAAGAATTAGATAATCATAAAAAATTAAAAAAACAATACTTTAAAAATAATAAACAAGGTATTGAGAATCAAGGTGCAAAGTGAAATATTGGTTGCTTTACTGAAACTAATATTTGACACGTTTTAAAAGAAATGCTTGGTAATAGAACATATAATATTTTAATTTATATTAAAATGGTTATTTTTAAATGTAATAAAATAAATTTAGAAACATAATTTAATGAATATAATAATTACTTATTATTTCACAATTTGCAATAGCATCTCAAAAATTATTATTTTTTATTTTTCTTTTTAAACCAATAATTAAAAATGTTAATGACAAAATTATAGACATAAAAAATGGAACTATAATTGTAGAAAAAATAACTGCAATTTTTAATCATAATAAAGAATAACTATAATAATTATCAATAATATATTCACTTCCAAAATTTTTAAAAGCAATATTATTATTGGTTAATATGTAATATCAACTATATTTACTTCATAAAGTAAAACCATTATATTCATATATTAAAGGTTTTGTATTTTTAAATAAATGATTATTTTTAATAGTTACTACTTCTTTTCCATGAAATAAACCTAGTAATAATAGTCCAATAATCATAATTAAAATAGTTAAAACAAATAATAATACAGTTATTAACTGTAATTTTTTAAGTTTCATTTTTAAATTCTCCTTAATTTTACTTTAAAATTTTAGCACTTACTAACATTAATTTTAAGTATTTTAGTTGCAATAAATTTAAAAAAATATATTATTTAGATACAATTTCATAAAAATCCAAATTATTTCTTGTCTAAGCATAATAAGATGAAATATGAAGTAATTTATTCCGGATTTTTGACAATCTGCCAGGTGGTAACATATATTACGTGCCTTTTTTTCGTTTTATTTTTTTAGATTTATATCACTTATTATAACTTAATATATGATTTTTTTGTTTTTTTTCTTAATACTAATAATAAAATAATACTCGTTAAAAAAATACCAATAACAGCACCAGCGATTGAAATAATAAAACGTATTAAAATTTGTTGAGGAGTTAAAAAGTATCCTGACAAATAAAATAATGATAAAACAAAAGCAAATGGAATACTATATGTAAATTGATCTAATTGATGTAATTTTAACTTATATGTAATAAAGGTTATAATAAAAGTAAATATGATTAAACTTAAACTAGAAAGTACCATTATTCAAAAAGGCAATTTAAAAGTAAAAGTAAAATCAGTACTAGTAGTAAAAAAAAGAATAATTCCTGGAATTAATACTTGTATTATTAAATAGCCAACACTTATCAAAAACTTAGTTCTTGGAAATGTATTTTCACTATTATTTTCAAAATTAACTTCTTGGTTTTTATTTTCCATACTTATCCTCTTCTATAATATAATTCTTTACAATTTTAACATGCTTTTATCAATAATTAAATAAGATTTATATTTATTAAATAACACTTATTTTAATACAAAAATTTAAAATAAAAATAAAAATAGTTTTCCACAATTTAATGAAATTAAAAATTACCTATCCTATAAATTAATTGATTTTTTTGATTTAGTTTTTGTTGTATTTTGTAAATCTGTATTAGAATTTATTGCGTGTTTTTGTGCTTCTTCTAAATCTTGTTTTTGTACTTTTTTCTTTTCATCAAATTTTTTTGCTGCTGCTTTTCCTTTTATAATAGCTACATGACTACCTTTAACAACTGCATAAGTAACACCACCAGCAACAGCAGCTCCTGCAACAATAATGCCGGCAGGTGGAGATACAAAAAAAGTTGTAACCAAAACAGAGCACCAGCACCAATAATAGTACCTCTAACAGCACCTTCAGGAATCCCTTCATAAGCCCCCTTAACAAGTCCTTTAGTAGACGCACAAATAATTTTTAATGTTTTTGCTGTTGTTGAATGCTTTGTTTTAAATTTTTTTCAGTATTTGTATTTTTTCTTAGTCATTTCTGGATGATAATTACTATCAACTAATATAAAATTAGTTTCATCTTTTTGTCTTTCATCTAAATCTGCAATTGCCTTTTCTACTTCTAATCAAGTCATTATTAACTTCTCCTTTTTTAAAAAAATAAAAAAACTCATTTACTTTTGAATAAGTAATGAATTTAAAACTTATATTAAGTTTTAAAAAAATAATATCATATTTTCTATATTTAGTATCGAAAATTTAATTATTTTTATCAATATTACATAAATTTTTATACTATCTATATGTTTAAAATTTAGTAAACTATATCTATAATGATTAGGCTTACTTCAATTAACCACTTACTTTTTAATTTTTATTCTTCTTAATATTGCTATAACTACTGGAATAGCAATAATAACTAATAAAAAAGTACTACCAATAATTATAATATTTCAATTATTAATTAAAGTTGTTGTCTTTGGTTTTATTTCTGCTAAAGCAAAAGGGTTATTTTTATTTTTTTCATCATGTTTAACATTAGCATATAAATGAGTAATTAAATCGTGCTCATAAAACAATAATCAATAATGTAATTGACCTGGATTTAGTACATCAATTGCACAATCTATATTAGTAGTTTCTTGTAAATACTGATTAAATTCAATACCAGATTGACTATTAGCAAAATTAGTAAAACCAGAAAACTTAGTTGATAAAGGATTAATATTATAAATATTTAAATATTGTCTTGAAGAATTATCAACTTTATCATTTACTATTCTTTGTAATAAATAAATAGTATGATCTTCAGATTGATATGTTTTTAATGGTTGATTTGAAATAGGTGTTACCTTTTCTTCTTGCGGAACAAGATTATCATCAACACGCTGATATGTTCATTTATCTTCACTAACATTAGCAGTAATAACAGCTTCTGATTTAATTTGACTAAAAGCAATCATTTGTAAATTACTATTTTTTTCATCATTAATAAAATATTGATGAATTAATGAAGATTTATCTTCTTTTTCATTAATAACTTGAATGTTTGGCATAGAACTATTAATAGTAAGTGTTTCTTGTCTTAAAACAGTACTACCATCACTATCGTTTCATTTAACATTATATATAGTGGGCTTATTTTTACTATAATCTTGGTTTAAAATAGCATAGTCAAAAGTTTTATTACTATTAGTTTTAACATTTTTTTTCATTTCTCTGTTTTCATTATTAATAGAAATTTCTAATCCTGATTTTTTAAAAGGAGGATGCACATAAAAAACAAACATTTCATTACTAAAACTATCCTTAGTATTTGCAAATGGTCCAATTGGAAATATTTTAGCACGCGTTTCAAAATTAGATTTTTGAAAATTAGTAGTTGGTTGTAAATTATATGGAACTTCCATTAAAGTATTAATGTCACTTGCTTCATATATTGTTGCAAAAAGTCCTGCATCAATACTTTCTTTAATTGTTTGATGATATTGTAAAATTAAATTATTACTTTTTTCATTAAAAGTATGACCAAAAACACCTGCAGTAAGAAAACCTTCTGCATTTTTAAAATAACTACTATTATCATTAATAATATTTTTTAATTGACTATAACCTTGATCATTAATAATATCATTGGTTTCAATATTACTATGTGTTCAATCATTATTAATAATTTGATCATAACTATCAAAATTAACATTTAATGGTGTATTTTTAACATTATTATATAAATATTGTGAATCATTATTTCAAGATTTAATACTATTAACTAAGTTACGATTTGATGACTTAACAGTAATATGAAAGCCGCTAACTTTACTATTACTAGTTTGATGATTTTTATTATTAAAACTAATACTTAATACTGAGGTTACTAATAAACTGTTAGCACTAAGTAATAAAATTAATTTTTGTTTAAATTGTTTCATAATATTTCCTTATAAATTTAATATTTAAAAGTTATTAAATTACTATTATTTATTTTTATCTAGCAATTATGTAATTAGTATATCAATTCTTTTAAAAATATGATATATATTATTTACACGAGAAATATATATTTAAGATCTAAAATACCTACAAGATCTATCACAAATATTAATATTATATTAAGTTTCTTTAATTGAAAATACTTATCCCTAAGTCAATTAAATATAAAATTAGCAGTTACTACTTGAAACTGCTAATTTTATTTGTTAGTATATTAATATGATTAGCAATCAAGTAATTATAGTGCTAAAAAGAGGAGTGACATTATGCAATTAAATGAAATCCCTAACTATAGTAATGATCCTAAAATTCTTGATAAATTCGCTCGTAATCTAATTGTACAAGCTAAAACAGGAAAAATGGATCCTATTATTGGACGTGATGAAGATATTCGTAAAGTAGAAGAAATACTCTCACGAAAAACTAAAAACAACCCCGTCTTAATCGGTTTACCTGGTATTGGTAAAACTGCTATTATTGAAGGTTTAGCCCAACGTATTGTTCGTGGTGATGTTCCTAGTAACTTAAAAGATAAAATTATTTATGAACTAGATATGGGAGCACTAATTGCTGGCGCTAAATTCCAAGGTGAGTTTGAAGAACGATTAAAAGCGGTTATTAACCAAATTAAAAATTCTAATGGAAAAATTATTTTATTTATTGATGAACTACACTTAATTGTTGGTGCTGGTAGAACACAAGGTTCAATGGATGCTTCTAATTTACTAAAACCAATGTTAGCGCGTGGTGAGCTACGTTGTATTGGTGCCACAACGCTTGACGAATATCGTCGATACATTGAAAAAGATGCAGCCCTTGAACGAAGATTTCGTAAGATGATTATTAAAGAACCAACAACAGAAGATACAACTGCTATCTTACGTGGTTTAAAAGAACGTTTTGAAGCTTATCATGGTGTAAAAATTCATGATAGTGCATTACGAGAAGCTGTTTATCTATCTAATAAATATATTAATGATCGTTACTTACCTGATAAAGCAATTGACTTAATTGATGAAGCTTGTGCTAGTATTAAAACTGAAATTGCTTCGGTTCCTAGTGATTTAGATGATATAAGAAGAAAAGTCTTACAATTAAAAATTGAACAAGCAGCCTTAAGCAAAGAAAAAGATGAAAACTCGCAAACAAGACTAATTGAAGTCGATAAACAATTAAAAACTAAAAAAAATACTTTACAACAATTAGAAAATAAATGAATCAAAGAAAAGTCAGCATTAGACCATATTACTAGTTTAAAAAATAAATTAGAAAATGCTAAATCAGAACTAGAATTGTATCAATTATCAGGTAATTTTACAAAAGCTGGTGAACTACAATATAGTATTATTCCCAACTTAGAAAAAGAACTTAAAGATAGTGAAAATATAAAAAAAGATAATCCTTTACTACGCGAAGATGTTACTAGTGAAGATATTGCAAAAGTTGTTGCAAAATGAACCGGCATTCCTGTTACTCGTTTATTAGCAACCGAAAAAGAAAAATTATTAAAATTACCCTTAACTTTAAATACAAGAATTAAAGGTCAAAGTAATGCCCTACAGTTGGTAAGTGATGCTTTAATTAGAGCTCGTGCTGGTATTAAAGATCCCAATCGTCCAATTGGTTCATTTATTTTCTTGGGTCCAACCGGTGTTGGAAAAACTGAAGTTGCCAGAACCTTAGCTGATATTTTATTTGATAGCGAAAAAAATATGGTTCGTATTGATATGTCAGAATTTATGGAAAAACACGCAGTTAGCAAATTACTAGGTTCACCTCCTGGCTATGTTGGTTATGAAAATGGTGGACAATTAACCGAAAAAGTAAGAAGAAATCCTTACAGTATCATTCTTTTTGATGAAATCGAAAAAGCCCATCCTGAAGTATTAAATATTTTATTACAAATTCTTGATGAAGGTAGAATTACAGACAGTCACGGTCTCTTAATTGACTTTAAAAACACAATAATTATTATGACTTCAAATCTTGGTTCACAAGAACTATTAAGTGGTAAAGATAACAGCAAAGAACAAGCATTAAATATCTTAAAAAAATCATTTCGACCAGAATTTATTAATCGAATTGATGAAATTATTATCTTCAATCCATTAAGTAAAAAAGTAATAACAGAAATTATTATTAAAGAATTAGATACTTTATTATTACGATTAAGACAAGAAAAAAATTTACAATTATCTTATGAATCAGAAGTAGTTAATAAAATACTAAAAGATGCTTATGATGAAGAATATGGCGCACGACCGATTAAACGCTATATTCAACACTATATTGAAACTATTATCGCACAAGCTATTATTAAAGAAGAACTAATACCCCACAAACGAATGGTAATTACTATCAATAAAGATAATATGTTTATTCTCAGTAAAAAAATAAAATTCAATTAAGTCTTGATATTATTACACTCTCAGTTATAATTATATAAGTATTGGCATTCAATGTTAATGAATGCTAAAAAAGGTGGTGAACAATGTTAAGTAACAGACAATCACAAATTTTAAAAATCATTGTTGAAAAATATATTAAAACAGGATTACCAATTGGTAGCAAAACTATTTTAGAAAATAATAACAATATTAATTTTTCTAGTGCTACTATTCGTAATGAATGTGTTGAATTAGAAACATTAGGATTATTAGAAAAAGCACATAGTTCTAGTGGTCGTATTCCTTCAACAAAAGGTTATCGCTATTATGTTGATAATTTAATGAATATGGGTGAACACCAAGAACTAGAAATCTTGAAGAAAAAAATAGCAGAAGTATTTAATAACCGTAACTTAGTAATTACCGAAGTATTAAATAAAACTAGTAGTATTTTAAGTGAAATGACTAATTTGATTAGTATTGTTACTGGTCCTAATCTTAATGAAGATACTTTAAAGAAAATTGAATTAATACCGATTAGTAATGATAATGCTTTAACAATTTGTATTACTAGTAATGGTCATGTTCAAAACAAAATGTTTAATATTCAAGAAACATCATTAACCGATTTATCAATTGCTATTGATATTTTTAACACCAGATTAATTGGTACTAAAATTAGTGAAATTAGTGAGAAAGTAAATTTATTAAAACCAATTCTTGAACAACAAGTACAAAAATCAGAATATATTATTCAAGGATTTGTTAACACTTTAATTAATTTCTCACGACCACTATCAACAACACATGGTGTTCAATATATGTTAGAAAATCCTGAATTTAATGATATTAATAAGGTTAAAACAATTATTAAATTCATTGAATCACAATCACCATGAATGTATTTTGATGAATTAAATAATAATCAACTACAAATTAAAATTGGTGAAGAACTGGGCAATGAAAATAACGATATGGCAATGATTACTACTACTTTTAAAGTTCATGATGGTGAACAAGGACAAATTGCAATTGTTGGACCAAAACGTTTAGAATATGAAAAACTAACCGAAATTCTAAATTGGATTAATCAAACATTGATTAAAAACTTTAAATAGAAATGAGATGATAAAATGACAAAAGCTAAAAAAGATAACATTGATAACGTATCAGCAACAGAAACTAAAGATACAACTATTTCAACTCCTGTTACTGAAACACCAGTAAGTGTCGAAGAAGAAAAAATATCATTAAATAAAGAAATCGAATTAGAAACAAAAATTAAAGAATTAACAACAGAACTTAATAAAATTAATTCACAGCAAAAGCAATTAATGCTAGCTACTAGATTAAATACCATTAAAGAATTAGAAATTCAAAATAAAGAACACATTAAATATGCTAACCAAAAAATTATTAAAGATTTAGTTCATACTTTATTAAATTTCCAACGAGCACTAAACTTTAAAACTGATAATGCAGCAGTTCAAAATTTCCTAGTTGGTTTTAAATTTATCTATGAAGAATTAATTAAAGCACTTGGTAAAGAAGGTTTAAAAGAAATTACTGCTAAAGTTGGAGATCAATTTAATTCTCACCAACATGAGGCAGTAGAAATTATTAATGATAATACAAACAATGCTTATCAAAATGTAAAAAATAATACTATTGTTGAAGTTATAGCTAATGGTTATGAATTGCATAATCGTGTCATTAGCACTACTAAAGTTAAAGTTTTTCAAACTAAAGAAGAAAAAACAGAAACAAAGAAAAATTAAGGAGTGAAAATATTATGTCTACAAATAAAACAACAAATAAAGAAATCATTTTAGGAATCGATCTAGGAACAACTAATTCATGTGTTGCCGTAATGGAAGGTGATAAGCCAAAAGTTATTGAAAATGCCGAAGGTGGAAGAACAACACCATCAGTTGTTGCTTACAAAGATGGTCAAATTATGGTTGGTGAAGTTGCTAAACGTCAAGCTATTACTGATCCAGATAATACTGTTAGTTCAATTAAAAGAATTATGGGAACTAAAGAAACAGTTAAAGCCGCTAATAAAACACGTAAACCAGAAGAAGTATCTGCAGAAATTTTACGCACTATTAAAACTTTTGCTGAATCAAAATTAGGTAAAAAAATATCAAAAGCAGTTATTACTGTTCCTGCTTACTTTAACAATGAACAACGTGAAGCTACTAAAAATGCAGGAATTATTGCGGGATTAAAAGTAGAAAGAATTATTAACGAACCAACTGCTGCTGCCATTGCTTATGGTTTAGATAAACAAGATAAAGATCACAAAATTTTAGTATTTGACTTAGGTGGTGGAACATTTGACGTTTCAGTTCTAGAATTAGCGGGTGGAACATTTGAAGTATTATCAACTAGTGGTGATAACAAACTTGGTGGTGATGACTTTGATGACTTAATTGTTCAACATTTAGTTAGTGAATTCAAAAAAAGTAATGGTGTTGACTTATCAAAAGATAAAATGGCAATGCAACGTTTAAAAGATGCTGCTGAAAAAGCGAAAAAAGACTTATCAGGAGTAGTACAAGCTGATATTTCATTACCGTTTATTTCAATGAATGCCTCAGGTCCATTACATTTAAATGAAAAATTAACACGTGCCAAATTTAATGAACTAACAAAATCACTAGTTGAAAGAACTATTGCTCCTGTTCGTGATGCCTTAAAAGAAGCTAAATTAAGCAAAAATGAAATTGATGAAGTTATTTTAGTTGGTGGTTCAACAAGAATCCCAGCTGTGCAAGAAGTTATTAAAAACGAAATTGGTAAAGAACCACATCGTGGTGTTAACCCTGATGAAGTAGTAGCTTTGGGTGCTGCTATTCAAGGAGGAGTATTATCGGGTGATGTTACTGACGTTTTACTATTAGATGTAACTCCTTTATCATTAGGTATTGAAACTTTAGGAGGAGTAATGACACCATTAATTTCTCGTAATACTACTGTTCCTACTAAAAAGTCACAAGTATTTTCAACTGCCGAAGATAATCAACCCGCTGTTGATATTAGTGTTTTACAAGGAGAACGTCCACTAGCTAAAGATAATCATTCACTAGGTCGTTTCCAATTAAGTGGTATCGAACCAGCACCAAGAGGTGTTCCACAAATTGAAGTTACTTTTGATATCGATGTTAATGGTATTGTATCTGTTAGTGCTAAAGATCTAAAAACTAATAAAGAACAAAAAATTACTATCAGCAATAGTGGTACTTTAAGTAAAGACGAAATTGAAAAAATGGTACAAGATGCTGAAAAGAATCGTGAAAACGATGAAAAACATAAAGAAGAAATTGAATTATCTAATCAAGCACAAGCCTATATTTATGATATTGATAAAATGACTGCTGAAGTTACTAAATCAGCAAAAGAAGGTGAAGCAGAAAATCCACAAATTGCTGAAATGAAAAAACTACGTGATGACTTACAAAAATCACTAGATGAAAAAAAATATGATGATTTAAAAGAAAAACTAGAACAATTAAAACAAGCGTTTGCTGCTGCACAACAATTTATGAACCAACAAAAACAAGAACCAACAGATCATATTAAAAAAGATGATAATAAAAGTGATGATGTTATTGATGTTGACGCAACAACTAAATAAAATAATTAGAGGTGGACAAAATGGCAAGTAAAAAACGTGATTATTATGAAATTCTAGGAGTTTCACGTAATGCTACTCCAGATGAAATTAAGAAAGCGTTTCGTACGCTTGCAAAAAAATATCATCCTGATTCACCAAGTGGTGGTGATGAAGCTCGATTTAAAGAAATAAGTGAAGCTTATCAAGTTTTATCTGATACTAATGAAAGAGCAAAATATGATCAATTTGGTCATGATATGCCCGGAGTTGGTAGTTCTTCTGGTTTCGGTGGCTTTGGTGGTTTCGGTGACTTTAGTTCGGCATTTGGTGACTTATTTGGTGACTTATTTGGTGGTAATAGAAGACAACAACAACGCTATAATGGTAAAACACCAGGTGATAATATCCTAACAAAAGTTGAAATTAGTTATCGTGATGTATTCTTTGGCAAAAAAATGACCATTAGTATTAACATTGATGTTGCTTGTAAGGATTGTAAAGAAACTGGTGCTAGAACTCCTAATGATATTAGTACATGTGATAAATGTAAAGGTAAAGGAGTTCTTGAATATGTTCAACAATCACCATTAGGTATGTTTAGACATCAAGGTGTTTGCAACCAATGTCAAGGACTTGGTAAAATTATTCGTCAAAAATGTTTAAAATGCAAAGGACATCGCTATTATATTGAAAATCAAAAATTAGAATTTGATATTCCTCGCAGTATTTTTGATGGTCAACAAATTAGAATTAAAGGTAAAGGTAAAATTGGTCATAATGGTGGCACTCAAGGCGATTTATTTGTTGGTATTAATATTAAGCGACACGCTTTCTTAGATCGTCAAGGTAGTGATATGTATATTAAATTACCAGTATCTTACTTAGATATTATTTTGGGAAATATTATTATGATTCCTACCTTTGAAGGAATAATTAAACATAAATTACCATTAGGACTACAATACGGTGACAAAATTACTTTAAAAAATCAAGGATTCTATTACCCTAATAGTAGTAAACGTGGTGATTTACATGTTATTCTTGATATACAAATGCCTAATAAAGTTACTAAAACAGAGCAAGAAAAATTATGAAATATTAATAACGAAACTAAATTTGATCCAAACGAAGATTTTGTTAATAGTGCAATAAAAAGAATTTAATAAATTAATATATAAAAAATAAGAACATATGTTCTTATTTTTTATATATTAATTTTTTTACTTTATTAATTGGACCTTTTTTACCAATATAACACATTACACAACTAGTTTCATTTAAATATTTGTAATAATCTTCATTAGAGTGGAACCTTTGTCATTGTTTTACTTCTCATATTGGTATGTCAATAATATTAATGACTGCAATATTAAAATATAATGGACTTAATAATCATAATAAATGATATTATCATTATTAATATTTTTTAATAGTAAATCACAAATAAAAATGCTGTCATCATATATCAAAAGCCAATTTCTGCTAAGTAATTAGGATGACGACAATCTTTTCATAGACCATAGTTAATAAAAAGTAAATCATGTTTTTTCTTTAAGGAAAATCTAAATTTTTGTCAATCGGCAATTGTCTCAATAACTAAAAATAAAATAGCAATCATAATAAAAATAAGCAAATAATTACTAAATATACGATTAAAATAAACAATATCAAGACTTAATGCAAAAAGTGTAGGAATACTAATTACAAAAATTGAAATTGCTTGTAAAATTGAAAAAATACTAATCTTTCAAAAATTACTAATAATTTTATCAAAACGACATTCAATTTTATGTTTAGTAATTTTTAGTAGTAAAAAACTGCTCAATCTTAGGGCTCAAATATTATAAAGAACAAACAAAGAAATTTGAACAGGACTAAAATTTTGCTTTCAAGCAACAATGATCACACTTAAACAAATAAAACTTAAACAATAAATAATATCAGTCAAAATAGCAGTTTTAAAAATAAAAGCAATCATAAAAAAAATAAAATTAATACTTAATGATATTAAAAATATTCAAAGTATAATATAAAAATCCATAATAAATAACTCCTAACTTATATTGCATATATTTTAATTATAACAACTAATGAAATAAGTTTAATAAGTTACATTTATATTTTAATTTTGTACAAAAATATTTTTAAAATTTATAATTTTTAATTTCACTTTAAAAACCTAACAATTATAAAAAAATAAATTAATTAATATTACTTTTTATATATAATTCAATTATAAACTTAATAATATAAGTTTATAATTAACTTTAGTTTTAAAATAATTGAATTTTTAATTTTAAAATTAAGGGAGGATTTAAAATTATGCCATCAATAACAGAAGTAGTTAATATATATTACACGCAAGATTTGTTAAAGGAAAGAGAAAAATCAAAAATCAATAAAAAAGAAAAGACAAATGACAAATTAGATATTAATAAAATAAATTCTACTGATACACAAAATAAACAACCATCAATAAACAAAAATAATAGTTATTGTAGTATTTCATAATTTGTTATTATTACATTATAAAACAAAAATAGTTACCAGAAATGGTAACTATTTTATTAAAATTGTTAATTGCATTTATTTTTAAAAGCAATAAAATGTAGTTATCTTCTTAAATTTAAGAAGTTATTGGAAAAAAACAAAAAGGAGGTTTTCATCATGAAAACATTAATAAAAACATTAAGTGTTTTAACACTTGTAACAAGCACAGGAAATTTAACTAGTTTTTTAAACACAACTGTACAAACAACTAATATTACAAACAATTATATTAAAAGTAAAACTCAACAGGATACAAAGTACATTGATAAAGATGGTAAAGAACAAACAACTAATGAAAAAGATTTATCAAAGATAGATAGTAAAGAAATTACTCAAATTGGTTTTTATAAAGATATTATTGGACAAATTCAAGTTGTTAGAATGCCAAGAACAGTTGAAAAAGTACCTACTCAATTACCACCAGAAATCACATCTTTAAAAAATATGTTTACAGGTGCTACTTCATTCAATCAAGACCTTTCAAATTGAAATGTTTCTAATGTAAAAAATATGAATTTCATGTTTAATGGTGCTACTTCATTCAATAGTGATATTACGAAGTGAAATGTTTCCAATGTAGAAAGTACTTTTGTGATGTTTGCAAATGCAACATCATTCAATCAAGACCTTTCAAAATGAAATGTTTCTAATGTAAATCGTTTTAGTCTTATGTTTTATGGTGCTACTTCATTCAATCAAGATATTTCAGATTGAAATACATCAAGTGCAATATATATCAATTTCATGTTTTATGGTGCTAAATTATTTAATCAAGATTTATCAAAATGAAATGTAGAAAAAGTAATAGAACATAGTAACTTTGCAAATCGTTCAGGAATTACTAATCCTAATAAATTACCAAAATTTAAAAATTAAATTAGAAAAAAATTATTGTGGTTAATTTTACTAACTTGAATATTAATCTTTAAAGTGTTAAAATAAAGATTAATAGAAAATATTTCCTAGTTTTGGATTAATATTATTATTCATAAAAATCTATAAAACTATTATTAATCTAAAATATCCTTTTAATTTATGACATACATAAAGAAGGTGTTTAAAATGAAAAGTTTAATTACTGCCCTAAGTGTTTTAACACTTGGTACTACCGTAGGAAGTTTAGGTAGTAGCATAAATACTAATCAAAAAACAGAAGCTGTTAATACTTTGGTTAAGAAAGTAGATACTATTTATTTATCTAATATTTCTGTTGAAAATAATATTTGAAAATCTTTAATAAAAAATAATTTACAAACAGTTAAAGGTGGCGAAAAGTATTATAACTATTACTTTCTCTACCATGTTATTGGATTAAATCATGATACATTACATAAATTAAATAATGTAATTGGTGCAGGGATAGGAGCAGTTTCTGCTATTCTAGGTGCTGCTTTGCCAGCATTGGCCCCAATAATTGGTGTAGTTTCAGCAATATTAATTGCGCAATGATATCTATGACAAATTCCTGACTATGATAATGGTAATGGTAATGGAGTTGTTATTAATATGTTTGGTTTAACACCATCATGAATCGTTAATGTTGCATCACAATAAATAATAATACTTAAATTTATTTAAAAACAGGTTCTATTTAGGACCTGTTTTTAAATAAATTAACACTTTTTTTATCAAACAATAATCTAAATTTAAAAATAAAACTATAAAAAACATTAATCAATTACATAAAACTTTCAATTCTCACGGCTGCATGACTCATCAAACTTATAGTTCTAGCAGATTAATTGCAACTATAAGTTTTTTATTTATATTTTTGAAAAATTTGATTGATAAGTACTTGTTGTTATTTGCTTATGTAAATCATTAGTATTTATCTCATCTTTAAAATATTCGAATACATCGATTCCTTGTTCTATACTATTTTTAATTATTTTTTCATTAATACTTCTAAAATAATTTTTTTTCAATTTTCATATTCTTTTCTTTGTTGTTTAGTTTTAAAATAATTATTAATTATTTTTTTCTTCTCTTTTTGGTTTGAAAATTTAATATTTTTATTATAGTTATTTATTATTTTTTGTTTTAATTTTTGATCAAAATATCTATGATAACCAATTCCATCATAATGAAAATATGATACTCTTCAACATTTTCTTTCAATAACATTAAGAATATTTGCTAATTCAATATTTAACATATTATTTGTATTTAATTCCTCTTTTAAAGCATTTAAAAATTGAATATTTTTAATTAATTCATTTTCATATTCATTATTTTCTAATATTTCACACTGATTTAATAAATTTTTATAACTTGCTCAATTAATTATAAAATTTTATAAATTATTGTTTATAATATTTTTTAACTGTTTATTGTTAATTATTATTTTTTTCATACAATTTTCATCTCTTTCTTTTTATCTAAAAATAAAAAATTATTTACTTTGAAATTAAAGTAATGAATAAAAAAACCGAATATTGAATATCAAGTTTATATTTTTTTTATCATCATAAAAATTAATTACAATATTGTTTAATATTATATTTAAACTCATAAACACCATGTAAAGTCCTAAAATTATACCTTTTTAATCAATGTATAGACTAATATTAAATATTTATACAACATAATTAATACTTGTTCCTGATTTATCGCTTTCAATAATTTTCTTAGCATCTGCTAATTTAATCGCTACCATTTTCGTAATTCCCTGATTTTGCATAGTTGTACCATACAACACATCACAATTTTCCATCGTTCCTGGACGATGAGTAACAATAATAAATTGCGTATATTGTGAAAAACTACGAACATATCTAGCAAAACGTTCTAAATTAGCTGGATCTAATGGTGCTTCAACCTCATCTAATATTGTCAACGGTAACGGTTTTACCTTTAAAATAGCAAATAGTACCGCTAACGCAACTAATGACTTTTCACCACCCGATAATAAGTTTAAATTACTAATTCTTTTACCAGGGGGATTAGCAAGCACTTCCACTCCTGTATTTAAAATATCATCAGGTAATGTATATCGTAAACTACAAGTTCCTCCACCAAATAAAGTTTGAAATGTTTCAGGTAATACCATATTAATAGCTTTAATTGTTTCATCAAACTGCGCTACCATAACATTGTCCATTTCATCAATAGCTGTTAATAATGATTGTGATGCTAATTGTAATTCATCATGTTTAGTTTTTAAACGTAAATAACGTTCATTTTCATTTTCAAACTCTTCAATAGCATTAATATTAACAAATCCTAAATCTTCAATTTCACTACGTAATTGTTGTATTAAATTACGTGCTTGTTCTTCATCTGCTAATGGTTCACTATAATGTTCTCTAGCATATTCATAAGTTAAATTATAAGTTTCAACTAAGCGTCTTAAATGTTGTTCTATCTTTGACTCTATTTTTACTCGTTCAAGTTTTTGATTATTTAACTTATCACTAGTCATAAAATGTTCTTGATTTAAACTATATAATTCATTTTCTAAAGTTTGCATTTGTTCTAATAATTGATGTTTTTGTTTACGAATTAATTGTAGTTTACTCTTTATTGTTGATTGATCATATTTAGAATTTTCATATTGAATAAAAATATCATTTAATTGATTTGTGGTATCAATATCTAATTTTTTACCAGTTAATATTTGATATTGAGTAGTTAATAATTGTGATTGATTAGTAATATCACTAATTTCACTAATTAATTTATTTATTGTTAAAGTAATTGTCAACTTCTGACCTTGATAATTATTTAATTCACTTTCAATACTTGTTCTTTGAACATTTATATTAACTAATTGCTGTTCTAATGATTTAATTTCTTCCTTTAGTTCAGAAACTATTAATTTTTCTTTAAAAACATTAATATTATTTTGATGCTGATAACCTCCAACAATAGCACCACCAGCTTTAATTAATTGACCATCTAAAGTTACACATTGGTATTTAGCAGCAATTAATTGTGAAATAACTCTTGCACTTTCTAAGTTTTCACAAATAATAGTACGACCTAAAAGAAAATTAATTACTGGCTGGATTCTACTATCAACTGCTGTAACTAAATGATGAGCAAAACTTAAATAACCTGGTTTACTATTAACAATAATTTCGTCTTCTTTAGTTGCTGTTCGAATTTGAATTGAATTTAAAGGTAAAAAAGTAGCAATTCCTGCTTTATTTTGTTTTAAAAATTCAACAGCCTTTGTAGCATCTTTGTTAGTGGCAGTAACAATATTTTTTAAAGTATTACCTAATACTTTGACAATAGCTTCACTATAAAGATCGGGTACTGAAATTAAATCACTCACTACGCCAATGATGCCATATAATTTATCTTTATTATTTAAAATTGTTTGAACACCCAAATATTTTTGATTTTGTCGGTGTTGATAATTAATTACCGATTCTAATTGTGCTTTTTTTTCACCTAAACCACGATGAATATTATTTTGTCCTAAAATTAAATCTTGATGTTGAACATTTAATTCTTCAAATAAATTATTAATTTTATTAAAATTTTCTTGTTCTTTATTTTGTAAAAAATTTTTTTGTTCAATAAGAGTAAGCAAAGTTTCAATTTCATTTTTTAATTTTTCAACTTCTGTTTGATCTTTAATTTCACTTTGTTTTGTTTTCATTAATGATTTCTGTTGTTCTAAAA
Organism: Theocolax elegans; assembly: GCA_026168455.1. Lineage (NCBI taxonomy): Eukaryota > Metazoa > Arthropoda > Insecta > Hymenoptera > Cerocephalidae > Theocolax > Theocolax elegans. The sequence continues at coordinate 481,036 of JANSJX010000013.1, read as the reverse complement.
CTTGCAATAAGCTATTAACATTAGACAAATTCATTTCTAAACTATTAATATTTTTATCTAAATCATAACTTTTATTTTTTAAAAATTTTAATTGTTGTTCATTCTTACTAATATTTAAATTAAGTTGTTGTTGTAAAATTTCATTATCATTAATACTAGTTGTTGTAATTTTTAATTGATTATGATAAGTTTCTAAATCTTTAACAATAATAGTAATTTCATATTTTTTTAAATTATTACGTAATTCAACATAAGTTTTAGCTTTTTGTGCTTGTTTTGCTAATGGTTCAATTTTTCTACTTATTTCACTAATAATATCATTAACTCGAACTAAATTTTCATTAGTACGTTCTAATTTACGTAATGACTCCTCTTTCCTCTTTTTGTATTTTGAAACACCTGCAGCCTCTTCAAATAAAGTTCTTCGTTCTTCTGGTTTAGCCTCAGCAAATCGTGAAACATTACCTTGACTAATAATTGCAAGTGAACCTTTAGCTAAACCTGTACCCATAATAATTTCTTGTACATCTTTTAAACGAACACGAGCTTTATTAATGTAATATTCATTTTCTGAACTATTACGAAAAGTTTTTCTAGTAATTTGTACTTCATTAAAATCAACTTTAAATATTTTATTAGTATTATCAAAAACTAAAGTAACTTGAGCACTATTTAATGGTTGTTTGCCTTTAGCACCATTAAAAATTATGTCTTCACTATTTTCACCACGTAATGACTTAACTGATTGTTCACCTAAAACTCAACGAATAGCATCATTAATGTTAGATTTTCCAGAACCATTAGGGCCAACAATACCTACAATATTAGTATCAAATTCTATTGTTAAAGGCTCTGCAAATGACTTAAAACCATATGCTTCAATTCTTTTTAAGAACGCCATCTTACCTCACCTATTTTAAAATATATATTTATATTTTACCATGAATCAACTTAATATTTATTGTTAAGATTTAATAGAAATATTACTTTACTTGCATTGTTATTTGTTCTTTAATTGTTTTATAAGAACCTGTTTGGAATCTTTTTAACATAATTCAACTCAAAGAGGTAATAATTATTTGTAACCTGACAGTTAATTAGCATTTTATTTTCTTTATCATTTTTTTGTTAAGAAGATTTTATCATTTTACCACTTATCGATTAAAAATTTATTTTTTTACTATAAAAAAACCATTTATAATATTAATTTAATAAAAAATTTGTCAAAAAAGATCCTAAACAGGTTCTAATAAAATTTAGTAATTGACAAATAAAATAAGGTAGTAATAATAATAGTACTAATTATTAGCATGATAACTAAAATACTATTAAGTCATAATGGAACTCCAATAATTGAATAATTAAAATTAAGAATATTATAAGGATAAATAAAGTTTTTAACATTATTTGCTTGTAAAATGGTTGCTCTAATATAAATATAAGTTAAATAAACAATTGGATAAATAACTACTAATATAAATTGCTTTTTAATGCTGATATTAAATTTATTTTCTTTAAAAGTTAAAACTAAAAAAATAATCATCAATATTGGTGATACTAAATGATCTAAAAACGAACAAAATAAAGATAAATGATTTAATTTTCAAAATCAATTAACTTCTAAATCTAACTTTGAAACACTATCAATAAATATCCCCGCTCAAAAAATAAGGGCAGTAATAGTTATATATATTGTTAAATTAATTTGACTATAAATATTAGTGAATCTATTAGATTGTTCTCTTTGATGATAAATTAAAGATCATAAAAATCAAATATTAACAATAAATATTGTTTGTGAAGATCAAAATGATAACATTATATCAAAGTTTTGCAATACTATAGAATTATAAAAATTATCTTTATTACTACTATTAACATATCAAAATTCAGTAAATACAGAAAAAATGATACTTAATATTGAAAAAATAAAAATTAATATACAACTTAATAATTTATATAGAAATCTTCAATCTTTAAATTTTTGCTTATATAGTAAAAACACAAATTATTCCTAACTAGTTGCTGTAAAAAATACAATTATATTTAATAAATATAATAATAACAATTTTTCTTATCAATATAATAAGAAAATAAAAATTAATTAAATTTTGTTATGAATACTTTTAATAAGAAGCAAGTGAAGTTGAAGACAAATTTCTACTAGAATCACTTTCTTTACTTTGTTCGAGTTCATCAAAATCACATTGTTCTTTTATATGACTAAAACTCATAATTGCACTATCTTTTTTAGGTACCCTATCTTCTAATTTTGTAATGTATGCTTCTTTTTCTATAATAATTTTTCTTAAATGCTCAATTTCAGCATCTTTTTTTTCAAACTCAGATTTGAAAGCAGTAGTTATTGCTTCAACTGCATCTCAATCTTCAGTTTCTTCTCATTCTTCTTCAACTTTTTCTTTAATCTTTGGAATTAAATCTTCTATATATGTATCAATATATTTAATAATCATTTCAAATAATAAGGAATTTTCATTTTTAGTTTCTGTATCTTCATTATTCTCAATCATCTTTGAACTATTAATGACTTCTAATCTTGCAACAGGAAGAATTTCTGTTAATGATGTTATAAGCTCTTGATATTTTTCTTCAATTTTTTGAAATATTTTATTAAGCTTTGCTTGATAAAACTCTTTTTGTTTAATATTTGTTAATTGAGGAGTTTCATTTTCAATAGTTTCAATTTTTGCTACTGATTCTATTTTTTTAAAAATTTTGCTTACTTCTTTTTCACTTAAAAAATTATCTTCAATTAATGTAAATTTAGTATATAAATTACAAAATTTTTTAGATAAGAAATAATATTTTTCTTCTTCCATTAATTTTTTAATCAGAATTTTTCTACCCTCTTTATTTAATATTTGAAAATTAGCTTCTTCACTATCAGTAACTGCTAATACTAAATAATTATTATTTTCTGTTTTTAAATAAATAAAATTTGATCATGGCAACTTATATTGTAGATTATCATTTTTATATTCAATCTTAATAATTAATCCTGGTTGTAAAAAGTTATTGACTGTATTATTTAATTTATACTTTTCACGATCTCATTCATTGGCTTTAAATCATAAAATAAATTCATAAAGTGAAATTGAAAAAAACTTAATAAATTCAATAATTTTTTGATGATAATTTTTAATATTATCTTTCATTAAGTTTGTATTATTAAAAATTTCTTGTTTAATTTCTTCTAATTGAAACGTTTTTTGTTTTTCTTCTTCTTCAATAGTTTCTTCCATTTTTTTACTTTTTGCTATTTTTTCTTTTGTAATGATTCTATTTTTTTCAATTTGTTGCTTTAAATCTTCGATCATTTTTTTATCACTATCTAAACTTATATTCTCTAACGTTCTTGATAAATTTTCATATGTTATTTTTTCTGTTTTATTAATATTTTCTAATGCTACTATTTTTTTATTAATAACTTCAATAGATTTATTTTCTTCTTCAACTAATTGTTGACAATGTCTATCAAACTGCAATTTAACTTCTTTTATTCTTTCAGAAGTAATTTTTGTTAAATTTACTGCTTCTGTTATATATTTCATTATGAATTTTTTTGCTAAGTCCTTTTCATATGAATCAATTATTTTTTTTAATATAGTAGTAAATTCATAATCAATAGCACCACATATTCTATTAATCTTTCATTCGAAACTATCAGCATCAAATTCTTCAGTACTATTAAGAAATTGATGATAATAATCCATTATCTTAAAATCTTCAATATTATTAACAAAATTTTTTAATCCATCAATACTTTTTGCTATTTTTTTTGAAAACTATTGTAATAACTTTCATTATTATAATCTTCTAAATCAATTAAAAATTGTTTTCCTTTCATGACATTACTAACTAATACTATTTGATCACTACATTCTTTAACCTTTTCTAAGTTTTTCTTGTGATTTATAATAAATTCTTGATAATCTTCACCAAGAATTTTAAATTTTTTAATATTTTTTTCAAAATTAATAAAATAATTGCACAAGTCAGCAATTTTTCCTTTTCATTCTACTGATAAAACCTCATCTAAATTTTCTTCTTGTATAATTTGTTTTCAAAAGTTAATTGCATTCTCGGGAATTTTTAATTCAGGAAAATAATAATTAAAATTAACTTCTGCTTGATTTTGTTTCAATTTTATAATTTCAAAATATTGTTCTGGAAATGTTTCTTTAAATATATTTTTTAATTCAATAATTAAGTTATGTTCTTCATTAAAAATTTCACGTTCTTTTTCAATTCATTGTCATGATTTTTTTAAATTTTCCAATAAGAATTCATCAAATACTAAAAATTTTTTATTATTATAAAGAGAAAATAACTCTTGATAAAGATGATGAATAATATTTAAAAATCAAAATAATGAATCTGCTTTAATTAAACTATTAAAAAATAAAGTAAGGTCATCACTATTAATTGTTTTTATTAATCGTTTGCAATATTTTCTTTCTATTTTTGCACTTGTAATCTTAGAAATTATTTCTTTTTTAAAATCTTTAATATTTTTTTGTTTTTTATTATCAGAACCTATTTCTTGACTTTCTTTAGGCACTTCTTTACATCCTTTCAAATAAAAACCCATTTATTTTATTAGAAATAAAACAATGGGCTTGAAAAACATATTTTTTTAAATTTTTTATTTTAAATTTTCATTAAAATAAGCAAAGGAACAATTCTAAAATAAATTAACTATAATTTATTTGAAAAAGTTAATTAACAATTTCTAAAATCTCTTGTTAATCACCTATAATAATGCATATAGTTTATCTCAAATAAGAGATAACTATTGTTAGTAGTAGCATTTATAAACTGTATTGCAAATAATATACGAAATTCATACTTTATATTACATGAATTAAATTAATTAAAACACGTTAACTATTATTAAATGATGGTAATATTAACTGTATAACACCCATTATAAAAATGATAAAATAAGCAAATTAAAACAATAAATGCCTTCCAAACGAGAAGGTATTTTTTATTCTAAACTTAATATAAGAACCTGTTTAAAATCTTTTAGAAAATAAGGTAAAATAATTATATATTTTAAGATAAGAGGTATATATGCATAAAAATTATCCAAGTCATGTCACCAAAGAGCAATTTTAAAACATAAAATCAATTTTAGAAAATAGCAAAAAGAAAACAAAACCAAGAAGTATGGTAAAGAACCTAGTGTATTACAATTAGTTTTAAAAAAAAATTAGTTAGAAAAGTTCGTATCAATAATGGTAGAAAAGAACAAACTAGTTTTTGTATAATTGATTCACAAAGTATTAAAAACACAGATACTGCTAAAAATAAAGGTTATGATGCTGGTAAAAAGATTTCAGGAATAAAACGTCATATTGCAGTTGATAGTCAAGGTTTACCACACGCAATTTATATAATCACAGCTGAAAAAAACAGATCCTAATAGCACTATAATGATTCAAAATGAAAAAGAAAATCTTTTTGAAGTTCAAAAAATACTAGTAGATGCTGGTTATACAGGTGAAAAATTTTCTTCTAAAATCAAAACAATCATAACTGCAAATGTTGAAGTTATAAAATGTAATGAATTACATTCTTTTGTAGTATTACCAAAAAGATGAGTTGTAGAACGAAGTTTTGCATGATTAGAAAAATGCAGAAGATTATGAAAAAATTGTGAAAGAAAATTAAATACTAGTTTACAAATGGTTGTTCTTTCTTTTATTCCAATTTTATTAAAAAGATCCTAAACAGGTTCTTAGGTAAGTATATGTATACACTTTCTTATAAAATTAGGTTGGAACTTAATTAAAAAGTTACCAATAAGGTAACTTTTTTTATTACAGACTAAATTGCTTATGACCGCTTGTTGATGGTTTATTTTGTTCACTTTGTATTTTTTGTTCTTCTTGTTTGATTTCATTTTCAATATCTTTATACTCATATTTAATTTTTTCCAAAAATTTTCTAGCATTTTCAACTTCTTGTTGTGTAGTTTTTAATTTCTTAATAACTGTTATTTCTTCATTTATGCAGTTGTCTATTAATAAATTTTGTTTAAATATTAAATCTTGATTTAAATTGATTTGGATGGGTTACACTTTATTGGACACTAATTACATAGACAAGTGAACAAATTAGTTAAAAGAAAGGAACTATAATTATGGCCAATATTAACTCATATACCGATGAATTTAAAAAACAAATTGTAGCTTTATATCAAAGTGGCAAATCAGTATCTTGCCTTGCTAAAGAGTACAATGTTACAAGAGCAGTTACTTATAATTGAATTAAGCAATTTACTAATTCAGGCAGTTTTAAAACCAAAGATAATCGTTCTGTTGAAGAAAATGAATTAATTAAATTAAGAAAAGAATTAAAACAGTTACGAATGGAAAATGATATTTTAAAGCAAGCAGCACTAATAATAGGCAGAAAGTAGAAATTATTACTAAAAATAAAGTTAAATATAAAATTCGTACAATGTGTCGTTTTTTAAAACTTTCTAAATCAACATATTATTTTAATTTCAAGAAAAAAGAAAAAAACCAAAATGATATTTATGATGAAGCTGTTATTAGTGCTTTTAAAGAAAATAAATGTGTTTATGGAACTAGAAGATTAAAAGTTGTTCTAAAAGAAAAGAATATTTATTTATCTAGACGAAAAATTAAAGAAATTATGAATAAGCATAATTTAATATCAAAATACACTAAATTATCATACAAAAATCATCATAATAAAGTCAATGATAGTCAAATAAGCAATCTTGTTAATAGAAACTTTAATAATAGGATTAAAAATGAAGTTATTGTTAGTGATTTAACTTATGTTCAAGTTAATGGTAAATGAAACTATATTTGCTTATTAATAGACCTATTTAACCGCGAAATTGTTGGACATAGTGTGTAGGTATTAAAAAAGATGCATCATTAGTATATCAAGCATTTATGCAATCAAATCGCTGTTTAAAAGATATTCAAATATTTCATAGCGATCGCGGTAATGAATTTAACAATAAAACTATTGATAAACTTTTATTAGTATTCAACATAACTCGATCTTTAAGCAAAAAAGGCTGTCCTTACGACAATGCTGTTGCTGAAGCAACTTTTAAAACTTTTAAGACTGAATTTATTAATGATAAAAATTTTACATCATTAATTCAATTAAAATTAGAATTATTTGATTACATCAATTGATACAACAACATAAGAATCCACAGCACTCTAAACTACTTAACTCCAGTTAATTATCAACAACAAATGTCTACCAAAAAATAGTCCTAAAAAGGGTTGCCATTCCAGATTTCAATTTTTATTTTTTGCATTTCTTTTTTTAACTTAGACATTTCTGCTTGTTTATTAAACAATAATTCATTTTTAAATTTATCCAATGTATTTTCAAAATTAGTTTTTATTCCTCTTAAAGAAGCACATTTTTTTTAAGTAATTGGGATTTTTTGTATTCTTCTTCAGATTTTAAAAATAATTTTCATTCTTGTGATTTTATTCTAATTAATTCTTGTTCTCTTGTTTTTAACAAAGATTTTTTTTGTTTTAAATTATTATCCATTTTAAATACCCTTTTTTTAAACATAAAAACCCATTTGATTTAAAAATAAAGCAATGAGTTAAAAACTTATATTAATAAATTTTTAGTGTTATAAAATAACACTATCTACAGTGTAAAATAAAAATTAAAAAAAAGAAACTATTTTGGAACGAAAGTTTCTTTTTTTTAATTTATATGATAAATAACACTATTAAATTTATTTTATTTTTATATTTTTACTATTAATAACATTTTATAAGTGTTTTTTAAATAAATTGTTTTATCTTGTTAATATTTTTAAACATGAAAAAAAGATTTTAAACAGGTTCTAAGAATAATATAAAATTATTTATATTTTAAATTAAATAAGTAACAAAAAAGCTATTTATTCAAAATTAACTTAATTCATTTTTAAATTCATAAATATGAATATCAGTTTTATCAACAACAAAACCAATAACATAAGAAATACCACAAAGAAAATCAATAATTCTTCTTCTATCATTTTCAATAGTTGTTGTTAAATTAACCTTAATTGGTTTTTGCAAAATCATAGCATTAGCAATTGATTCAATTTCTTGATAATTTTTAGGAGCAAATTCTTGTATTTGTTCTTGAAAACTGGTTTTATAATTACTATTTTCATCATTGTCTTTATATTTTTTACTTCTTCATCCCATAATTAATTAAACTCCCTTTCGTCTTCGTAAAAATGATGGTAAATCATCATCTGCTTCCATTGCTGCTTCTTGGACTAAATTTTGTTGTTCTTCTTCTTTTTTCTTTGTTTGTTTTTTAATTTCTTCGCTTAAATATTGAGTCTTATTAGTAATAAATTCATGATTATCAACTTTTGAACTATAAGCAAAATTATTAGCATTAGCACCTTCTTCTTCAAAACCGGTGGCAATAACTGTTACAATCATTTCATCATTTAAATTTTCATTAACAGCGACACCAAAAATGATATTAACATCATTACCCGCAGCATCACGAACTAAATCAACAGCAATATTAGCATCAGTTAATGTCATTGTTGTTCCACCAGTAACATTAACAATAGCATTTTTAGCACCCTTAATTGTCACATCATCAAGTAAAGGAGAAGAAATAGCTTTTGTTGCGGCTTGTTTAGCTTTATGTTCACCCTTTGACATTCCAATACCAAATAAGGCATTACCTTTATTTTCAATAATAGTACGAACATCAGCAAAATCTAAATTTATTAAAGCAGGAACAGCAATTAAGTCAGTAATAGTCTGTACACCTTGACGTAAAATATTATCTGCTTCTTTAAACGAATCTTTAAGAGGAATATTACCAATTACTTGTAATAATTTATCATTAGAAATAATAATAATTGCATCAACTTGTTTCTTTAAATTTTCAATTCCAACTACGGCATGAGCATTACGATTACGTCCTTCAAATTTAAATGGTTTAGTAACAATAGCAATTGTTAAAGCACCACATTCTTTAGCAATTCTTGCAACAATTGATGCAGCACCAGTACCAGTACCACCACCCATACCAGCAGCAATAAAAACCATATCTGCACCATCTAAAGCACGTTTAATCTCTGCTTCACTTTCAATTGCGGCTTGTTTACCAATTTCGGGATTAGCTCCCGCTCCAAGTCCCTTTGATAATTCTTTGCCCAAAATAATTTTATTTTCAACTGGAGATGCATTAACTACTTGTGCATCAGTATTAGCAACATAAAAATCAACACCTTGTACCTCTGCTTCAATCATTCTATTAACAGCATTATTACCAGCACCACCAATACCAATTACCCGAATTGATGCTATTGGTTTAAATTGTGAATTATTATGTTCCATTTTATTTTCCTCCTGATTAATCAAATTGTCTTCTTCTATTTATACTACCATCATTATACTGATAATTTGGTTGAAAGGGGGAATTATAATGCTTATTATCATGATTATTAGAATGCGTATAATGATTTAATTTTGATACAATTTCTGGTTTATGTATTGATGAAATATAATTATTACTAAAAACATTTACTAAATGTTGGTAGTGAGTATTACCGATTAAAGTAGTTCACTGATAACTATATGCACCAGGAGTTTGGCTAAGCATATATTTTACTTCTTTTAGTTTGCTATTATTTTTAAAATAGTTGGCAAAACCACATAAACCAATAGTAATTCCCGTAAAAATAATTTCCATATCTGAACTATTATTATCACTAACTTCATCAAGAAAATATTCAATACAAGCAATAATTTCATTAATTTGTTTTTTAACTGTTGCTTGTAAATCAGTTTTTGTTAAACGAACAATAGATTTTGTCTGCTCATCAACATACTTATCAACAACAACATCGCATAAATAATTACTACTTATATTAATAATTTTTTGTAAATATCTTTCAGCTTTATCATAACCACAATGCATTTGCTTCATTAATGATTGAATTATTTGATTTCAACCAATTTTAATATTTGTTGTTGCAAATAATACTGAATTACTAAAAACACTAATCTTAGTACTATTAATATTTCAATCAACTAAAACTGTATTACGATTAAAATCAGTATTTTTAATATTACATACTAATGCAAATTGATCTAAAGTAACCGTTAACAATTCTGTTTCGGCATTAGTTAATACTTCGAGGTGAGAATTATATAAACTTTTAGGTAATGAATAAACTAAAGCATCAACATGCATAACTTGTCCTTTTTTAGCAATTGGTAATTGTTCATTACCAATTGCATGATCAACTTTAAAATTGCATGGTTTAGTTAAACAAATAATTTCACTATTATCAATAGTAATGTTTTTAGCCATTTCAATCACTTTACTACAATCTTCATCAGTAATAATGTGGTTAGCATCTTTAAAATCAAGTGATGCTTGTGATTGATAAATTTTTAAATTATTTGAAGGTAAAGTTAAGGCAATACGTTGTACTTTTATATTTAAAGTATTATTAATTTTATTAATAATTTGCCTTAATAACTTACCTGTAGCAATTGAATTAATAATTACACCATTTTCAGAAAACTGTTCAGTATCAACAGTTTCTTTATATAAAACCTGAATTTGATTATTAACATAATTATTAACCATAACTTTTAAACTAAAGTCTTCAATTTGACATACAACATATAATTCTTGAAAATTCATATTGTTCACCTCCAAACATTTTTATGAATCAATATAAGTAATAACTCTTAACTTTGCACTTCGTGCTCTTGGATTTTTATTTATTTCATCAGGCTTTGGTGTAATTGGTTTTTTAATTATTAATTGATATTTTGTTTTTCAATTATTATGAACTGGTAATTTAGCATATAATTGCGCTTGTGGATCAATTAAAACTTCATTAAAAGTTTGTTTAACAATACGATCTTCTAAAGAATGAAAACTAATAACAACAATTCTACCATTAGAATTTAATAATTTCAAAGATTGTTTTAAAGAAGATTTTAATGTTTCTAACTCGTTATTAACAGCAATTCTTAATGCTTGAAAAGTCTTTTTGGCAGGATGATGATGCTTATTTAATACTCTTACTGGTAATGATTTTTTAATAATCGTAACCAATTGTAAAGTGGTATCAATTGGTTGAAAAGTTCTTGTTTTAATAATATTTTTAGCAATACTACTAGCAAATACTTCTTCACCATAATTTTTAATGATTGTTTTTAATTGCTCATAATTATAATTATTAACAATATCTCACGCATTTAATTTTTGACTTTGATCCATACGCATATCTAACTTAGCATCTTTCATATAACTAAATCCTCTAATATCTTCATCAACTTGTGGTGATGATATACCTAAATCATATAATATACCATCAACTTTAGTAATATTTCTTTTTAAAAGCTCAGATTGAATATTAGCAAAATTACTTTTAATTATTTCATATTTATCTTTAAAATCTTTTAAAATAATTTTACTATTATCAATGGCCATTTGATCTTGATCAAAAGCATATAGTTTGCCAGAGGTAAGTTTTGATAGTATAACTTTACTATGACCTGCTCGTCCTAACGTACAATCGACATAAATACCATCAGGTTTAATATTTAAGAAATCAATTGCTTCTGTTAACATTACAGAAATGTGTCTTGCATTGATATTATTCATAATTTTTATATCTCATCTAAAGCTGCTGCCGCTGACTCAAATTTATCCTTGGTATCTTGATTAAAACTATTTCAATTAGTTTCTGATCAAATCTCAATTTTATTGGATAGTCCAATCATAATTACTTTTTGTTTAATATCAGCTAGTGTCAATAATGAATGTGGAATATTAATGCGACCTTTACTATCAATAGTTAATTCTTCTGAATTAGCAAATACTTGTCTTGCCAAAATTCTGGCTTCTTTCTGACCTTCAGATTGTGATAAGATTTTATCTTGTCATTTAATAAATTCAATTTCGTTACGAATAACTAAACAGCCTTCAAAACCTTTAGAAACAATAACAATCTCATTGTTATGAAAATAACTTCTAAACTTAGAAGGAATTATCATTCGTTTCTTTTCATCTAATGTTGACAATGATTGTCCTAGTAGCATAATATCACCCACACTTTCCCACTATTACCCATATTATATAACCTTTGGCATATAATTGCAATTGATTACTTTAAATGTATGACTAGTCAGTAAAATAAAAGAGCATACAATAATAAAAATAAAAACTCATTTACTTTAAAAAAATAAAGAAATGAGTTAAAACTTTTTAAACTTACCGTTTGTCAATATTATATGCTTTTATAAAAAACAAATATAATATTTTATTATACTATTCTAAGTTTTATTATAGTTAATTACTTAGAAATTAAATACTTTTGATCAAATTAAATAGTGTTATTAATAAAAAAGTTTTTAAATTTAGGTAATTTATTAGAATCAGAAATTGCTGAACCAACAGCAAAATGAGTGTGATCTAGTACATTGGATACATCTCACTTTGAAAGATCTTGATCAAATAATACTGAGCCAGCAAACATACCAGTCATAATTCTTACATTGGATACATCTCAAGTTGAAATATTACCATTAAATGATGAAGCACCAGCAAACATACCACCCACACTTCTTACATTAGATACATTTCACTTTGAAAGATCTTGATCAAATTTTAAACTACCATTAAACATAGAAAGCATATCTGTGACATTAGATACATCTCAATTTGAAATATTTCCATTAAATGAAATAGCTCCAGCAAATACACTCAACATACTTGTTACTCTAGATACATCTCAAGTTGATAAATCTTGATTAAATTGTGAAGCACCCAAAAACATAAAATTTAAAGAAGTTATTTCTGGTGGTAATTTGTCAGGTACTTCTTTAATTGTTTCTGGCATTCTAACAACTTGAATTTCACCTTGTTGATTTTTATAAAAACCAATTTGAGTAATTTTGGTAGTTTTTATATTTGATAAATCTCTTTTATTGGTTGTTTGTTCTTTTCCATCTTTATCAATGTAAATAGTATCTTGTTGTGTTTTATTATCTAAAAGTTCAATTTTTTGTGAAGTTTTATTTAAACCAGTATTTAAAGTTCCAATAGATGTCCCAAATGTTAAAACACTTAGTGCAGTAATCAATGTTTTCATATTGAAAACCTCCCTTTTTATTTTATTCAATAACTTTTTATTAAATCTATAAGTTATTTATATCTTAGAATGCTTTTTAAGATAATGCAATAACAAATATTTATACTCCCACAAAACACTACTTTTAGCATAACGTTAACAAATCAAGCAATAAAAATCACTAGCAACAATAAAGATGCTAGTGATTTTTATTATTAAATTTTAAAAATCTATTCAAATAAATTTAACAAAAAACTATTACTAATTAGCAACAAAAACTGAATTAACAGAGTTTAATGAAGATGAATCATTATCAATATTTGTTTCATTACATCTTGTCTTAAACTCTTCATCATTAATTAATAAAGTACCATTTTCTTCATTATCCAATATGCTCTGATTTTCATTATTAGTTTCAAAATCAATAGCATTTCAAAATTTATTTATTAATCAATTAGTAGTTCCAGAAACTCCATCAAGTGTAGCAAAAATTGGAGCAATAATTTTTGAATCAAGACCAGGTGTTCAAAATAATGATCCTCCTCCAATAACTGCAGCAAAAGGACATAATAAATTAAAACCATCTTCAATTGACTTTAATATTTTATTAGTTGTTGAATCTTTATTAGTAAAATAAATACGTGTAAGTGTTGTTGTTCCAGCCAAAACACCAGAAATAGCAGATATTTCAAAACTAATAAATGGTAGTAAATTAGGAATTGTTAAATCTCAATTACTTACTTTAGTAAATATTGTTTTAATAAAATTAACATCTAATGTTGTAACTATATATGAGGTATTTGTTAATATTTTTCAAACTTCTATTAATGTTGCTACTTTTTTACTATCTGATAAAAATGTAAATGCTGTCCCAAAAACACCCCTATTTAAAGCATTTGCTAAATTTAATCATTGTGAAACTTGACGAGCATTATGTAATAATTTAGTAGTTGCACCAGCACTACCAGCACCAATAGCATTTAAAGCAATAGTAATAATTTTTTTATACTGTTCTTGATTATTTATCATTTAATCACTTTTCTTTCTAAGTTAAAATTTCTCTAATTAAACAGCAAAAAAACCTGTTTAGGTAATAATACTAAACAGGCTTAATGATTTAAGCACATATTTCTTGTCTGTTCATATACATTATAAAATCAAAACATTTAAAAAACAATATTCAAAATAAAGAAAATAGAAAAATATTAAGTAATGTAAAGATTGTTGTTTACATTACTTTTTTTCTTCAATGGTATTTAAAATATTGATTAAATTCCTGCGGTTGTTGCAAGTGTTAAAACACTTAATCTTGTTAATAATGATTTCATAATTAGTCCCCTTTATTTTCCCCAATAACTTTTTCTTAAATCTATAAGTTATCTATATTTTAAATTGTTTAAAGAAAAAATGCAATAACCGTCTTGTATATTAAGATACTTTTTAAATTAAAATATCTAATTATTGAAGAAAATTATTAAAAATTATTGACTAATATGAAATAATTTTATTTTAAAGATTTTACTTGTAAGAAAATTAGCATTTTTAAATGTAATATCATAACTTTTATTATCTAAATTATTTTTAATTTTATAACTTAAAACTGCACTAACACTACCATCATCATGTTTAAATGTATTCATTGCAATATCACTTAAAGTAAAATAACTATTATTGTTAATATCAAAATATTTACTATACATATCTTTATATAAATTTTCTTGGTCCTTTAACATATTATCAAGAATACCATTATGATGTGTTTTATCAACTATTATATTTAGTAAGGAATTTAAACTACTAGTAGAAGTATTTAATCAATTAGAAAAGTTTGCAAAAACACTATCTTGTTTAAAATTAGTTTCACCACCAAATTGAACACCTAATAATTGTAATATTTCTTTAGTTTTACTAATATTATCTGTTGTTGGATGATTAATAATATATTTAAGATTATTTAAAGCATTAATAAAATCTTTACTACCAAAAGTTAAATCTAAATATTTTACTAAATCTTTTAAATCAATTAATGGATTTGTTGTTAAATATTTATTAGTAAACTCAAATATTTTATTAATTGTGTCACTAATTGGAACATTTTTAATTGCTGATTCTAAACTATTAACAACTTGTTGAGGAATATCACTAATAGCTGAAATAAAAGAAAATTTCTTTTGAATCTCAGGTAATGTTCAATATGAATCAGTTCATGCAAAGGTAGCTTTCGCAATAATATCTTCACCAAAAGGTCCGGTCATTAAATTGGTAACTAATTTAAGCATATTATCTTTTGAAGATATTAATTCTTGAAAAATAGTTAATACTTTTTTTAGTTGAACTGTATTATTTTTAAGTAGTGTTTTATCATCTCAAGTAATACTATCAATGCCAAAAGTTGGATTAGTTAATTTTAATACTTCGCTTTTAACCATTGGTATTATTGTTTTTATTAAATAAGGTCATGCCACTGGATTTGTTAAAATCTTATTAAGAGTTTCACTAAATGTAGCATTAAAATTATCAGAATTAAAACCAATAGGTCCAGCACCTCATAAAGCATATTTAATATTATCGCTAATCATTTCACCAATATATTTTCCTGATATTGACTTAAACATATAATTAAAATTAACACCAGCTATATATTCATAAAATTGATTTCAATTTCAATTTTTTGCTTCATCTTTAACATAGTATCACTTTTCATGACTTGGAATATTTCAAGCTTGAGCAAATGTCGCTTTCTTTGACATATAATCTTGCATTTTTTCAAAAGTAGTATTACCACTAAAATTATCTTCTTGATCTCAATCTGCTAATAATTCATCAATAGTATTAGTTATAATTGGAATATAATTAGTATAAGATAAGTAATCATTAATATTTGGTATTAAATTTTTAATATTTTTTAACATTCCATCAATCATATTAACAGTATCATCATTAGATAAAATAGAATTATTTAAATAATTTTTAACCATTGGCAATATGTCACGATAACTACTATAGCTATTAATATTATTGGCGATAGTGTCAACTTTAGATTGATTAATACCATTACGTTGAAATAAAGACTGAATAGTATTAATACTATTACCATCTAAGTTGCTAGTTCAATCATTAATAAAATCATTTCCATTATTCTTACCTGTAAGATTATCAATTTGAATAGAAGGGGTTTGATTATACATATTATTTAATAAATTATTAGTATTAAAACCTTTATTTTTACCAATTAATAACGATTTACCAACAATAGAGGTTTCATTAGCATACTTAGTTGCTGTTTTAGTATCAACATTGTTGTTAGCAAAATTATTAATACTAATATTGTTTGTATCAATTGTGAATGCTAAAAGCGACATACTAGAACTTAATAAAAGGCTGGTAGTAAAAAATAAATTTAATTTTCGTCTCATATTTTACACTCCATTTATAATGATTTTCTTATTATTATAAACTATTACAAAATAATGTACAGTAAATTTTATTTTTAAAAAAAATATCTACTAATAAGTTAAATTAGTAGATACTTAATACATTTTAATTATGAATTTAATTAGATATTCCGTTTTTGTTAAGTTAGGACTAATAACTAGTAAAGGAATATTTATAAATTTATGAGAAAGTATGTTTATTATGTTTTTTTGGTATAGAAATATTAGTTTTTGGTGTAGAAGCATTAGTTTGTGTTTTATTAAAAACATGTGTTGGTTTAACTGAATGATTATTCTCTTGAGTAAAATGAGAATGTTTTTTTGTGTTGATGTAATTTATTATTACATTTATTAAACAAATGTTTAATCAAATGTAAGGGATTTACTATACAGTGATGATGATGACATAAAATATCAACAATATTAGTTAATAAATAATTAACATTTTTATTAGCTTCCAAATTATATTGGATAGGTTTTTCTAAAATGCTATAAAAGGTAGGAATAATATTATTATAATTAGCGATATCTCTTTTCTGTAAATATGTTAACATTTCCAAAACTTTTTTATTATTTACTAAATCATTATTACTTTTAAACTTTCTATTCTTGATAATGCTATGATAAGAATTTGGAACACATAAACAATATTTTATTTTCCTTGATGATTTTATTTTCTTTTTTCTTAATTTCAGAAAAAATATTATTATAAAACCAATTAAAAAAATAATACTCATGATAATAATTAAAATAACTATTAACTTCATATATTGCTCCCTAATTTTATTTTTAATTAATAAGTATTAATTTAACATTTTATTTTATAAAATAAAATACTTTTTACTAAAAATAATAACGTTTAGCAGAACCTATCTTTCTTTCAACTAAACTAAATAAGATAAAGATAAAAATAAATCTTAAAATTTCAATACCAAGTAAAATAAATAATATAATTACTGAATGATTATTAAAATTAAGAATATTATTATCATATTCATCAGGTCTTGGTAGGTTAGGACTAAAATAAAGTACTACTAAAGTTAAAGCAAAAGATAAAGTAGCAATAATCGCATTTAAGGGTACTATTACTAGACCAGCACTTATTTTTTTGATAGTATCTACTTTTAAATTTTTACTTTTATTGCACAATTTAAAAAGATAGTAGTAAATAAAATAAAAAGAAACAATAAATAAAATATTAGCAATATTATCAAAGAAAATTTGAATTGGTGGATGATCACTATCTGCTAATAAATGTAATCAAGGTTCGATAATACCAATTGCTAATGTATAATATAAACCAATAATTGGTAAAGCAAAAGCAATAATTAATGAATCAAAAATTCTTAATGGTAAAATTACTCCCATAAACTGAATAGGTATTTCAATTAATGAAGAAGCAACAGCTAATCCCAATAAAATTCCTGTCAAAGTAATATTAAAAATTTGTTGTTTTGAATTAATCTTTATTTTTTTCTTTGTTTTTATATCTACTTTTTCTTTTTCTTGGTCAACACTTTTAACTCTCATTATAACTTCTCCTTTTTAAAATAGGTATTTAATTAAATAAATACTTATTTATAAAAATTATAAATTACTTTTAATTAAAAAACAAGACATTTATTAAATTTTTATAAAAACTATTAATACTACTCTAATTTAGAAAATTAATTAACAATGAAAATATCATAATAATAATTTGATAAATAATTTTTATTACAATAAAAATAACAAAAACTAAAAAAATAAATTATAATATTAATCATTAATTTAAACAGTGTTAAATCCTTATATAGATATTTTTCTGTATTAGGATTTTTATTAAATTAATATTGAAAAAGAAAAGGAAGATTAAAAGATGGCAAAAAAATATACACTCGAAATAAAAGAAAAAGTATTACAATATTTACAAGATGGTAAAAGTTATGATGAAATCAAAAAAGAAACTGGCATTTCAAAAACAACAATTTGAATTTGAAAACAAAAAGCAAGAAAGAATGAACTTAAAACAAAACATTCAGTCAACTCAACTCCAAAAGATATATTAGAAGAAGCTATCAATATTGCGGAAATAAATTGTGATAATAATGAGAATCAAAATTATAAAGAAGAATTTTTAAATCAACAACAAGCAATAAATTTATTATCAGTAAATATTAACAAACAAATAGAAAACAACTATTTTGATAATTCAGAAGAAGATAGTGATTCAGAACGATTAGTAATTGATGAAGATTATAAAGAAGAAGTAAATATTTGAAGACCTTGAGAAGAATCAGAAATAAAACAAAATAATGAAGAATCTTTAGTAATAGAAATAAAAAAAGATCAATTAAAATATATTATTTAAATATTAAAATGTTGTACTAAAATTTGTACTGGCCTAACTAATAATAAATATAAAAACAAAACTGAAGTAAATTTAATTAAATTAAATGGTACAAATACAATTCAAATCTTATCTTTAAGATCACCAGCACCATACATGTCTAAAATAAAAGCTCAATTATAAAAAGCACTAATTAATGATACTAAAATACAAGTAATAACAATTGTTGGTATTTCAATAATCATTAATCGTTTTCAAGAATTATTAGATTGCGTTTTTCAAAATGGTAATTGCTTAAATAATAATTTAAAACTACTATATAATAACAATAAAGTAATAGTATTTAACATATAAGCAAATTCACCAATTGGTTCAGCATTACCAGAAGGAAAATGAGGTAAGATTAAACTTAGTCAAGGAACAATAATGGCAATTAACAAACTATAAGGAAGTTTAATAATTAACAATGCAATTAAATTAATAGTATTACCAAAATCAATTTTTAAAAAAGGTAAAAAAATAGGTGGTGTTTCTAATAAGGTCATTAATGTCGTAACTGCTAATAAACTACTAACTAATGCTATTCTATGAGTAGTTAGTTTTAAAGAATTATTCATATTACTTTTAAATTGTTGTCACTTTTTCTCATATTTTAAACTCATCTTTTACTCCTTAAAATACATTTATTATTTTAATTATATATAAAAAAACGTTTATTTATTATATAATAAAATTAATTTTTAAAAGGAGATGAAGTATTAATGAATAAAAGCGAAAATAACATTGTGCAAATGGTAGTTGAAATTCCCAAAGGATCAAGGAATAAATATGAATATGATTGAAAATCTAAAACTATGATATTAGATCGTGTTCTTTATGGTGCTAATTTTTATCCCGGTGAATATGGATATATTCCTGAAACTTTAGATTACGATGGTGATCCTTTAGATATTATTAGTTTAATTACTTATCCAACTTTCCCTGGTTGCTTAGTAGAAGTTAGAATTTTAGGAATGATTAAAATGATTGACGGTGGTGAAGTTGATACTAAATTATTTGGTGTTGTTAATTCTGATCCACGCTTTAATGAGTATCAAGATCTAAAAGATGTACCACAACATTTACGTGATGAAATTGTTAATTTCTTTCTACAATATAAAGAATTACAAAAAAAGAAAGTCATAATTGAAGGTTGAGGTAACTTAAAAGAAGCATTAACTGAACTTACAACATGTAAAAATATGTTTAAACAATATCAAAATGAAATGAATAATTTACCAAAAGCACAATTAGTGTCATTATTAAACAAAAAATAAAGAAAAAATTTAATATATTAAAAATATATTAAATCATTTATCATTAAATACAACTAAATAAAATTAAATAGATGAACAACTGTTCATAAAAGGGAATTAAGTAATCTTAAGCTGCCCCAGCAACTGTGATACTGATAAAAGTTACATAATCCATTGAAATCAAAGATTTTGAGAAGGGTAACAAGTAAAATGAAGTTAAGCCAGTAGACCTATCTATTTAATACTACTAAACTAATCTCTGGGTGCAGATAACAGTTATATAATTTTAATTGATGTTTTATCTCCGATTAGTATAACTAAACCACCTTTATGAGGTGGTTTTAAATTTAAAAAATAAAGAAAGCCGAGAACAAATATGAGTAACCATGTCCAAAAATTAATTCGTATCTTGATTATTCCTTCATATGCAGCACTGGTATTTGCTTTAAAAGAAGTACTAGCAATATTACCAAATATTGAAGTTGTAACTTTCCTATTAGCATTTTCAGCATTAGTTTTTCCATTATATATGTCAATTACTATTCCTTTAATTTTTGCTTCATTAGAAATTCTACTTTACGGTGGTAATAGTTGAATATTTTTATATTTTAGTATATGACCAATATTGGTAATAATAATTTGAATATTTCGTCATTTAATTAAAAAGCATTGATGAATTTTTGTAATTATTACAAGTTTATGAGGTTTTACTTTTGGTACATTTGATGCTCTAATTCATTTAATATTATTTGGTAAATCCAGTTTTTATCTTTACTGATTATCTGGATTAAGTTTTGATGCTATTCATGGCATTGGTAACTTTATGTTTAGTAGTTTTCTGTATAAACCAATTATCAGTATTTGAAATAAATATTTACAATATTATATTATTATTGATAATAATATTATTGAAGAACGCAATGATGAACAAACATCAAATAATGAAATATTAGTTGAACCATAAAACTAAATTTATATTTAAATCATTAACTATTCATATAATATTATTTATATCATTAAACTGATGATGAAAAGTGTTTATTTCAATCTCTTATTGAATCTTTTTCTTCTAAATTAAATGAATTTATATATTTTTTCAAATCATCTTCTTTTGCAAATAATTCTTTAAGATCTTCTTGTAATAAGTTTTGCTCATTAATTAATATTTGCATATTAGTTTTTACTATATCATATTTTTCTTTTAAATTTTCTTTTTCCCTATTGGTTTTTATAAATTCATTTTTATTTTCATATAGTTCTTTTTCTGTTATTTTATTTCAATCATAAAAATCTAAAGTAATACATTTAATATAAAAATTAATTCTTGAATTTATTTTCTTTGTATTTAAATTAATAATAGATTTTCTTAATTTAGAACTTTTTGACTGTAAAGTTAAAAGTTCTTTTTCTAATTTCTTTAATTCTATTTTAAAATCAAGTATTTTAGGTAATAACTCAATATAATATTTTTTTATTTTTTGATCAATTTCTTTTTCAAATATCTTAAATTTTTGCTTAGCTAAAATTTCTTCTTTTTGTTTACTTTGAAATGTTTCTTGTTCTGGTTGTTGTTTTTTTAAATTTTCTTTCCATACTTTATTAGTTTTTTCTTCATATTCTTTTTGTTTAACTAAAACATTACGCGCTTCACTTAATTTTTGAAAATTAATAGTTGCTTCTGGATTATTAGTATTTTTATCTGGATGTAATTTTAAAGATAAACGTCTAAAAGATGCATTAATTTCAGGAATTGTTGCACCAATAGATAAACCTAATAATTCATAATATTGTTCCATTTTTAGTTTTTTTCCTTTTTAATAAACACTACTATATTCATAAATAATGGTTATATTTATGGTAAGTTTTGTACACGATCATTTACTGGTGTTTGACTAGTTAATTCTAAACCATTAATTTCTTAAACAAATTTAGAACAAGAAAATTCTTTAGCTGGTGAAGTGTTTTTTATACTATTTTTTTTATCATTAATATTTTTTCATAATTTAGTTAATTTAATTAAATTATTTAACTCATCATTTTTTTTTCTTTCTAAACTAATATTTTCAAATATTATTTTTAAATCTGTTCGTTCATTAGTTTTTTCTTGTATTTCCTTTTTATTTTTATTTAGTTTTTTTTCTATTCTTTTATTTTTATTAATACAACCAAAACTAAACATTGTAATAATAAAATTTTTAAAATTGCCGATTTTTTGCTTTTCCAAAAAAACATTTTCTTCTAATAAACTAGTTATTTTAGAAGTAGCATCAGTAATTACATCAATATAATTTGATAATATTATGGTTCTTTTTTCAACTTCTTTATCTAATACTTCAATTTTTTCATTAAATACTTGAATTTGTTCAATTGATAATGATTTAATATCATCTTCGGTAAGTAATTGAATTTGCTCATCTGTAAATATTTTAATTTGTAAATCTTGTTTATCCTTATCCTTATCTAATGGCATATTTTACTCCTTATTTAATAAGCATTTTTGTTAAGTTGTTTTTTAACTTCATTAATCATTTTTTCTAATTGATTAATTGCTTCTATTTGTTCTGCAATTCCTTTTTTAGTTTCCTTAGAAACAGAAACTGTTTCTGCTTCATTTTGTAATTTTATTAATGTATCTTTTTCTTTTTGTAATTTTTCTTGTCCAATTTCTATTTTTGATTTTAACTCATTACTAGATGTTTGTGTTTTACTTTCTTGCTGTTCCATAAGTTCATCTCCTTTTTAACATAAAAACCCATTTGCTTTAAAATTAAAACAATGGGTTTAAAAACATTATAAATTCATTATATGCCTTTCTAAGTGAAAATCAATTAAAAACATAATAAACTTCCTTTTTTAAATTTTTACTAGAATAAAATTTTTATTAACTAATATCTTTACTCCATAAATGCTCATAACTTATATTTTCTAAAATTTAATAATTAAGTAATAATATAAGCACTAATATAAACAATAATATTAATACCAAAAGCTAATAAAAAATATCATCAACGAAAAATAATTGGATAAATAACATGACTAAAAGTAATTAACTGCTGTGCTAAAATATTAATCAATATTGGGGTAATAAAAATACTAAAAACTGAAAAAATTAAAATTAAAGGGACAACGATTATAATAAAATTGTAAGATACTTCCATAGTATTATATCCCAATACTTTTAAAATATTAATCAATATTCAATTATCACGAACTAAAATATTAGTAACCAAAGTCATAATCATAAATGATAATATAATACTACAAATTGCAAAAAAACCAATAAGTAATTGAATACTTATTTCATTATTTTCTAATGCTGCTTTTTCATTACCAATTGGAACAATACCACTCAAAGAACTAACAAAACCACTAGAATTAATGTAGTCAGTATTCAAAATTTTAGTTAAATCAAGATTATAATTATTTTCAGTATTAATAAAAGTTAAGTAATGTCGTAACTCATTATCATTAAATTTACTCATTTTGGCATTATTAATTAATAATCCTGTATTTTCATTAATAGCACTATTTAAAAGTGATTGTGATACTAATAATGTTGATATTCCTAAATTCCTAAAGCCATCATAAATAATACCAATTAAATATTTTTTATTACCATTAAAATCAAAATATGGATATAAAATAGCTTTACCAATATTGTTACCATTACCAGTACTAGTATTGGATGCTGGGGCATTAGATGCTACAATCGGTAAAAAGGTAACATTTGGGGCATTAGTACTAGTAATATGCAATTGTTTTTTTATATTGTTAACATTTTTAGTAAATTCTTTATCTAATCAAAAATCAGAAGTGTTCATTGTATCACTGTTCATATTAATAAAATTTTTAAATTTACTATTAATTAAATTAGGTTTAATAAAATTATTACTATTTGCATTAATACCATAGATAGTTTGTCTTATTGTAACTTCATTACTAAAGCATGAATCATTAAAAGTTTGAGTTACACTATTATAAGTATTACCAATAGCATTATTATGACTAAAATCCAAATCATAAGAATCTTCAATATTCAATTTAATAAAAGGCAACTCATTTTGTTCTTGATAAGGAATAATACCAAAGCTAATTAATAAATCATTATTATTACCACTTTCATTTGTTAAATAATTAATAATATTTATTTGTTTTGTTCACTGTTTTTTAAATGTTTGTGGTAATAAATTTCATGTTGTCGATTTTTCAAAATTTTTACGCATCTTTAATAAATCGCTACCCAAAATATATTTATTACGTAAATCGCGAATAACGGGTGCTGGATTATTAGGATTTATTAAATATGAATCAATAGCATCTTGTAAATCTTGTTTAAGTGATACTCCTGATTCTATTTGTGAAACTGGAGCAATGTTATAAAGCAACTGCTTGTTATTATTAATAAAATTATTTTCAATGTCTTCATAATGATAACTATTTAAATAATTAAAATTAATTCCTTCAAATTGTAATGATAACATATCATTAACTAAACCACTAGCTGCAATTGAAAATAGCATTAATGTGGCAGCAAAAATACTAACTATACTAATGATAACTAATTTACCAAAACTACGCATGCTAATAGTTATTGCCAATTTATTATGATAACTAATATCACCAATAACTTTAACACTAATAAAATTAAAAATTTTGCTAATATTTAAATGATGATATTTTTTAAAATTTTTACTACTAATTAAGTCAAGTGGTTTTTTTGTAAAAATAAATAAACTATAAAAAAACTAATAATTACTAATAACAATAAAGGAACAGTTACCACAATAATTGTCATATGCACATTTATATATCATCCATAGTTAATTAACGCTAAATACAAGTTATGACTATTAATAAGAATATGACTAATAAATACTGATATTAAAACACCAATAATAGCAAAAATAAATAAAGGTCAAATAATAGCTAAAACCAAAGAAATTGTTAATTGTCAATTTTTATAACCCAATGCTTTTAAAATTCCAATTAATTTATGATTATGATGAATCATCTTTCATACTACCATTAAAATAATAACACTAGTGACAGTAAAAATTAATGTTAAAAATATTATACCGACATTTTGTGTCAAATTAATTCGCTCATTTAAGAAAAAAATAGCATTTTCATTATAAGGTCTTCATAAATAATCATCATTTGTTAAAATACTAGCAACATTAGCAAAATTTATACCATTAGTAAGATTTTGATAATGGTGACCATATGCTAATTGATTATGTAATATATTATATAATCATGGATTTAAACTACGTTCAGGATAAACTGGATTAAAACTATTTTTTTGTTTATTTTTATCAATAAAACCCTTAAAATCATTATTGATATTAGTCATTGTATTACTATTAACAAAAGCAACTGTTTTATTTTTTGGATCCATCAATCCACTAATATTATTAGCAATAAAAGCACTATTACGACTAGTAACAAATCCTCTAACAGTAAAAGTACGATACAATATTATACTTATAACCAATTTTTAAATTATTATTATTAGCAAATTGTTCATAAATTAAAATTTCATTATCTTGTAATGGTAATTCTTCTAAACTTTGTTTATAATTACCTACTAAAATTGGTGGATCAATAATATTTTTAGGAACTGTTTGTGTAAATAGAAAAGATTTACCGGTCATTAATAAATCATTAACTAAAGTATATTGATTTCATTCAATATTTTGAAATAACATGCCATTAATAATTAAAAAATATAGTTGTGATTGCAAAGAAATATCAATTGTATTATATTCATGATTAGCGTATGATATTTTATGATAAATTTCATCTTGATAAATTTTTAATGCTTTATCATTTAAAATAAAATAGTTTACTTGATTAATATTTGTCTTTCCATCATAAACATAACTATTAATTAAATTACGCATTGCATTTTTATATTCTTCAGAAGAATTATAACCTTGATGATAATCATTAGGAACTAATAGTTTAAAATCAACATAATGATGATGATATTTAGTAGATATGTTATTTCCGATTTGTAAATAATTATTAGCATGAGAATCACTTAAATCACTACTACCATTAAAAATAAAACAATAAGTATCGCTATTAGCATTAACTAAAACAATTTGAAAAGTTGCATGATTTAATTTAAAAGTATCAATACTATCATCTTGTTTATAATATGACATATTTTCCAATCATAATCCTAAATGTGTTTTATAATAATTATATTCTTTTTCAAAACTATTTTTTTCAATTGGTAATTCATTTAATTCTTGAAAATTAGTATTTTGACTAATATCATTTAAATATTGATTTTCTACATATTGATCAGAAAATTGAATGCTTAAAAAAGTTATAATCATAATCATAACTAAAAAGCCTAACCCTAAAACTTGAATAATATTTTTTCTTTGTTCACGCAAATAATTGAAAAATATTTTTACCATATTCCACTAACCCCAGTTGATACTTCAAGTTAATTTTATCAATTTAAAAATATTTTTTAATATTAAAACATTTTAATGTGTAATTTTTTATTTTAAGCAGTAAACCAGTTTATATATTATTTAGTTAATGTCATTAATTGTTTATTATTAACGTTTAACTTTCAAGTAATAATGTATGAGACTAAATAAATTAAAATATTTATACTAATCATCAATGCAAAATATCATCAACGAAAAACAATAGGAAATGCGATTTTTGCAAAAGTTGCTAATAAATTAGAAAGTACCATTACTAAAGAAGGAACAATAAAAACAGCAACCAAACTACTCATTACCAATGCAGGTATTATTACCAGAAAGAAATTATAAGAAACTTCTAATGCAGTATAACCTAAACTTCGTAAAATATTAATTAATATTAAATTATCACGAACACTAATATTAGTAACAATAACAATAATCATTAGTGATAATGTAACACTAAAAATACCAAAAAATGAAATTATTATTTGTAAACTATATTGATTATTCTTCATAATACTACGTAAATTACTAATATCATACACCGATGATAATGAAGTACTAATACCTTTACTTTCCAAATATCCTGAGTGTGAAATTTGTGCTAAATCAATATTATAATCATTTTTATTACTAATAATTGGTAAGTAATGTTTAAACTCATTATCAGTAAATTTGCTTAATTTACTATTAGCAAAATTATTTTCTAATAAATCACTTTTACTACCAAATAAAATCTCATTAAGTCAAAGTTTGGGCATTACTATTATTTTTGGATCTAATTTATTAATATAATCATAAGCAACACCAATTATATATTTTGTTTGATTATCTAATCCTTTATACCTATAAATAACACTATTATTAAGTTGTTCTCCACCATTATAAACATTAACAACCGAAGGTAAAGCAGAAGTAGCCATTGGAATAAATTGAACAGCACTACTATCTGGATTTTTAATTCCTAATTTTTGAATTAAATGATTACGAATATTAATAAATTGTTTATCTTGCCAATTATTAGAAACTTCCATATCAGTTAAATTTAATTTACTAAAAGTAGAGAAATTACTTATACTAAAATTTAGAGATAAAAAATCACTTAAACTATCATCAATACCATAAGCAGTTCTTGGTGCACTTCAATTTTTAAAAGATTCTTTTGATAAGGTTTGTGTATCATTATCAAAAACAGCACCACGCTGATTAGGAAGTAACAGATTAGCCTTATCAAGTTCTAATTGTGTGTATGGTACTTCATACTGTTTATCATAAGGAATTAAACCAAAACTTATCAATAAATCAGTATTGTTTTTACCATTATTATTGGTTAAATAATTAAATAATATTTTATTTTTTTCTAAAAAATTCTTAATTATTGATGGAATCTTTGATGGATTAGCATCAATTCATTGTTTTATTTTTAATAATTCACTACCCATAATATAACGATTTTGAACATTAATTACAATTGATTTATTAGGATTAAGAGGATCAAATTGTTTAATTGCCGCTAATAATTCTGGATATAATGAAATTTTACTTTTAATATTATCAACACTATTAAATTGATACATTAATTTATTTTCGTTATTAATAAAGTTAGTTTTAATATTATCATCAAATTGATAACCATTTTGATAATTAAAATTAGTTCCCGCAAATTGTGAACCTAACATATTATTAACTAAACCACTAGCAGCAAGCGCAAAGAATACTAATGTTGCAGCAAAAATACTAGTAAAACACATAATTAATGTTTTACCAAAACTACGTAGTGAAGTAGTAACGGCCAACTTATTACGATAACTAAATCTACCAATCACATATCTTGCAATAAAAGTAAAAGTTGAACTAATATTTATTTTATATTTTTGTTTTGAAATATTATTAGTAATTAAATCTAAGGGTTTATTTCTTAATAAGAATAATACCATTAAAAAACTAATGAAAGTTAAACTAATGATTGGAATAACAAGTAATAAAATAGCAGTAACAATATTAAAATACCAACCATAACTAATTAAGGCAACAGTACTAATATTAGTAATATAAATTAAATAATGCGCAACTGGAATCGAAATTAAAACACCAATAATAGCAAAAATAAATAAAGGAGCAATAATTGAAATTACTAATGATATACTTAATTGTCAACTTTTATATCCTGTTGCTTTTAAAATTCCAATTAATTTTTTATTACGATCAATCATTTTAAAAGTAATAATAAAAATAATAATAGTAGTCACAATAAAAATAAAAATTAAAAATAAACTAGAAATCTCTTCAATAACGTTAATTCTATTATTAATGGAACTAAAAGATCATTCTTGCATACTAGTATAAAATCTAGGATTATTGATATTTAAAGGTGAAATTATTTTATTATATTCAATACCATTATTATAATATTTTGTACTTGCTATATCAGTAGGTGTTTTATAAGTTGCATGAAGATAATTATAAATTCATTCATTATTTATTTGTGAATCAATATTTTTAGCCAAGTCAGGATTAATACCTAAAAAAAAATCATCAATATTACTGCTAAATGCCTTTAAATCAGATTCAACTTTGCGCATCGTATTACCATTAGTAAAAGCAACAGTATTATTTTTTAAATCAAGTGAATTACCAAAATAACGACCAACAAATGCTGCTAATGAGCTTGTAGCATAACCACGAATAATAAACGTTTGTCCAGCAATTACATAATTTTGACCAATATGTAAATTATTTAGTTCAGCAAAATGTTTGTAAATTAAAATTTCATTATCTTGTAATGGTTTTTCTGTTAAACTTGGGCCACCATCTTTGACAATAATTGCTTTATTAACAATATATTCAGGTCCTGTTTCAATAAAAGCAAAATTTTTACTAGTAATTAATAAATCACGGACCATAACAGTATGTTGTCATTCAATATCTTTATATAACATTCCCATTGACATTATTTCATATAACTTAGCTTCATTTTTAATATCTATTTCACTATAGTTTCGATTAGCATATGGATACTCAGTTTTTCCTTTAAAATTATCATTATAAAACTGTAAAGCAGCTTCACTAGTAATCATAAAATTTGTTGCATTTTCTGGATGTAATGGATCATATAGATATTGATTTAGAATATTAGCATATTGTTCTATCGTTGCTTTATGAGTATCATAAGATGGATAATTAATAGGAATATTAATTTTAAAATCAATATATTTATGGCTAGTATCATTAAAAAGACTATCACCAATAGCAAAATATTCTTTACTATTAGCGTCCCCATCATGAAAAGTAAAACGATATATATCAGATCTAGTAGCATCTGGTATTGTTAACTGAAAAGTAGCTTTTGCCATCTTTTCTTTATCAATAGTATTATCTTTTTGATAATAATTAATATTATTTAAATAAGAACCATTTTTATCTTTTTCATTATATTTTCCATCAAAATTAACATATTCCACTGGTGAAAAAAATGTATATTGGTTAAATTCATTATGAGCAATATCGTTAACATATTGTTCAAATAAATAATTATTAGAAAAATTTAATGATAAAAAGGTAATAATCATAATCATTACTAAAAAACCTAAACCAAACATTTGTAATAAATTGTTTTTTTGTTCACGAATATAATTACGTAATAATTTAAACATGATTATCCCTTCTTATGATCACTTATTAATAAATTAGATTTTGACAGTTTTGCTAAAGCTGACTTTGCTGCTTCTTGCTCAGCTTTCTTTTTATTTGTTCCTACTCCTTTCCCCATTAGTATTTTATTATCTAAATACACATGAACAATAAAATAAGTAATATTATCTTTTTTAATTTGTTCCATAGTTTTATAATTAATAGGATCTCTTTTTTCTGCCTGTACTAATTCTTGTAATTTAGTTTTATAATCAATAATTGTTTCTAACTGATTAGTTTTAATTAATTCAAATAAAGTTAAATCTAAGATTTTTTTAACGGCACTATTTCCTAAATCAAGATATACTGCAGCAAGAAATGATTCAAAAACATCTGATAAAATACTTTCGCGTTGTTGCCCACCTGTATTTTTTTCACCATTTCCCAAAAATAAATAATCTTGTAATCCTAGAGCAATTGCCACTGCTGCCAATGTTTCTTGTCTAACTGCTTTACTACGTAAACTTGTTAATTGTCCCTCATCTTTATTTGGAAATAAGTGCCAAATGTAAGTTGAAATATTTTCCCCTAAAATCGAATCACCCAAAAATTCTAATCGCTCATATGAATAATCTAAATTATGTTCGTTTGAAAAAGAACGATGAGTAAACGCTTCACGATAATTACGATTAGATTTAATTTTTTCTAAAATACTCGATTTTAAAATATGTTCAATATTAATCATATTTTTCTCCTTAATACTTATTTATAAATTATAATTCTTGAATTTGTTTAGCTATTTTATTAGTAACATCTTGCTCAATAGCACGAATTAAAAGTTTTAAAGTACTATAATAAGATTTTTTATCACTAGATCCATGTGCTTTAAAAGCAATGCCATTAATACCTATTAATTGAGCACCACCTGTATTCTTATAATCAAAAGTCTTTTTAATATTTTTAAAAATACCAATTGACATTAAACCTAAAAATTTAGTTCATAAATTTTTTTTATAACCATTTTTAATTAATGTAAATAATAATGATGCCATGCCTTCAACTGATTTTAAAACAATATTACCTGAATAACCATCACAAATAATAATATCAACATCACCACTTAAAACATTTCGTGGTTCAATATTACCATGAAAATTTAAAAAACTTAACTTTTCATTTTTTTGTGTTAATTGTTTTAGTTTAGCATATGTTGCTTTAGTTACTTCTGGACCTTTGCTTTCTTCAATGCCAATATTTAATAAACCAATTTTAGGACGTGAAATATTTTGAATAGTTTGACAATAAATATGACCCATTAATGCAAAATTAATTAATTCATCAACAGTGTTTTCAATATTTGCTCCAACATCCAATAATACTACTTGTCGATCTTTTATTAAAGTAGGCATAATTGGCATGAATGCCGGACGTTTAATGCCTTTGATTTCGCCTAATAAAAAATGACAAGCACCAAGATAGGCAGCAGTTGAACCCGAAGTTAGAATCCCATCTGCTTTTTTATTTTTAACTAACTGAATGGCTTGATTCATAGAAGAATCAGTCATTCTAATACCAGCGAGTGGACCATCATTCATAGTTATTACTTGGGTTGTTGCTAGTATTGTTATTCTTGATGATAATGGCTTATTTTTTAATAAAATCTGCAAGTTTCCATTAATTTGTTTTTCATCACCAACTAAACAAATTTCAACGTTTTTGAATTCTTTAATAACTTCTAACGCTGCAGCAATAGCGGGCAAACTACCATGGTCTGAACCCATTACATCAAAAGCAATTTTCATAGTTCCTCCTAAAAACAAAAAATAATTTAAGAAACCTTAAATAATATTATATTATATTATTGATAGTTTAATTATACGTTAATTTTTTTAATTCCTTAAGATTAACAATCCAACTAATACTGCATTTATTTATTTTAAATATGAATATTTCATTATTTGCTAGTAAAAAGTTAAAAAACAATTTATCTCTAATTATTTTGATATTGATTTTCTAAATAATTGTTTTTTATTTACACCAGTTTTTTTTAAAGACCAAAACCCTTTTATTTATTTTATTAATAAAAAAAACTTTAAAAGCAAAAAACTAATATAAATATAAAAATATCTTATCATAATTTTACTAAAATCAAAAATAATCAAAGAATTAAAAAAATATTAAAACATTTAATAGTGTTTATTTTATAAATAAAAATAAACACTATTAATTTGATTATTATTCATAAAAAATAAAAATAAAGTTAATTAAAAATAATTTTTATTGTATTTTATTTTAAAAACTTTAGAATTTAGTTACTTCTTATTATATATCTAAGAAGGCATTGGGGAAAAATTAATAACACAACTAAAAGCTTTACTTATAAACAGTAATTTTTTGGATATGATTTTGAAATACTTATAAATTTTTGTAGTAAAACTAATTCAAAAAAATTAATACTACTACTTTTGAGGATCTTGTTAAAAGAATATGATCCTTTTTAAAATATATACTTACTGTTATTAATAACAAATTAACATTATATTAAATAAAACTTTTGTAATTAAAAAGGAGTAAAAATGATAAATTTAAAAAAAATAAAATTAACAAAAAACAATAATCGCTTTGGTGGAAAAACAAAGAAATGAAAAAATAATAAAGGAGAATGAGAATATAAAACAGAAATTAGAAATAAATCTAATGAACTTGATTCACTTATTTATGAATCCTATATGACAATTTATGACAAAAACAAAAATGATTTTAAATGTTGAACTAAAAGAACTGCCTTTCCAAATAGTCAAATTATTTTTGAAATATTTTTAATTAAAAATAATAAATTATATAAACATGTTAAAAAATATGAAAACATTGACAAATTATCAGATGACCTAAAGAATAATAAACTTTTAGATTCCTCTCCTATCAAATCTAAAGGAGGCAAAAAATCAAATCTAAAATATTATTATTTAGAAAATGCTACTATAAATTCTATTAATAATATAGATATGTTTATAAAAAATATTACCTCATTTAATCAAGAATTAAGTACTAATATTAATTATGATAATTTATTAAAGTTATATCAGTATTTAACATATATGCAAAAACTTATTGATAATCCTACTTCGTCTAGCAATATTTCAATAAGTTCCAAAATTAAAGAAACATGACTTAATTTATTGTTAGGATCACTACTAATTTATATTGCATTTACTGGAAAAAACGCACAAAGAATAATTTCTACATATTTTTGATGAGCAAGAATATATATCAGAAGATTATTTTTATGGAATATTTCAAAATAAACAAAACTATTTCACAACATTCATTGATACTATTTTAACGACATTTTTTACCTCAGCAATTGCTGATTGATCAAAAAATACAATTTTAAATATAATCCAAAGTCAAAAAAGTAATCCAATAAATGATTTTAAAATTAAAAAAATTCCTATTGAACCATTTAAAAAATATAAACATGAATTTTTAACCCTTTTATATGAAGAAAATGAAGTAAAATTAAAAAATAATATGTCACAAATAAAACGTATTAATAATTTAATAAAAAAACTTAATAATATTCCAAAATCTACAGATTTTGAATATCATCCAAATTTTAAAAAAGAAGTTGAAAAAATTAGTGACTTTAATTATTTAAAGAAGCCTATTGATAATGCTATAATAAAAGAATTAACATCTTCGGCAAACAAAGTGATTGATAATTTAAATAAATTAAAAAAATCAAATTTAGATACTTTAGAATGAAAAGAAAGAATAAATTATTCATTATTTGATTTATTTTTAGAATCAGTAACATGACTAATGGCACATTCTATAATGACAGGTGCAATAGCAAATGCTATACAAGAAAACTTTAAAATAAGTGATTGAATTAAATATTTTACTAAACCAAATATTATATTAGCAAATACAATCACTTATTTTTCTATACGACCAGTTAATTCTATATTTAAATGAGGATTAGAAACATTAAAAATTAAAACTAATATTTGTCCTCAAATAATTTCAAACTGAATTACAAAACAATCAAATTATGGAAAATTTTCAATGGCAATTTTTTTATTTTGTTTCAATGCTGTTTTTACTAATATTACTAAAACAACAACACTACTTACTAAATATGAAGTTACAAAATCTCATGATCTACTTGAATTAAAATTAAAAAAATGAGAAACATGATTATTTTTTTTCTTAGCAACAGGTTCTCAGATGATTTCTCTTTCTATTTCAAATTTTTATAAAATCTTTAATTTTGAAATTTTAATAAAAAAAATTAGATATTTTCATAAACCAAACATAAGTTTACTAGAAGAAAAATTAATAGAATTAGAAAACAATAGTAATATTCCAATTTTTAATAAATCAGAAGTAATAACAATACAAGACAGCATAAATGAAGTAAATAAGACTTATAAAGTAATGTATTCAAATACAAAAAAAATTGATCCAAAGTTAATAAATAGCGCTGATTATGATTCAGATCAATTTCCAATATTAAACAAAAAAAAGATTTTTTTTGCTTAATTCATAATATAACTTAAAAATATATTTTTTTTAAAAAAATATTTATACTAATTTATGGATATTTTTAAAAAAAAGAAAAAAATAATCCAAAATTTAACATTAGAAAAGAGGAACTTTTTATTATGGATAAAGATAAGGAAATTGAAAAGTTAAGAAAACAAGATGCAGAAAATAAAAAACAATTTGAAGAAGAAAGATTAAAAAAAAGAATTGAAGAAGCTGAAAAAGAAAGAAAAAGAATTGCAGAAGAAAAAAAACAATATAAAAAAGATAAAAATTTATAGACATAATACATTTTTATTATACTTACAATATAAAAAATATTTTTTTATAAAATTAATATATTATTAAAATTAAAAAAAATATTAAGTATAATAAATTTATGAAATATTTAGGCATTGATTTAGGTAGTAAAACATTAGGACTTGCTCGTGGTGAAGGAAAAATTGCTTTTTCTTGAAAAACTATTCGTTTCCCAGAGCATGATTTTAATAATGCTATTATCCAACTCCAAAATGTTATTAAAGAATATGATGCTGATATTCTTGTTTTTGGTTACCCTCTAAACATGGATAGCACAGTCGGTCCCAGCGCAAAAATTGTTTTAAATTTTATTGATAAATTTAAATTAACACAAAATAATGATAAACTAAATATTGTTTTACAAGATGAAAGAAGAACTACCTATTCTTCGCAGCAAATATTAATTAAATCTAATGTTTCTTCAAATAAAAGAAAACAAGTTAAAGATCAATTGGCTGCTGCTATTATTTTACAATCATACTTTGATAAAATAACTCAATCTTAAATTTTAGGAGATAAATGTGAAATATAAAAAAATTAATTTAATCGCTATCGCTGGCGGCAGTGCTTCAGGAAAAACAACAGTAGCAGAAAAAATTGCTGAAGCTTGTAATAAAAAAAATGTCATTTTTGTACAAATGGATAATTATTATCATGACCTTAGTAATTTAAAAGTTGAAGAAAGAAAAAAAACTAATTTTGATCACCCTAATGCTATTGATATGAAATTATTAATTCATGATTTAGAACAATTATTACTCGGCAATGCTATTGAAGAGCCTATTTATGATTTTAAAATCAATAGTCGCAGTAAAAACACTGAGATTATTGGTCCGGGTGATGTTATCATTCTGGATGGTATTTTTGCTTTAGAAAATCCTATTATTCGTGAATTATCTACTATCAAAATTTTTGTTGATACTGATAGTGATACTAGACTACTAAGAAGAATTAAACGAGATGTTAGTTTTAGAAATCGTACTCTTGACAGTGTTTTACAACAATATGCATTAACTGTTAAACCTATGCATGATGCTTTTGTTGAGCCAACTAAACGTTATGCTGATATTATTATTCCTTTTGATTTTCATAATACTGTAGCTATTGATATTATTGCTACTAAAATTAAAGCAATTATTAAATAATTGCTTTAAGCTTTAATTTTTAAAATAACAATAAATAACAATAAAATGCATCTTTAAGATGCATTTTTAAATTGTTATTTATTGTTATTTTAAGTTAACAAGAAGATTATCAACTTAAATAATCAATTTTGTCTTCATTTAGAAGAGATAAAATATTAAATTTTTGTATTTGCATTACTTGCTCATAAACACTATTTTTTATTTCATATTTTTTTTCTATACTATCAATATTTAAAACTTCAATTACTGTATTTCCATTTTCATGTGTTACTAAACCAAGTTCATTATTTAAATTAAATAATGTTTGAACATTAATTGATAAATCTAATACATAATTTACTTTATTACTATTTAAATCACTATAATATAATTTTGCTTTTTTACTTGCTAAATTTAAACTATAAAAATATATTTTACTATTTATTTCTGTTATTCACATTGTATCATTAATGTTAAAAAAATCATCTCCAATTATTGGTTTGGCTTCAGATTGACCTTTTTTTATAATTAACACACTATAACTTATAGGTTTATTTATAGATCTATAAATAGCAAGATAAATATTTTCATTTTTATCAATAAATATAGAATTAACTATTAGATTGTTTGGTAAATTTATTTTTTCAGTAATTTCAGTATTAATATTATATTTATAAAAGCCATCAAAAGTTGATACATAAATATTATTTTTCAAATAAATAATATCAGTTACCATACCTGAAACTAATGGCATAGTTTTAGATTGATTTTTATTATTAAGAATTAGTACTCCACCAGCAGAAGTTAAATAAATATTACCTTTAATATCAATTATCATGTGAAAAGAACCTACTTTGAATTCTTTATTTTCTCAATAAATTTCATTATCTCTGGTACTGATATTATATTTTCAAATTTTTTGTCCAGGTGTATGAAGATCAGAACTATCAAAAGTTGTATAATACAAATTACCATTGTCATCCTGTGTTTGTTTTACATTTTTTGTTGATATTATATTTTTATAATTAAAGTTAGTATCTTGATAATTATCATATATTTTTTTCATTATATTGTCCTCTTCATTCTTTTTTTAAAATAATTATTTTTATTATTTCTTCTTTTAAGTACATATCAATAATTCTAGTAACTAAAATGAACAAACGATATCATATGCTTACTAGAACTTACTATAAAAGAAAAATAATTAGTAGTATTTTTATTATCCATTATATTTTTATATTTCACATTATCTAGATTAAACATTGTTTACTTTAAAAATTAAAGTATCGGTCAAAAAATTCTATAAATTTTATAAAAATAATTATATTTATTTATTTTCTATAAGTCAAATTTTAATAAAAATACAAATATAAATAATCAATAATAGTCATCAATATTTCTTCAATCAATTGTTGCAATTTGACATTAAGGTAGCAAAAATGATAAAATAACACTTTAGAGTGGTTAAATATGAAAAGAAAACTAAATTATAAAAAAATATTAATTGCAACTGGTATATTAGCTGTCGTTGCAGCAACAACAACAATAGCTGTCGTTGCTACAAAAAGCACAAAATCAGAACCAAAAAAAGAATTAAGTTCTATCATTACTAAGTTAGAAGTTGACGGTAACAAATTTAATACCGAAAAAACAGTTCTTGATGAAATCATTAAACAAAACAAAGATGTAACTGCTAATGATGTTGAAATTAAAAACTTCAAAGCAGCATCTGAAGGAACTGCTGGTTCAACAGAACTACATGCTAAAGCTGACAGTAAATATACAGGAAAAGTAAATATTATAATTACAAAAGTTGATACTGAAGAAGAAAGATTAGAAAAAATTATTAAAAAAATTAAAGTTGCTAATGATAAAGAAAGATATGGCAAGGAATATGTTGAAGCATACAAAGAGTATTTTGCATTTCTTCAAAAATCTATCGAAGCAAAATTTAAAATAGATCCTTGAATTATAGATGTAAAACCTACAGAAACAAATAAAAAAGAAATTTTTACAAGATTGGAAAATTATATTAGACAAATTAGAATATCACATTATAAAATTGGATTAATGGAACAAGGAATTTATACTTATTTTTATCCAAGACAAATGATAATTACTGATAATCAAGAATTAAAACTTAATAATGTGGGAGCATTTTTACATAATTATAATACAGGAGAACATTTACCAAATTCTGATTATTATATAACAACAACTATTAAATACCAAGTAAAATAAATTTAAAATATACTAAAAATAACCAAATATTTGGTTATTTTTTATTAATATAACAAATCAATAAATACAAAAGTGATAATACTAATTAATTAGTATTTGTATTAGTACTTTCTTTTAATAACTGTTGATCTCCTGTTTTTGAACTATTAATTATTGGTTTAATAAATGATTCAAAAACAAGATTAGGATTTGTAAATAATTGATCTTGATTATTTAATTCAAAAATAGATTTTTCTAATATTTCATTTTTTTGATGTGCTGGTACTTTAATTATATCTTCAATAAAAATATCAATTATAGCATTTTGTGTTTCTTCATTAATTTCTTTATCAGATAACTGATTTTTAAGTTTCAATCTAGCATTAATTAAAAAATCAGCACTTTCCTCTCTTGGAAATAAAATACTTTCTTGAGAACTATTATTACTTGAATTAACTTCAAATGAAGGCGTCACTACTTTTGTAGTTTCTTCCTCATTCCTTTTTGCTGGTGTTTGATTAGTAACATTTGAAAAATATTGATAATGTCGAGCTTGATAGTATAACTTCACCTCATTATTAGCAATTACATTATCTGGTTCAAATCTTTCCCTACTTGCAACATCAAAATCTTCATTAATTCTAATAATATCACAATTTAAAATATTACAAATTGCTTCAATTTCAACAGAACCTGTTATTTCACCATTTTTTCTCATTTGTTCTAAAGTTTTTCTTATTTGTGTATCTTCACTATTGTTAGGATACAATTCTTTATTTTTTTTATTGATTTCACTATCTAATAACATTGATCTAAAGTTAGCTTTATTATTTGGACGTTTTGTATCTAAATTTATTTCAATATAATCACAAATACGATTACGAAAGACTTTAACTAATTTTTCATTTTCTTTATCAGTAAAATTAAAATCAGCAAAATTAAAAATTCGTTCTCAACCGATT
This sequence comes from Theocolax elegans, assembly GCA_026168455.1. NCBI lineage: Eukaryota > Metazoa > Arthropoda > Insecta > Hymenoptera > Cerocephalidae > Theocolax > Theocolax elegans. The sequence goes on along the minus strand of JANSJX010000013.1, from coordinate 441,583 downwards.
TCTATACCAAAAAGTGATTTATATCTTTTTTTAAATTGGCTTTTATTAGTTTTAACTTGTTCTAAATATGAAACAATTACTGCTCATAATAAACAATTGCCATCTCTTTGTACATCTTTAATTGCCATGGTAATGTGTGCTCCTTTAAAAGAAAAATAGTTACTTTAAAATAAAATAATAAACTAAAATTTTAAATAAATATATTGGGATTTTAATGCTCGTTGCTTTGCAATTCATCGCAAAATTGATAATAAATATTACTACTTATAATATAACAAAAAAACAAAAAAATAATAGCAAATCATTATTAAAATATTATATATAAATATTTTATAATTTAATTTTATTTAATAAAAAATATATTATAATACTTTCCTAACAAATAAAATTAACCTATAAATAAAATATAAGGAGATTTTTAAAAATGAAAATTCAGAAACTTAAAAAAATAAATTTAATAACACTATCACTATTGATTTTAACTATTTTGGTTATATTTACATCTTTAACTCTAATAGATTTTTTTAACATAAAAAATGATATAAAATATATTGCTTCTTTCTATAATTATTATAAAAAACAAGAAATAATAACAAAAGAAAATGGTTTTAATTTAATAAAAGAACATGGTTTAATTTATATGTTAACTAATAATAAATTATATTTTTGTAAACATTACCTCTTCCAAAATATTGTTGAAAACTATAATCTTAAATCATTAGTACAACTAAAAATTGGAATTGTTTTTGCTATAATTTTAAGTCCAATTTTATTATTTATAACTATATTACTAATTTTTTTAAATATTTATTTAAAAATAAAAAAAGTAGATAATAACTTTTGAGATGCTATTGAAAATTGTGAAATTATTAATAATTATTATATTCATTAATTTTTTATTTATTATTAGAAATTAAAGTAAGAAATTTAAAAACTATTGATTATATTTATTATTTAATATAGTAAGCATAGATAAAATTATATGCTTACTATAAATTTTTAATTACTCTTGATAAAATTAACTGAATATTATCATTATAAATTTCTACCTTTCCTTCCATTAAAATTACTTTATTAACTTGTAAATATTCTTGGTATATTTGATATAACTTTTCAAAAACCGTTACTTCAATAACATTACTATCATTTTGCATTTCAAAGAAAGCCATTAATTTTTTAGTTTTAGTTTTAATTACTCTAATATTATTGATAACTCCATATACTCTAACATGTTGATCAACATAATTATTAATATATGCTAAATCAATAGCTTTATTATGAGGATCTAATTGTTCTTTTCATAGTAATTTAGGATTATATTTTAAATAAAGTCCTAATGCACGATGTTCATTAATACTATTATTATTTCAATCATCTTCTCTTTGTAACATAATTGGTTTAGCAATTAAATTAAAATTTAATGATAATTCGCCACTAGTTTCATCTTTTACCTGCACCATATTGGCATATTCTAATGCAGCATCCAAGTTTAATAATAACATTGTTCGATTTGATTGAATATCATCTAAAGCACCAGCGGCAATTAAATGTTCAATGTTTTTACGATTCAAAGCAATAAATATTGCTCGAGCACAAAAATTAAAAAAATCTTGAAAAAATCCATTACTAGTACGTTCTTTAATAAGATTACTACAACTACCTTGACTCATTTGCTTAATTGCTTGTAAACTATAACGAATAGCTTTTTTAGCATCATCAATTAAAAAATCAATGCCAGAAAATTGAATTGATGGTGGTAAAACTTTAATTTGATATTTTTGACATTCATTCAAATATTGTAACATTTTTTGATCATTACCAATAACACTACTTAATAACGATACCATAAATGCTAATGGATAATTTGCTTTTAAATAAACTAAATAATAACTAATTAATGAATAAGCAACAGCATGAGATCGATTAAATCCATAACTAGCAAATTTTTCAATATCTTCTCATATTTTCTTAACAACTCTTGATGAATAACCTCTATTAACAGCACTTTTAATAAATGAGTTTGCTTGTTCTTTCATAACTGTAGTATCTTTTTTACTAATTGCACGACGAATTAAATCAGCTTTTCCTAATGAATAACCAGCAACTTTCTGTAAAATTAATAATATTTGTTCTTGATAAATAATAATGCCATAAGTTGATGCTAAATAAGGTTTTAAATCTTCATGAATATACGTAACTTTTTGTTTTCCTAATTTACGATTAATATAATCTTGAATGTACTCTTGTGGTCCAGGACGAAATAAAGAAGAACTAGCAATAATATCTTCTAAGCTATCAACTTTCATTTTAATTAAAATTTGACGCATTCCTGAAGATTCCAATTGAAAAATACCGGTTGTATCACCATTTTTAATAATGCTAAAACTTTTTTCATCATTTAAAGGAATTTGAGATAATTTTAAATTTAAAAAATAATGTTTACTTACTTGTTGTAAAATATTTTGCAAAATAGTTAAATTACGTAATCCTAAAATATCCATTTTTATCAAACCAAGAGTTTCTAGGGTTTGCATTGGAAATTGCGTTTGATAAATACCTTGAAATCCTAATTGTAATGGAATAGCAGTAACTAATGGTGCACTTGTAATAACGATTCCTGCTGCATGAGTACTAGTTTGTCGTGGAAAACCAAGAATTTCTTTGGTTAAAGTAAACAATAAAGGATACTTATTTGCATATCATGCTAATTTTGGTGATTGTTTAATAGCCATATCTATTTCAAAATTATATTGAATTGGTATTAATTTTGTCATTTCATTAATATCTTCAATATTAACTTGAAAAACTCTTCCCAAATCACGAATTGCCATTTTACTAGCAATTGTTTGAAAAGTAACAATATATGCAACATGTTCTTTGCCATATTTTTGATGAATATATTTAATAACTTCATCTCTTCTTGTATCTTCAAAATCGATATCAATGTCTGGTAATGATATTCGTTCTGGATTTAAAAATCTTTCAAAAATTAAATTATAAGCAATAGGATCAACACCAGTAATTCCTAAAACATATGCCACTAAACTACCAGCAACACTTCCTCTACCTGGTCCAACCATTATATTCTTGCTTTTTGCAAATTTAACATAATCATTAACAATTAAAAAATAATCAGCAAAACCCATTTCATTAATTACTTGTAATTCATATAAAACTCTTTTAACGTATGTTTCAGGAATTTCACGACTTTGAAAATGCGCTTCTAATCCCTGCTTACATAATTCTTGCAAATATAAATTACTAGTAAGATTATTAGGGCAAGTAAATTTTGGTAAACTTAATTCTGCACTATTTGGCTTATTTTTAGGAAATTTTAAATTACATAATCAAATAACCTTTTCAATGTTTTCAATAATTTCATTTGGATAATGTTGCATTAAATCTTGTTTAGTTTTATATAAAAACTCATTACTTTTTGATAAATCTTCTGATTTTAATGTTTTTTGTTCTTTAATAGCTTGTAAAATTTGATAAATACGATGTTGTTTTTCATCTAAATATAAAACCAAATCAATTGGAATAATATTAGATGTAATCGATTTTAATAAAGTAATATTATCCATATCACTAGGTACTAAACCAAAATAAACTAGTTCATGACCTGTTGAATTTAAAATATCATAATTATTTTTAATATATCTAATATTTTTGTTATTAGCATGAATAATAACTAAAACTTCACGTGTTTGATTAAGATATTTTTTTACATCATTAGTAGTAACAATATTATTATTAGTACTAATAATAGTAGAAAGTTCTATTAATCTTTGATAACCAGCATATGAAGTTGCCATAATAGTTAATTCAACTTTATCAGTAGCACTTTCTCAAACACAATTTAAACCAATTAATGGTTTAATATCATTCTCTATACATAAATTACAAAATTCATAAGCACCATACATTATATTTTTATCTACTAAAGATAGAACTTTTAAATTATTTTTTTTAGCAAATTCAATATAATCACTTATTTTAATAGTTGATGAAAGAAATGAATAATTAGAACGAACATTTAAATTAACTATATATTTCATACTATCCCCTACAATTCTTGAATGACTTATATTACAAGTTAATTTTAACATCATTTTATCTTGCTAGGTTATTCTTAAGTTATTGTTTTCAATATAAAACTATTTAAAACACTTAAAATAAACTTTTTTAGAAATAAAATAAAAATATAAATTTTATTTCTAAAATTTATATTAAAAAAGAAAAAATAAACATTATTTTTTTCAATAATTAATAATAAATAACTTGGAAAAATTATAATATATTTTTTGCATATTAAAACCAATAATATGCTAAAATCTGCATAAACTTAATATAAGTTTTCAACTTATTACTTCATTTTAAAGTAAGTAAGTTTGTTATTTTTAATCAAATAAGGAGAAAAAAATGAACATTCAAAATATTAATTTAATAAAAGCTGCTAAAAGTGGTGATCTACAAGTAATTAAAAAAATAATTAAAAATGGTGGCAATGTTAATTATATATGCGATGATATAACCGCTTTAATATGAGCAGCGCAAAATGGTCATTTAGATGTAGTTAATATCTTAATAGATAATGATGTTAATATTTATCATGTAGTTAAAAATAGACCTGATCCTTGAATATTAAATAATATTAATGGACAAATAATTATAGCCAAATATTTAAAAACAAATGGTTATTATAACTATGCTAATCTTTTACTAGATACTATTGAAAATGGTGATACAGCTTTAACAATAGCTGTTAAAAACAAACACCCAAAAATAGTTGAAAGATTAGCCTATGAAATTTATGAACAAGAAATAAAACAACGATATAAATTTGGATTATCTACTATTCTTAATGTTACAACCAATAAAAATAATTTTGAAGTTAAATCTCTTCAAGAATTAGCAAATGAAGTACAAAAAATAACAACCAATATTGATTTTAGTGAACCAAATCCATATCAAAAATTACAAATAAATTTAAAACTTGCTCAATTAGAAATTGATAAGAAAAAAATAAATGAAATCAATAAAAGAATTGAAAAAACAAAATTATTAGTAAATGAAATAAATGCAATTGATTTACAAAATCAACCTTCAACAAGTAATCAAAATACTTATTGTAATATTTTATAGTTTACTATTAAAAAATAACAAAAAGAGTGAAACTTCACTCTTTTTTTATATTTAAAGTAAATAAACTGCAATTTATTAAAACTATTAAATTATTAATAAATTTATTTATATTTTTTCAATATCTTTAAAACTATTTATTAAAATTTGTTCTCAATCAATTATTTGCTTTAAATCATTTTCTAAAAGTTCACATTCTTTAATCTTTGGTTGTGTAACAGGGTTTTTGGGAACAAATAATGAACAACAATCAGCGAATGGTAAAATTGATGTTTCATAAGTACCAATTTTTTTAGCAAGATTAATAATATCAACTTTATCTTCGGCAATTAAACTACGTAAAATTGGTAAATTGCTAACAATATTAATAGCATTAATACTTGCTAATGTTTGTGAAGCAACCTGACCAATTGCTTCACCAGTTGCTAATGCTTGAATTTTATATTTTTCTGCAAATAAACTAGCAATTCTAATAAACATTCTACGCATTAAAGTAATACGATAACTTTCTTTCTTAATATGACTTAATTCATTTTGCAAGTTAGTAAAATTGCAAATATATAAATTTTTACTACCAGCATTATAAGGTGCTAAAATTTGAACTAAAGTTTCTACTTTTTTTAATGCTGTTGGTAAAGTAAAAGGTGGAGTAGCAAAATGTAAATATTGAACTTGTAATCCTCGTTTCATTAATTTATATGCTGCTACAGGGGAATCAATACCACCGCTCAATAATAATAACACTTTCCCTGAACTACCTACTGGAAATCCACCAGCACCAATAATTTTATTTGCAAATAAATAAATATCATCGTTATTAACTTTGATATTTATTTTTAAATCAGGATTAGTAACATTAACTTTTAAATCTGTTTTCTTTAAAATTATAGAAGCTATAATTTTAACTATTTGTTCTGAATTTAATGAAAAACTCTTATCACTACGGCTAACAAAAAGTTTAAATGTTTTAAAATTTGTTAGATCTTGACTTAAAATTAATGACATTACTTTTTCTGATAATATTTCCATATTTTTAGCAATTCTAAAAGCAGGTGATAATGAACTAATACCAAATATTTTCACCAAAATATTAATAACATCATTCATTACATCAAGAGATAAATTGGTTAGTTCCATCCGATCATGAAAATGAATAATATTTATTTGTTTATAATCACTAAGAGCATACTTAATATTTATTTTTAATTGTTTAATAAAATCAATCCGATTTTTACTTTTAGTTGTTAATTCACCATAACGAATAATAATAATTGGTACCATTTAATTTTCCTCTTTTTTAAAATTTATTCCATTAATTCCAATAATAATGTTAATGCTTTTTGATTATGATTATTAGTGATATTATTTTCAATTTCATTAAATTTACTATTAAGTTGCTGATTAATTGAACGATGACGATTAGCATAAACAAGAGTTAAATGTGATAATTTATGAATAGTAATTTCCATTTTTAATTCAGTATAAAGATGAAAAATTTTATTTTGTAAATCATTAAATTTACTAAAAGAAGAATTATCATAATTTCCATTTTTAAAATTTAAAATAGTATCATTTATTAAATATTGTAAATCACTAAACTTTTCTTTATAAATTTCATTTAAATAATAAAAATTAATATTATTTAAAATATTATCAATTTGTAACATCATTGAATTGATTTTATCAACATAAGTTTTAAATTTAATTTTTGCTTTATTTTGTTCATTCAACAATTTATTATACTCTTTTAAACTATTAAAAACAACAATACTATTTTCAAATAACGCCGCTAATAACATCACTAATGTTTCATAACTAGTATTTTTTATTGATTTTTGATGTTTTATGATTAATAAATTATCAAAATGATTAACAGTAGCAAGTTGTTTATTAATAATAGTTTCTAAGTTAGTTATTTTGCTATTTTCTATCATTTTAGAATTAATTTTATTTGAAAGAGCAATTTCATTTTTAATAGTTTCAAATATTTCATTAAAATTAAAACTCATAACTAAAAATTTTTCATAATTTTGTTTAAAAATATTATAAAATATTTGTTCTTTATCAATTTTATTACTAAAAGTGGCAATTAATTTTAATATTTCTTGAGTGTTAACCTTAGCTTTTTTGTATTGTAAATTATTAATTTGTTTATTAATAAAACTTAACTTTTCATCAACGTTTGCTACTAATTGTTCGTATTGTAAAAGTAAAGTATTATTTATTTTTATCATTTGATATTTATTTTTTAAGGCAACCATTTTCTGTTTAATTTCATATGTTATAATATAACGAAGTGTTGGTAAATTATCTAAAATTTCTGCCAATGTTACAACAGCAATCGCAATCTCACTTAAAATAGTAATAATTTGACTAACATTAATAGCATTAATATTTGTTTCTAATTCTTTAAACATATCATTAATTATTTTAATAACTTCATCTAATTGTTCTCGATTAAGATCGTTTTGTAAATTAATCTTGATCATTTGATCTTGTAAATAATTAAAATTTTGTTTAAAAAATAATTGATATTCTCGTAATAATTGATCAATACTAATAAAATAATCTATTTCAATTGTTAATAACTGCAACTGATTTTTTAAATTATTACTCTTATTATGCATTCTATACATTAATTTATATCTTTTTCATAATTCTTTATTATTTTGTAATTTTAAAATTTGAATATAATTTTTAAAAACCTTATTTAAATCTTTTTTTAAAAAAAGATTATAACGACTAATTCAAATTCCTAAAATAGAACTATATTGTTCATTTGCTTGTACCATTTGATTAATACGATTTAATCTTTCTTTAATATTAATATTTTGAATATATTGCAAATTTTTATAAACCATAAATTGTTTATTTTTATATGAACTAAAAATTACTAATAAACTTGTTAAAACAATAATAGTAAAAATTAATAAACTAATAATAGTTATTATAATAATTTGTGCACTAGTTAATTTATAAATTTTTATTAACATCAACATAGTTTTATTCTCCTTTCCTTTATATTTTAAATATATTAAAAGATATTAATCTTTTATTTTATTATTACTTCTAAAATATTTAATAATATCAACTAAACCTAAAAATAACATTTGTGGTTCATAAATATAAGAAAAATCAAAATAAGATTTTAAAATTGGTACACTACCTCCTGTTAAAATTACAGGTAAACTAATATTTGTTTCATTTTGAATTCTAACAACTATACTATTAATCATTGCACTAAAACCATAACCATAACCAATTGATAAAGCATGATTAGTATTTTTACCTAACATTGATTGATAATGTTGCATTTCAAAATCGACAAGTAAAGCAGCATTATCAATCAATGCATCTTTACTTGTACTAAATCCAGGTCCAATAATAACGCCAACCAAAACATCATTAACAACAATACTATAGGTAGTAGCAGTTCCCAAACTAACAACTATCGCATTGTGATACTTAGTATAAGCAGCATATGATAATGCTATCAAATCACTACCTAATTGGCGATTTTCTAAATTAAGTTTTAAAGGTAAAGAACTTAGCAAATTAAAATCAACAATTAACGGTTTTAAATTATATGTAAAAACAATTAATTTTTCTATTATTATTAAAAAATTTGGAACAACACAACTAATAACAGCTTCTTCAAAATGTAATTTTTTATTTAATTTAAATGCTTTTTTCAATTGATCAATTGCAGTTTTACTTTTGGTTTCTATTACTGCTCATTGTTCAATAATTTCACTATCATAAATCATAGCAATCTTAATTAATGTATTACCAATATCTACTAATAACAAACTTTTCATTATTATACTTGTTGAACCATTTCTTTAGTTGAAGCTAATTCATCATATAGTGTACGAACAAGATTATTTAAGTTTTCAACTTGTAAAAACTTACCACTACGAGCTATTGAAACAGAACCATTAGTTTCACTGACAATAACTGATACTGCATCGGTTTGCTCTGATATTCCAATAGCAGCACGATGACGTGAACCAAATTGACTAGATATTTTTTTATTAGTTAGTGGAAAATAAGTAGAGGCACATTCAATACGACCTAAACGAATAATAACTGCACCATCATGCAATGGTGAACCTTTAATAAAAATAGACTGTAATAGTTGTGAAGTAACTTCACCATCAATTTTTACTCCCAAATCAGTATATTCATTTAATGAAACATTCCTTTCAATAGTAATTAGTGCTCCATTTTTTTCTTCTGCTAATTTAATCACTGCTTCTGCTAAAACACTTGCTAACATTCTTTTTTCTGAAGTTGCTAGTAGTTTCATATGAGATTTATTTCTTGTTGTTCATCAAACTTTTTTACCACGAATAAAAGTATTCATAACTATTAAAATAAGAATTGTCATTAATAAAGAAATGGTTATTCCAAATAAAACCGCTATTTCAGCAATAACTGTTCCAATATCTGCTGAAATTACAGTCGAAATAATATTTAACGGTAATACACTCATATTAAATACCACCATTCCTTTATTTTTTGATTCCACTACTTTAATTATAAAGTAAAAAAATTATTTTTGATATTATTAGTATAACAACTTATCATAATTTACAAAATACTCCTTTTAAATTTATTTTTAAAAGGAGTATTAATATTACTAATAATTTTAGATTTTACCTTATATAAGTTTATAAAATTATTATTTGTTAATTATCTTTATTTACTATAAATTTGGTACAGTGTTATGAACATTATTTTTATTTACTACCGATAATGTTGGTAAATTCTCATTTACTTCTGCTTTTATTAAAAAATCATTATCATTATCTTTACTATTTTCTCTTGAAGATAATTTTTGTTTTAATTGTATTATCATTTTTAATGCATTTGATAGTTTTGCTAATTCCTTTAAAGATAAAAATACTTCTTACAGTATTTTTTAAGAAATGAAATTTATTAATCTTTATCAATAAAAATACTATACATTCATTGTCTTTAATCATTTCTTTTCTATATTTTTTTATTTAGTTTTTATCTAATATTTTTTAAATTCTCTTTTCACAACGTAAAAATACTTTACGTTATAATCTACTTTTTAATTATAAATAGTACTTTTAGCAAATTATTTTGTTATATTCTTTGATTTAACTTTATTATTTTTATTTAAATTTATGACTAACACAATTATGCCTGTTTTGTTTTTAAAAATGAATACACACTTAAAGACTATTCTAAACCTGCCTTAATTGTTAACCTTTATTATAAATTAATAATATTAGTATATTAAAGTATTCTATAATTAAAATTAACAAATATAATAATTGTAATCTCTTTTCATAAAACTATAAACCAAACGAAACACGATCATAGCAAGATTTGTTTTTTTATTTTGTCGTATCATTTAAATAATATGTATGATATTTTCGTTTTAATTGTTTTAAATTAATTAAATTAAATAAAGTTGAAATACTAAAAATAATCAAAATAATTAATAATGCAGTTATTAATAATCATATAGCCCCTGGAATACCATAAAAAGATTTGTGAATGTTTAAAAAGAAATATTGATAAGTTCAAACCTTTCCTGCTTGTCAACGAAATTCACCACGAATTAACATTATAACTGCTCAAATAACTGGATAAATATAGTACATTCACATACGCTTTTTTCAAAATTCTTTAGTTGTGAAAACACTACCTTGTTCTCTTGGCATAATAAAAAAGTAAATAATCATTATAATTGGAACTACCATATGTTGGACAATATTAGTAAATCATGCATAAAAGGTTTGTAGTTGATTTACTAAAGTTGGTAATAACATAACATTAAAAACAATACCTGTAATAGTAATAAAAGTTGTTACTGCTAAAGTCATATATTGGCCAAATCATTTACTATTAATTCTACCTTCTTGTTCTCAAAAAATAGCAGATGATATTAAAAATACAAATTTTGGCTGATTCTGGTTACCAAAATTACAAAAAAATCATAAAAAACATTTTTAACATTTAAAAAGTTTACAAAAAATCTATTACTTTAAAATTAAAGAAATAGGATTTAAAATAAACTTGATATTAAGTTTATAAAATTATTGTAATATAGTTTCCTATACTATTATATTTTTATACAAATTAACATCGTTAAATGTTTTTAATATTTAATTCTAAACTATCAAATCAAAAACTAATTAATATTATTTTTAATAATATCTGTTATTTCTTTAACAGCAATATCTAAGTCATCATTAATAACAATATAATCATATTCATGTTGAACTTTAAATTCTTCTTTTGCTTTATTTAACCTTTTCTCAATAATTGCTTCTGACTCACTAGCACGCATACGAATTCTTTGTTCTAATTCTTGATAAGAAGGAGGCATAATAAAAATACTCATAATATCATTGCGATGTTCATAATTTTTTAAAACTTGACTAGCACCATCAACCTCAATTTCTAAAATAACATTATAACCTTGATTTTGCAAATTTAAAACATAACTCTTACTAGTACCATAGTAATTACCAATAAAATTTGTATATTCTAAAAAATCATTACCTTTAACATGATTTAAAAAAGTTGATACATCAACAAAAAAATAATTAATGCCATCTTGTTCTTTATTACGTGGTTTTCTTGTTGTCATCGAAACTGAATATGCTAAATTTAATGATTTATCAGCAAATAATTTAGCAATAATTGCACCCTTACCAACACCACTTGGTCCAGAAAGAATAATTAATTTTCCTTTTTTTTGTGCCATTTAGATTCTACTTTCTACTTTTCATAAAATTGAATTATTTTAATATATATTTTACCGTATTTTTTATTAGATACTACTTTAAAATGGAAATTTAATTGTAAATTTTCAAGTGGTACATTTGTTTCTAAAACAATTAAAGCATTATTAGCAAGTAAATTATTTTTATAAAAGAAATCAATAATTCACTGTTGACAAGTAATATTTACAAACGGTGGATCAATAAAAACAATATCACACTGTTGTACTAGTGTTTTACTAAAAATTTGATAATCCAAATTACTTAATTTAACTTGTTCTTGTAAATTACAAGCAAAACAATTTTGATTAATAATATTACAAGCAGCTTTGTTAATATCATTTGCAAAAGCAAATTTTGCCCCTCGTGATAAACTTTCAAGAATTAAATTACCACTTCCAGCAAATAAATCAACAACAATTTTATCTTCAAAACTACAATAATTTAACATAATATTAAAAATATTTTCTTTAATTCGATTTAATGTTGGCCGTGTTGATAAACCATCTAAAGTACTTATTTTTTTTCCTTTTAATTTTCCAGCAATAATTTTCATGTTTTCTCCAAAATTTAGTTTATAATAACTTTATCATTAAATTTGATAAAAGCAAATTAGTTTAATTTATTATTTATTACAAACTGATGAAAGGATCTGCAATGTTAAAAAAATTACAAAACGAAGTACCATCAGCATCTTGAATTACTGAAGATACAAAACCTAGTTTATTAAAACCTTGTGCTGATGTTATTTTACCCTTAACACCTAAAGATGAAAATATTATGAAACGTATGATTGATTGAGTAAAAGCATCACAAGATAAAGAATTTAATGCTAACAACATTTTAACCGAAGCTATTGGTATTGCTGCACCACAAATTGGAGAAAATATAAAAATGTATTATATTTTATTACCAATTCCTGATAAAAATGAAAAGATTATTTACTATGAACATGCATTAATAAATCCAAAAATCATTGGTAAAAGCGAACAAATAGCTTATTTAAAAAAAGGTGAAGGTTGTTTAAGTGTAACTAATCACCCTCATGAAGGTTTAGTTCCACGTAGTTATAAAATCAACGTTACAGGTTATGACTATTTAAAAAAGAAAAAAGTAACTTTAACTGTTAGAGGTTATGAAGCAATTGTTTTTCAACATGAGCAAGACCATTTAGAAGGAAAGCTCTTTTATCATCACATTAATAAGGATAATCCTTGACTTAATGATGATAAATGGATTATGATATAAAGTAGAATGATAAACTTAAGTTTTTAAATTGTTTTATTATAGTTAAATATAATATACCAAATAAGTAATAAGTAAAAACATGATTAAATTCATTACATTTTTTATGTTATGTTTTATGTTATTTCCTTATAATTTTAAAATGAATGAAGGAGAAAAAATATGAGTGATACATCGACAAAAAAGACTATACCAGTTAAAAAGTTCGTCACGAAAATCTTTGCGCTTGGTGGGCTAGAAGAAGTTGGAAAAAATACTTATGTAATTGAACAAGATAATGAAATTATTATTATTGATGCTGGAGTAAAATTTGCTGATGCTTCTATGCCAGGAATTGAAGCAGTAATTCCTGATTATAGCTACCTAAAAGAAAATAAACATAAAATTAAAGGAATATTTATTACTCATGGTCATGAAGATCATATTGGTGGTATACCATACTTATTAAAAGAAATTAGTGATATTCCGGCTATCTACGCTCCTAATTTAGCAGCAGCTTTAATTCGTCATAAAATTAAAGACAAAGGGATAAAATCAAAAATAAAAATAAATATTGTTGATGGTAATAGTAAAATTAAAACTAACAGATTTATTATTAGTTTCTTTGCTGTTAATCATTCAATTCCTGATGCATATGGAATTTGTGTAGAAAATTCAAATGGAACTGTTGTAACAACAGGTGATTATAAATTCGATTGAACACCTTTAGGTCATAAAGCAGATATTGATAAAATGGCACAAATGGGTCAAAAAGGAGTAACATTATTTTTAGCAGATTCAACCAATGCTGAAGTACCCGGTTATACAATGACAGAAATGCTTGTTGTTAAAAGAATTAGTGAAATATTTGCTAAAGCGAAGGGCAGAATTTTAATTTCTACTTTTGCTTCTAATGTACACCGTTTACAACAAATTATTGAAGTTGCAACAAAACATAATAGAAAAGTTATTGTTGTTGGAAGAAGTTTAGAAAGAATAGTTAATGTTATTCGTCAAATGGGACATTTAAAAGTTCGCGATAGTTCATTTATTAAAGCAGAAGAAGCTAAAAAATATGATAATAATCAAATTGTTATTATTTGTACGGGTTCCCAAGGTGAACCAATGGCAGCATTATCAAGAATTGCTAATCGCGAACATCGTCAAATAAAAATTATACCCGGTGATACAGTAATATTCTCTTCATCGGCAATTCCCGGTAACCGTGCTGACGTTGAAAGAGTAGTTAATAAACTAACACGACTTAGTGCGATTGTTGAAGAAAATTCACCATTAAATTGATTACATACTTCTGGTCATGCTTCACAAGAAGAACAAAAACTAATGTTAAATTTAATTAAACCATCATACTTTATGCCAATGCATGGTGATTATAGAATGTTAAAAGTTCATAAAGAAACAGCTGTATCAATTGGAATCCCTGAAGAAAATATATTTATTTGTGCTAACGGTGATCCAATTATTATGGATAATGGTAAATGTTCTTTAAGTGATAAACGCATTGCTGCTGATCCTATTTATGTTGATGGTGGTAAAGATATGTCAGGAGTAACAACTGCTGCAGTAATCCGTGATAGACAAATTCTTTCTAAAGATGGTTTAATTGCAATTGTTGTTTCTATTGATTCACAAAATAATAAATTATTAGCACCACCAACGTTTATTTCTCGCGGTTCTTTCTATGTTCGCGATGCAGCACCTTTAGTATCTGAAGCAATATCATTATTAACAAAATCTATTAATGAAGTATTAAAAAGCGAAAGACCTACTTTTGCCACAATAAAAAATGCTATCAAATCAACATTAGCACCTTATATATTTAAAAAGAAAAGAAGAAACCCTTTAATTATTCCTGTTATATTAAATAAAAAATAGTTTTTAAAACTATTTTTTATTTTTTTGATATATTTTATTAAAATAATTAGCATTGAGTATGATGTTATTATTAAGGGTTAACTATTAATTCTTCTCCTACAAAAATCATAACTTCACCGATTTTAAATCTAACTGTAATTTTATCATTGGCTATAAAATTACCTGTTGATTTATCATTTTTTGTTACTAATAATTTTAGTGATCCTTTATTTAATAACTTTTGGATTCCAAAGATTGTTTTAACATTATCTTTAGAATTATCTAACATTGAAGTCAAATCACTCTTAATTTGAAATTTACTTACTGATTGGCCTACTTTAAATTCACTTTGAAAATTACTATTAAAATCTGTTTTTTTAATTGGAAAAATATCATGATTAATTACTCCATTTGGACTTGTTTTTGTAACTACTTTATATTTATCAGTTTTTGTAACACCATTTGTAAACATTATATTATATGAACCTTTTACAATATAAAAATCATTTTTCTGTGTTACTGGATTTAAATCAACATTAATATTTGAAATAATAGTAGTTACATTATTTAATTCTGTTTCATTAAAAATAGCATCTTCTAATTTTGTGCCACTATCAATTTTAATATTTAAAACATTTTTTAAAAATTGAAAACTTTCTTCATCTTTAGCTTTTTTATCATTTTTAATCAAATTTATTACCTTAATATTAGTTGTATTGATTTTTCAAGTTACTTGTGATTTATCATTTTCATCAATATTAATAGTAGGCATTAATAATCCTTCACCAGTAGCATTAGTCAATTTTAAACCTTGTGAAACTTTTGCATTTAATAAATTTTCTTCGAAATCTTGATTATCACATGCAATAACTGAGCTTGTGCTAACTGTAGTTAAAGCAACTGCTGACATTAATCTTAATACCGATTTTATAATATTCATATTTTTCTCCTCAATCTTTAAATTTTTTTTACTATACTTATTATATATAATTTTTGTTATATTACATTAATTATTATTTTATTATGATTTGAGTGTTTACTTAAAATTTAATCTGTATAATTAAATGAAAATTACCTTTATATTTGTAAAGTTTGTTTATTATTAATTGTTAAAAAAGTATTATCATCTTCAATTAAATTTATATTATTTTTAAAATAATCAAAAGCATCAATAGCAACTTCATCTACATCATAATAATAATTTATAATGTTAACTCTATTTTTATTAGCATTTTTATCTTTTTTATTTAAAGGTTTAATAAAACAAGATTCTTTTCTTGATAATAAATCAATATTTTTTTCTAAAAATATTTTATCTTCTTCATTTATTTGAACTTTTGATTTAATTGCTAAAGCATTTTCTTTTTTTAGTAACATACAAGCATGATTTCATGCCGAATTCCCCGAACTATCTTTATAATCAATATCAACCGGTCATTTTGTTACTAAATAAGTTACTAATTTTTGTCAATCATTTAATACTGCTATATGCAATAATGAATAATTTTCCTCTTCAAATTTTAGACTATTAATAAATTCTTTTTTAAAAAAAAGATTTAGTTGTCCATCAATATTTTTGGTTTTTTTATTAATATAATCTTCATAATTTTGCAATATTTTAATAAATTTTCTTTCTATTTTTTTTGAATAAATTCTTTCTTTATTTTTAATAAAAATAATATTCATTTTATTTATCATTTTTTTAACATTTAATAAATTTTCTCTTTTTAAACTATTTACTTCAATAATTATCTTTTTTATCTGTCAATGATTATATTTGGTTGCAAATAATAAAGCAGTATTGCCATTTACATCTACATCATCAATATTAGCATTATGTGCTAATAAAGTTTTAACTATATCCAAATGTCCATTTTTAGCAACTCACATTAAAGCATTGCAACCTTTTTCGTTTATACAATTAACATTTGCACTATTTATTAATAAAGTTTTAACTATATCCAAATGTCCATTTTTAGCAGCAACAATTAAAGCGGTTTCTTCAATTATATTTTCATGATTAACATTAGCGCCATTTTTGATTAAAGTATTAACTACTTCTAAATGACCTTTTTCAGCAGCCCACATTAAAGCACTCAAACCATCAATAGTTACATGATTAACATTAGCGCCATTTTTGATTAAAGTATTAACTACTTCTAAATGACCTCTATCAGCTGCAGCAATTAAAGCAGTATAACCACAAATTTTTGTTATAGAATAAACATTTGCACCTTTATTTAATAACAAATTAACTACTTCTAAATGACCATTCCTCGCAGCCCACATTAAAGGCGTATCACCATTTTCATTTATACAATTAACATTAGTTCCCAATTCCAATAAAGTTCTGACTATTTCTAAATGACCATTCCTCGCAGCCCACATTAAAGGCGTATAACCAAACATATTTTTTCTATTAACATTAGGATAATTTGTTAATAAGGCATTAGCTATTTCTAAATAATTAGATTTAATTGCTAATATTAAAGCAGTATTACCATTTATAGAGACATGATTAATATTAGCGCCATTTGCTAGTAAATCATTAACTATTTCTGTATATCCATTTTTAGCAGCCACTAACAAAGCAGTTTCGCCATATCGATTTTCATGATTAACATTAACATTAAGTGTTAATAAAGTTTTAACTATTTCCAAATTTCCATTTTCAGTACTTAAAATTAAAGCAGTATTACCAAATTGATCCTCACAACTAACATTAGCATTATGTTCTAATAACAGATTAACTATTTTTGTATATTTTTTTTTAGCAGCTAAGATTAAAGCAGTATTACCATTTACAGATATGTAATTAATATTAGCATTATGTTCTAATAAAACATTAACTATTTCTAGATAACCTTTTTCAGCGGCCCACATTAAAGGCGTATAACCAGTTCTATCAATATAATCAATATTAATATCATATTTTAATATTTTATTAACTACATCTAACTTTTTATTTTTAATAGCTTCTATCATTTTTGCTTCTTTGTTATTAATATTTATATTTATTCCAAATATTTCTCTAACTCACTCAAACATATTCTTTTCCTTTCATTGTTTTTTTAAAAACAATGTATTTAAAATATTATTCTTTAAAATTTACCTTCATTATATATTTTTTTCTCCATTTTACAATGTTTAATACCAGCGTCCAAAAATATTTCAGAACAAACTTTATAACCCAAATTTTTATAAAAATTTAGTGCTTGAATTTGGGCATAAAGAGATATAACTTTAAATTGATTTTTAATTGCAACTTTTTCCATAAATTCCATTAATTTTTTACCAATACCCAATCTACGATATTCTTGCAATATACACACTCTTTCAATCTTTACAATATCTTCAACTTTTCGCATTCTACTAGTAGCTATTGGTTTATTATTATCATCAAAAACTAAAAAGTGAATCGATACATCTTCAAATTGATCAATTTCTTCTTCAAAAGGAACCTTTTGCTCATTAACAAAAACTTTTTTTCTAATCAAAAATGCTTGTTCTAACATTTCAATATTATTAACTATTTCAATTTTCATGTTTTCTCCTTAAATATAAATAATATTTTAAATTAATTATATAATTAATTTTTAAATTTAATTTAACAATTAGTAAATTTTACCAATTAATAAGTGAATTTTTAATTAGTGCTATAATTTAAGTAAGCGATTTTAAAAAATATTTTTTTTGGGGGAGGGAATAAATTTTGGAAGTACAAAAAATTCAATTTAAAAAAATACGACCGCATAATTTTTTGGGAGGGCAATATTTTGTTTTATTATTTTTTTGAATAATATTTATTACATTACTAATTACTGCATTAGTCTTATTTTTAAATGAAAGAACAAGAATTGATAAAGAAAATAATGTTAAAGAACTACTAGAACAAATTGCTAACGCAAAACAAGAAAGTGACAAAACTCCTTTCTATAAAAAATTAATGGCTATTTATTATCCATTAATTGATTTTTCATTAATGTCATTTATTTTTACTCAACATGATGATGCACCAATAAGTGACTGAGGAAGTGCATGAACACAACGTTTAAATAGTATTAATACTGCTTATTCATATATCTTTATTACAATTTTAATCGCTTTAATTGCTTTACTTTTTTATATTATTATAATCATTAAACTTTATCGTCGTCGAGCATTTCAAAGAAAATATGGTTTAACAACTCAATTTGCAAATGATTATCCAATTTATGATATTAAAATGTATCTAGGTTTTACAGTTAATTTAGCTATTGTTTTTAGTTTTTTCAATTTTCTAACAACTATCATTGTATTAATTTATGGTATTAACTTCTTATTTCTTTTGATATATTTTAAAAATTAAAACAGAAATATTAATTATGCATAAATGATGAAAAACACCAAACTTTGCTTTATTTTTATCTGTTATTTTATTCCAAAATGGTTATACTTTATTAAAATCAATTTTTGCTCAAAAGTTTAATGTTAACTTAGACTTAATTTTATTAATTATTTTACCAATTGGAACAATTACAATCTTTATTACCTTATTAATCAAAAATATGCTTAATTCACAAGTTACAGCAGTAAAAAATGCTATTAAAACAATTGGTGCTAAAATTAGT
The DNA here is from genome assembly GCA_026168455.1 of Theocolax elegans. Taxonomy (NCBI): domain Eukaryota; kingdom Metazoa; phylum Arthropoda; class Insecta; order Hymenoptera; family Cerocephalidae; genus Theocolax; species Theocolax elegans. The sequence goes on along the minus strand of JANSJX010000013.1, from coordinate 421,968 downwards.
GCTTTTCAAATTTTCTATTATACACAAAAAGAAAAATCTTTAGAAGACTACATGTTTGTTAGTCAGTTGCCAACACTTGTTCGTATACCATTACAAAATAATAGCATTAACACCAAACAAGCAGTAATGCTAATGGCAACTATTGATGAAACAATAATATTTTTTAAAAAACACTTTCATAAACCAAAAGAATTAAAATATATGCTTTTTCACTTATTTAATAGAATAACTGATATTGAAGAAATTGAAGAAATCAAAAATAATATTCTTAAAATAGAAAAAAATAATTAATCAAAATTTAACAAAAAAGTTTTAAAAATAGTTAATACCATAGAAAATAATAAAATTTGTTATAATTGAATAGAGTAATTATGATATGAGGAAAGGAAGTTATATACATGTGACCATTTAAAAAAAGGGATAAAACCGGAGAAGCAAAAGATCAAAAAAAATGTGATGGTTGTGGGAAAATGAAAAGTTCATCTGAATGTACTAAGGCAGCAGATGGTAAATGTTTGTGTAAAGATTGTGCTAAATAAATATATTAAATAAGTGTGTTAATGACACACTTATTTAATATATTTAGAAAGGAAGGATATAATGAAATGATTCAATAAAAAAAACAAAAAAACTGATGATGAACCTTTAACAAAAACCGTAAAATGTTTTGATTGCGAAATGATGTTTGAACCTTTTGACATTCTTGATACAAAAGAAGGGAAATCTTTATGTAAAAAATGTTTCATTAAAGAAGAAGAAAAATAAATTAATGATGTGTTTAGCAAAACACATTTTTTATTATTTAAAATAAAATAAATAACTATTTTCACAATATTTTATTATAATTACTATGATAAATTAAATTAATTAAAAGGAGAAAAAATGAACATTTTTATAGAAATATTGGGGTATCTTGCAGCCATTTGTATTCCTTTGGCATTCTTACCACAAACTATTAAACTAATTAAAACAAGAAATACTTCAGGTCTTTCTATTTTTTCATATAGTATCTATCAACTGGGAGGTCTTACTTTTTTAATATTTGGCATACTTCGTAATGATATTCCCATGATTACTTGTCAAACTATTACTGCTATACTAAATTTCATAATAATTGGGATTATTGTTAACAATTTAATTAAACAAAAAAATAAGGAGAAAAAAATGTCTAATATTGCAATTGATATTATTGGATATATAGGTGCCTTTTTTATTTCGGTTGCCTTTTTACCACAAACTATTAAACTAATTAAAACTAAAAACACAAAAGGTTTATCGTTAATTTCTTATAGCATATATCAAATAGGATTAACTTCATTCATAATTTATGCTAGTTTAATTAAAAACATTCCCTTACTAGCAGCAAATGCCTTTGGCACAGTTATTAATATCATATTATTAACATTAATAATTTATAATTTATATTATAATAATAAAGATAAAAAGAACAATTTAACTTCCAAAAAATAAAATTTTTATTAACATAATACTTGCACAAGAATGGAGAAAAAAATGGAACATATTAATCTATTAGGAACTTTTATTTTTATTATCATTGGTTATTTAATTGGCTCAATCTCACCTTCAATTATTATTAGTAAAATAAAATTTAAAACCGATGTTAGAGATTATTACTCTAAAAATGCTGGTGCTACTAATTCAACACGAGTTATGGGTGGTAAATGAGGAGCTATTATTTTAATTATTGATGGTTTTAAGCCCGCTATTCCTATTTTAATTGCATACGGTTTAACCTTTATCAATATTACTAATCCTAATTATGAAACAACGTTTAAACAAGCATATATTTATCCAACTGGTCTTGCTGCAATTATTGGTCACTGTTGACCACTATTTTATGGTTTTCGTGGTGGTAAAGGAGCTGCATCTTCATTAGGAGTACTATTAATGATTAATCCTATTTATTGCGTTATCACAATTGCTAGTTGATGATTTATTTTATATTTAAGTAGAATGTCATCTTTATCTTCAATGTTAATGATGATACTTGCTTTTATCTTATCATGAATACCGAATATGCCACTACATGCTTTTCTTTCCCAACAAGACACTCAATACTATATTGTTAATATAATTATGGCTCTAATTTGAATATTAATTATTATTCGTCATTGAGATAATTGTAAAAGAATTCTTAATCATACTGAACGTAAAGTGACTATTTTTGATAAAAAAAATAAAAAAGCAAATGAAGAAAAAAAATAAAAAATCATCTCTTTATACAAAATTAATAAAAATATTTTTTTAAAAATGCTTGTTTTATGTTTAAAATTAATGTACTATTATAATCGTGTTGACTTAACATTGTTAATATTCTCTCCGATATTAGCTTTGATTAAGCCGAATTATATTTAAAGGAGAGTTGTCAAATATGGAACAAATTAAACAAGATGAATTGATTAAAAAATTTCGCTTAAATGCCAAAGATACTGGTTCTTCTGCAGTTCAAATTATTAATTTAACAAAAAGAATTTTAGAATTAACAGCCCATCTACAAGTACAAAAAAAAGATATTACTGCAAAACGAAGTTTGTTAAAAATGGTAGCAAGCAGAAAACGCTTCTTAAAATACTTTAAGAAACAAGATGTTGCTACATACAATAAATTATTAACAGCACTATCACTAAAAGATAACTAATATTAAATCAGTATTTACTTATTAATACTGATTTTTTTTATATACATCTAAATAATATTAAACATAGAAATAAATTTACAAATGATTTAAACATTAATAAAATTAATACTAAAAGTGTTATAATATAATTATAATTTAATCTATGTTTCTAACCCATTTATTTTTCACTAAAATAAATGGGTTTTTGATTTCAAAAGGAGGAACAAAATAATGAATGATAAAGATATTAATGGTGAAAAAATAATATCAGTTATTTTAAATTCTGTCACTTCATATCAAAATATTACATATTTTAATTATTGGGATTATATAATTAAAGAAGAAAAAATTAGTTCTGAAATAAAAAAAGAGATCAACAATTTAATAGAAAAAAATGCTAATCTAAATTATACAAACGAAAATGGTGATAGTCCTTTAATAGTAGCAAGTCACTATTATCAACTTATCAAGTCACTATTATCAACTTATCAAGTTCTTAGGGGCGTTGCCCCTAGTTGCTTCGCAACCTACCCCAATGGGCTTAAAGCCCATGGTTCCACCAACCAAGGTTCTGGTTGGAACCAACCTTTAATATTGCTTTATTAACCTTTTTATTTTTTTTTATTTTTAATAAATATAAAAAAATTCCCACGCAAATAGGAAAAAGAATAAATTACCCTACATACTTAACCTGAATTTTAATTTAACCGAACCGAGGTATGCCTCTCTTTCTTTTAAAAAAAAATCATAATAAATATATATAAATACATTACGTAAAAATATTAAATTGTCTTTAATAAAACTATTATGTTTAATACAATTTGAATAATTAAAAATTAATCAAATCCAAAAAAAAAGTAAATATCTAATTATTCTTTGCGTGAAATTGTATAAACAATTGTAATAGTTAAATATTTACTCTCAATAACCCTTTACTACTATTAACTCATTACATTAATGCAATTATTAACCAAATAAATATCTACATACAGAATAACACAAAAAACAAAAAAAACAAATAAAAACGTAATTATACTTCCACGCAAATAAAAGTATAATTACAAATAACATTATATATATATATATATATATACAAGTATTGTAATTAAAATTTAATTTAACTTTTTATTACCAAAAATTATTTTTTCAACTTTATCACCAAAAATTTTATCTAACCAAGTTGAAACATCTTTATCTTTATGAATTAAATAACCAATTTCACTAGTTCGTAAATAATGTTTATGCGATAAAGCACTTAAATATACATAACGTTCATAATCTTCATACTCCTTAAAGTAATCATTTACAACAGTACTTTCAATAATACCACCAGTTAAAATAGTATTACCATCACTATCTTTTGGAGTTTTAAAATAAAATACATTTGTTGCATTAAAACTTGCTTTAATTATATCTTGAATTGTTATTTTTTTAATACCACGAATTATAATAGGATTTTTACAATTACGACTAAAAGCATATGCTTTAATACCTACATCTGCTTGATTTAAAGACTTAATATCATCAAATGCTTTTGTAACATATTTACCTAAATATTTAATAACAAATTCATTTGTACCTTTTTTAACTACTTTTAAATCACTAAAACCATGAGTTCATCATTCTAATAACATACTTTTATGTACTTTTCTATTAAAAACTATATGAAAATGAACTGCTCCACGAGATTGATATTCATAAACATAAAAATACTTTAATTCACCTAAATATTTTAAACGTTTAGGGTCATTTCATCATTTTTTTAATTTAATAAAAAATAAGCCAATATCTTTCTTAGCTTTTTTAATATCTTGCATATTATCTTTATAAGTTAAAGTAACAAAACTCATTATTTTACTATCATAAAAATTATGTAATGCTTTTTGAATTAAGTTATTTTTTGCACGAACAGTACTATTTCTCAATTTTTGCTTATTACCAACATAACATTTACCTTTTTTATTTCCAATATTACTCAAAAATGAAATAGGCAACACTATATTTTTCACATAACAAGCATAAAAAACCTTTTTAATATAAAAATCTTGTTGCATAACAAAAAAACAATCCTTTGCGTGAAACCAAAATAATCTTAAAAGACTATAAAAGTTGTAATCGTTAATTATTGATTAATACAACAATATAATAGCACATAATTATATAAAATATAACTATAAACAAAATAAAAGAAAAACGTTACTTAATTAATTAAAATTTTAATAGAAAATGGCGCTAATATCAACCACGCAAACCAAAATGGTGATACAGCACTAATAATATCTACTAAAAAAGGTTATTTAAGTATAATTAATGTTTTAATAGAAAATGGCGCTAATATCAACCACGCAAACCAAAATGGTGATACAGCCTTGCATTTAGCTGCTAAAAATGGACTAGCACAAATAGTTAATACTTTACTAATAAATAATGCAAATATTCATTTCATAAATCAAAATGGTGATACGGCTTTGACAAAATCATTATTAATAATAGTTTATTTTATGATAAAAACATAAAAAATATATTAGAAAACATATTTTATCAAGAATATGAAGAATATATTACAAATAAGGCGAAAGTAGAAATTATTAAATACAGACCAGAATTTTCAAATAACTCATTATTTCATGATATTAAAGATAATATATTAATACATTTAAATACAAATAATTCAGTAAAAAATATAAAAGAAAATTTAATATTAATTGGATTAAAAATCGATAAGAAAAAAATTTTAAAAATTGAACAAAGAATAAAGAAAATATTTAAATGTAACATTAATAAATTAAATACTAATCAAGAAAAAGAAAAAAATGACAGAAAAAAATTAAACAAGAATTAAAAGAAGAAAATTATCCACAAAATAAGCCATCAACAAGCGGATATATAAAACATTAAATTTATCACAAATATAATGAATAAAAATAGTTACCATAATGGTAACTATTTTACAATTTATATTTAATAAAAATTATCGTTTTTTAGTAGTACTTTGTTGACGTTTCATTGCTTGCATTACTGATTTAATTTGAGATTCAGTAGGTTTACGCCCCATTTGTAAATACATTGCACGAATCATATTTTCATTAATAGAAGGATTTTTCTGTAATTGTTTTTCGAAAATCTTCTTAGTAACAATAAAACCAACTAATCCACCAATTAACGCACTAGCAATGCCAATGATTAATACTGCTCACCAAACCATCATTATTAATTTCTCCTTACTTACTGTTTAAAAACTTATTAATTTTATCACACACTTGATTTGATGTAAAGCCATATTTTTCTAGTACTACCTTATCAGGAGCAGAAATACCAAAAGTACTTACGCCAATAACAAAGCCATTACCTGCAACATATTTATATCAACTATCTTTAGAACCCATTTCAATAGCAACTTTTATAATATCATTAGGTAAAATTTTATTTTGATATGTTTTATCTTGTTTATCAAAAATAAAAGTAGAAGGCATTGAAACTACACGAACATTAAGTTTTTGATCGTTTCATAGTTGTTTTTGACTAGCAATAGCCAACGAAACTTCACTACCAGTAGCAATAATAATTAAATCTAAAGCTTTACTACTCTTCTCTTTACTAATAATATAAGCACCTTTTTGAACTGCCTCAATATTACTATTTGCAAGTTGTGGTAAATTTTGTCTAGTAATAATAATAGCACTAGGGTTAGTTTTGCTAGATAATGCCATTAAATATGCACCAATTGTTTCTTTTGTATCAGCGGGGCGAATTACATTAAAATTAGGAATAGTTCTTAACATTGTTAGTTGTTCAACTGGTTCATGGGTAGGACCATCTTCGCCAACTGCGATACTATCATGACTAAAAATAAACAAAGATGGAATTGACATTAAAGCTGCTAATCGTAATGCAGGCTTTAGATAATCACTAAACACAAGAAAAGTAGAACCAAAAGGAATTGTGCCTTGATGTAACGTCATACCGTTAACAATAGCGCCCATTGCAAATTCTCTTACTCCATAATGAATATGTCTTCCTGAATGATCAAGAGGTAAAAAGTCTTTATCTGTTACTAATGCTTTAGTTGAGCCAGCTAAATCAGCACTACCACCAATTAATGTTGGACAATGAGCTGATAAAAGTTTTAAAATATTACCAGAGTCTACTCTTGTTGCTTGTGGATTTACTCCAATAATTGAAGTTCAATCAATTTTATTTAATTGATAATCTTCATTAAAAATTTCATTTTTCAATGCTGATTTAATTTCATTATACAATTTTGGATATAATTTTGCATATTTTTCAACTTTTTGATTTCAAACTAATTCTATTTTAGAACCATGATTAAGTGCTGTTTGTGTGAAGTAAGTACTTACTTCTTTTGGAACAGTAAATTCAGGATATTCTCAATTTAAATTTTTAGCAACTGTTTTAATATCTTCCATTAAAGGAGAGCCATGAACACTGGGTGTTCCTTGTTTACTAGCCCCATAACCAATTATAGTTTTAATTTCAATTAAAGTTGGTTTATCACTAAGTTTTGCTTTTTTAATAGCTTCAGAAATAAGTTTATCATCTTCACCATCTTCAACTTTTAAATAATTTCACTCTAATGCTTGAAGACGCATTTTTAAATTTTCTGAATATACTAATTTAACAGATGAATCTAATTGAACATCATTTGAATCATATAAAATAATTAGTTTATTTAATTTAAAATGTCCAGCAAAACTAAGTGCTTCTTGCGCAATACCTTCTTGTAAATCACCATCACCACAAATTGCATATGTATAATGATCAATAATATTAAGATCTTTTTGATTATATTTAGCACCAAGAAAACTCTCAGTAAGCGCCATTCCAACAGCATTAGCGATACCCTGACCTAATGGTCCAGTAGCCGTCTCTACTCCATAGTCTAAATGATATTCGGGATGACCAGGTGTATTACTATTTAATTGACGGAATTGTTTTATATCATTGATTGTATATTTATAACCAGCATGATGTAATATTGAATATAATAAAGCACTACCATGACCTGCTGATAAAACAAATCGATCACGATTAAATCATTTTGGATTTTTTGGATTAAAAGATAAATGATTTTTGAATAAAGAAAAAGTCATTGGTGAAGCACCTAAAACAATACCAGGATGGCCACTTTTAGCAGCATTAACTGCTTGTACTCCCAACATACGAATTGAATTAATAGTTAATTTATCTAAATTAATTTTATTTTCCATAATTTCTCCTTAAATTTTTAATAGTTATTATTTAATATAATATTAACAATATTCTTAATAAAATAGGTAATTTTTTAAAAATAATTAAAAAAGTATAAATAATAATGACAAAAAATATAATTTTATTTTAACTAATTTGAATCTTTGAACAAATTAAAAAAGAAAAGATCACCCCAAGATAAAAAAATAATATTTCATCTTAAATAAGATAACTCTTTTCTTAATATTTTACATTTGTGATGTTCTTGGTTTATTTAAATTTGTTAATGGTGCGTTTGTTGAGTCATTGTTTACTTGTTGTTTATTAAAAGCTTTTCCAGATGATTTTGAAAATAATGTTGGATTTGTTTTTGGTTTTTTACTACATGATTCTGATATTTTTTTTCATTTTTGACTAATTTCTATTTCAATTTTCTTATTTTTATTAATTTTTCCAAAAGTTACTAATTTAATTAAGAAATTTAAAATTTTATTTATTTTTTGTTGTTCTAAAACTTTAATTTCTTCTATTTCAGATTTTTTGATTACTTGCATTAAATTTGATTGTCTTTTTGCTGATTTTTCAAGTTCTTCTTGTTCTTCTAAATATAAACCAATTGCTTTATTATTTCTTTCTTCTCTTTTTAATGATAAAGCCTCTAATGCAATCGCTCTATCAATATCTTCTCTTTCTTTCTCAGATACTTCTTCTGATTGTAATGTTTTATAAGGTTCATCAACAACTACAAAACCAAATTCATCATCTTCATTGGTTGCTTGTAAATCTAAACTACTTTCATAAAGAGATGGTGAAATGGTTGGTTCGGAAATTATTGCCTTTTCTTGATGATTATTATTTGTATGTTGAATTTGACGTTGAACAATCTTACTTCCTTTGGGTCTTACTCCTTGTTTTAGTATTTCCTCTTCAGTAATTAATTTTACTTCTGTCTCTACTTTAAATGTTTGTGATGAGGGCATTGATGTTTCTTTAAATTCTTTTACTATTATGTCAGATTGTTTTTCTTTTTCTAACGATAATTTTTTTGCCAGTTCCACTTGTGCTTCTTCTTCTGATAATCTCATGGCTTCAGCAATAAGATCTGGATCAATTGCAAGTTGTTCCATTTGTTCAAGTGTAAATGTTCTCATTTGTTCCATTGTAAATACCGGTGTTTGTTTTTTATCAATCGCTTCTCTTTGCTCTTTTGTCAATGAACGGATTTGTTGTGTTGTGAATGCAAATGTTGGCGATAATTTTAATTTTCTATTATAAGTTTCAACTGCCATTATTTTTTCTTCCTTTCTAAAAATAAAAAACCCATTTATTTTAAAATTAAAATAAGAGGATTAAAAAACTTTATATTCTTTTGTAGAATATTATCATAATAATAATATTTTTCCAATAAATTCGTATTATTTTTTTTCATTGGGTTATAAATAAATATTATAACTTAAAAAAGAACTTATTTAATATGCAAATTATTAATATTGAAAGATATTGTAAAGTACATTTAATACACATTATTTATTTAAGTTTTTTAGTTTTTGCTAATTTCAAATAAAATGTTTATAATTAAATCAACACTTTTTAATGACTAAAGTGTTATAAAATATATAATTATTAATTTTTTAAATAATTATTTAAAAAATAGAGGTATAAAATTATGAATAAATATTTATTTTTTTTAAGTGTGATACCACCTTTAACTTTTTTAGGAAATAATATTAATAATATAAATATTGAAAATACTGTACTAATAAATCAATTAGAAGAAAATAATGCTTCATTCAATAACCAATTTAACTATTTAAGCAATAGTGAGTGAATTACTAATCAATCAATAACAGATCATAAATTTTATAGTTATGATACATTATCTTTAGCAAAATACACTTTTCCTAAAGCAAGGAATACTTTTTTAGTAGATAACTATGGTAACCTAGTTTATAACCCTAATATAAATATTCCAGATAAAGATAAAGTAAATATTGAAAATACAAAACAAGAAATGAACAGCCACAAAAAAAGTAACTATTATTAAAGATGATTATAATCCATATAGTAAAAGTGAATATTCTGATTCATACTTTACTGGTTATAATAATTGAAAATATATTCAACAAGGTGATATTGAAAAACATATTGATATTTCTAATCAAGCAGGTGCTGATAAAGTTGAACATAGCAATAATCTAAATGAAACACTAGGTTTATATTATATTGCTAAAGCAACACATGATAATAAAATTAGTAAGACAATAGTTAATAACTTAGCAATGTATTTTATTAATCAAACTAGTTTAAAAGGGCAAATTAATAATCAATTAACTAGTAACATTGTTAATTTAATTATTGATAATCAAAATGTTTATAATTTTTTGAATAAATCACCACTAACATTAACTACTAAAAACTATTCATTAAATTGAATTTTTGATAAAAGTAATAATGTAGTGGCTATTTATTATAATAATTGAAAAAACACTAATAATATTATTAATGATAAAATAAATTATTCTTTTTCAGATTGACATAATGGAACATCAATCGCTACTGATAATTCTAATGTTTATAATATTCTTAAGTGAAGCAATTACGCGAGAGACTGAAATACCTTCACTAATATGTATCCAACTTTTTCTTTTATTAATTCATATTTCAAAGTTTCAACTTCAACAGGAATTGAAAGTAGTCCAACACTAGCAACTAATACTGCAAAAATTGAACAATATAAAAACCCCGGTAATGCTAATGTTCTTTTTATTGCTTATATTAATACTAAAGATGGTGGAGGATGAGGAACAGAAATTGCTCTTAACTTAGATCTTTGACATGATAATGATAATATTTACTTTCAATGGTATTGTTTTTTAAATTCTTCATTTGGTCGTATGACATATGTTAACATTGCATTAAACAACATAAATTTTGATAACATAATGAACAATTAATAACTTTATTTACAATTTTTAATTAATAAACAAAATTAATAATAAGGACAAAGTTTATTTTGTCCTTATTATGATTATAAAGATATATTTTTTATTATTATAATAATTTAAGTAAATCTATTCGAAAAAATTTATCTAATTTTTCTCATCCAAGATCACGATTTTGTTCAGGAGTCATTATTCAACGACCAAAAGCTTCTGGAAATAAGTCAATATATGATGTTCTTCCATATCAACTTCTAACAATACCATAACTTAAAAGTTTTTGATAAGATTTATTATTAATCTTAGTTCCTTTTGCTAATGATGAAATCATATATTTTCTTGCATCAAAATTATTATTTTGTTTATTACGAATTAAAGAATCCAAAATATGACCATATTCATGTACCATAACTTCCATTCCATACTTTATATCTCTAAAAATATCTGTATCAAGTATTATTTTAGTATTACACATATTATTATTACAAGAACCAAAATATGCTTCTCCTGACATATTTATTTTTAGACTGTTCTCACAATTTTTGATCTAATTCAATTTTTTCTAACATTTTAAAAACATTATTTTTTCCATATAATTGAGCTAAAATATTATAAAAACGACATATTGCTGTTTTTAATTCATCAATGTTTGCATTTATATGATAATTACTAATTGTTTTAATAAATGATTCAAAATCAATTTTGCCATCAAATAAAAGATGATGATCATTAAATTGTTTTTTTAAATCTTCAAAATCTTTAAAATCATCATTATTATTTTCTAACTTTTTAAAAGCATTATTTGATTCTTCACTTGCTTTAAATTTAACTTGTTCATTTAAAATATTAATAAAATCATTTACAGCAGGTAAATTTTTAAATTCATTATCATTTAAAATATCATTTTTTCCAAATAAAATTTCTTGATGATGTTGATAAGAATAAGTAGGAACTTGTTCATCTCTTATATTCAAATCAGGAACAATATAATCTAACGTTACAAAAGATCTATTAGGACTATACTTAAGCTTTACTGTTCCAATATAAATATCTTCATTTATTGAAGTAATTATTGCTTGATTTTGGTTATTAACAATTTTAATTTCCAAACTAGTTACATCTATATTATATTTATTACTAAAAATATCTATAATTTCTTTTTTTACTTTTTCATCATCATTTATAGCAGTTATGTTTTGTCCAATATAAATTTTACCTAAATTTCTTTTTCCTTTAGGAAAAATTATTTCTAAGTTTTTTTTCTTTTCAATTTCAATTTCTTCTTCAATATTTTCTTCCATTTCAGAATTATATAAAATACCAGTAGTTGCACCACTAATTAAAACCGCAGAACTAATTATTCCTGCAATAATTTTTGAATTTTTATTTTTTTTAGACATATAATACTCCTCCATATTTTGATTTCAGAAATAAGTTCTTTATATTCTTGCCTTTGATATCAATAGATATAGACTAGTATTGTTTTTATTTATAATTTGTTTTATTAACAATTAAGATGAAAATTGTTTTAGAAATCTAAAACAATCAGTAAAAATTTTTAAAATTAGTTGATAAGGGCTATTGATAATAATATAAATTTTATTAATAATCAAAAAATTATTGATTAGCACACTCTGGGCATTTCATAATTTTTCTTGCTGTTTTTGAGTTTGAAGCTAAATCATTACCATTAATTTCTTTATTACAACTTGAACAATGTAATACTTTTCTTTTTTTCATATCTCAATCTCCTTTATCTTTTTTTATTAATGCTTAAAATTATAGCATCATTAATAAAAAATGCTTTTTTGATGAAAACAAAAAGGTAGTTATGCCACTCATCAATTAATAATTTTTATAAAATTTGATAATTAATAACTATTATAATATATTTTTTTCTTATTATTTATGTTGAAAATAAACTCTAAAAATATTATTAATTATTTATTAAAAATTGATTTAATACTATTTTCAACCAATATTTTAAGTTATTAATAATTATTTTATGACTTATTTACTATTAAATATTCATAAAATAGAGCCAAACGCCATGATAATATGTGGTAAAGCATTAATATAAGTTCATGTTGACTTATAATCTACATCTTTGCCAACAAATAAACCAATAACTATTATAACTGAAAGAAATGATATAAATAGTGCTCATAGTCTTGATCATAATCCAGGTTTAACTGAAAATGGTATTAGAATATAAATAATACCTATTATAACTAATGTAGCTCCATTTTCATTTCAGCCATAGAAACTATAAGTTATAACTCCCGCTGCATACAATAAACTAAAAACAATAATTCATACAGCACCAATTAGCATTAATATTTTAGGTAAAGTTAATAACTTAAGACTTTTCATTTTTTTCCTCCTTAAATATTTTTTACATTAATTGTGATTTTAGTATTTTTTTAATATTATTAATATCATCAATTGTAACATTTTCTTTTGTCCTATTAATTAAAAACCCTTTTTCACGAATATATTTTGGAATAATATGAACATGATAATGAAACACTTCTTGAAATGCTTCGCTACCATTATTAGTTAAAATATTAAATCCTTTAATTTCGGGAATAGTTTTTATTAGCAAATTAGCAATTTTATGAGTTGTGATACTAACATCACTCACTATTTTGGGTGTAGTATCAATAAAAGTTTCAAAATGTTGCTTTGGAATTACTAGAATGTGTCCTTTAGTTACGGGATTGATATCCATGAATGCTGCTGTATTTGTATCTTCAAAAATTAAGTTATTTGTATCTTTAATAATTGTACAAAAAATGCATGCTTTATTTGTCATATATTTCACCTCAACTTACTTTATAAGTATAACTTAAAATATTAAGTATTATTATGGATAAAACTCTTTTACCTTATTTCAAAATCCTTCTTCATATATATTATTTTTTGGAATATATGTTGGAAATAAATTTTGAGCAGCGATTTTAAAGTTTTCAGCTACTGGTGAATCTTTAGTTGCAGAATCACTAGCAGATATAGAATATAACATTTGTCAAAATATATTTCACTTTGTTTCTTGGGTAATAGTGCTTTCGTTAGCATCACCCCTTATATACTTAGAGAAATCTGTCTCAAGACTAGCATTACCACTATTGTTTCATGAATGAATTAAATTACTAATTTCTGGAACTCAGCCTTTGTTTTTATTATTTAAAAAACTAAAATCTAAATTTTGTAAAAGGTTTAGGAAATAAATAGGAGCAGAGTAAGTAAATGTAGCAATATTATTATTCGTAGTGTAATGTAATCCACCATTAGTTACTCAACTTGCAGCTTCTTGGGTAGTAGTAGCAGTACTTAAGAAACCATTAGCACCAAAATTAGGATCAATTTCACTAATAGTTGAGGCATTACCGCTTGTTAATTGAGTAAAAAAATCAGAATTTAAAGTTTTTTCTTTTCCTGAATCATCATTTTTAACAATCGACTCTCACTTTGGAGGTTCAGAAGGACTACTATTTCATTTTTGATCAATGCTTTGCGCATTTGCTAAATCAGTAGTAAAGTTTCAATTTACATTATAGTTACTCTTTTGTCAACCAGTAGTATCTTGTAATTGACTTATGTAAAGGTTATTTGTTTGGGTTGAAATTATAGGTTTACCTGCTTCATTATCTTTAATATCAACAATATTGTCTAAAATATAAGACATTGTAAATAAAGTTTGATTTAATTCTGGTAAAATTTGATATTGATAATATTGTTGATAACGAAAACGTAATCATCATTGGAAACGTTTTAAATATTTTGAATAAGTTGGAATATCAGTACCAGAAAGACCTTTTTGTGTTTTATTAATACCAGCACTACTATTTCATTTTTTAGCATCATTTGGCAATAATTTACCAATTTCATTACTATAATTGTCATCTGGATGTTTAGCAATGGCAGCTAATTGTTCATCAAAAGCAGCATCTTTATCACCATAATCTTTATATAAACTATCAGGAGTAAATATTTGATCAGGATCATTAACTTTATCAGTATCTTTATTTTTTTCTTTATAAAATTCTACATTTTGATAATTAAATTTACTTGTACCATCCTGATGTCAACTTTGATTTTGAAATAATAACTCATTATTATCTGCTGCTGATACTTTATCTAGTGAATTAGCTGTATTAATACCACTTAAGTACTTTTGAGTTAATAAATTTAATCCTAAATCATCTTTAAGTTTTATAAAAGCTTTATTGGCTTCTCCCATTGTAGTAGTACCATCTGCATTTTTTGTGTCTTCACTATAATGAAGTTTCTTATGAAAAAATTCATAAAATTTTTGCTGAGCAATTGTTCCTTCAACATCTTTTAAAATAAAATCAAGACCTTGTGAATAAGTATTCTTAAACTGAGCAGAAATCGTTTCATTAAAGTTTACTCCTAAAAAATTAAATAATACACGATTTTTATAATCATCAGGAATTTTACCACTAGGTAAATTACTCATATCACGTTCATTATCACAAGCAACTAATAATAATACAGGGCCAGATAAAAGAGTAACTGAAGTTAATAATGGTAAAATCTTTTTTATCTTTTTCATTTTTTATACCTCCCGTCTAAGAACTAATGATACTTGGATCATATCATCATAATGTTCGTTTCCCAACAACATCTAGATAATTAGCAATATTAGTATCCATACGAGCAACTGGTGCATCTTGTGTAAAGCCATCTCATGTATTATTAGTTTTTATAATATTATCCTTAAATGTTGCATTAATATTAATACCTTGTCTATTGTTTCAACGATTTTCTTTAGTTTTATCAAATCAACTTTTCATTTTTTCAACAAAGTCATTAATTTTCTTATCAGTTGGATCAAGAGGACTTGAACCAAATATATCCTGTAAATTTCAATGAATTAAACTTGAGTTATTATTAAAGTATAAATTATAATCTCATCAAGTTGCATCACCAAGGCTACCAGTACCTCCAGTAAAGGCTGTTAATGCATCATTTAAATTAAAAGTAGGAGTTGTATTTGGAGTATATTTTTGTAGTAAAAAACCAGTTTGTAAATAATCAAGATAAGGAGAATCAGATAATCCACCTGGACGCTCAGATAACGGTGCTAAATCTTTTCACTGATAAGTATCTTTTCTATGATTTTTAAATGTTTTAATTATATTATAAGTTGATTCATCGCTTTTAGGTTTGTCTTGCTGTTGATATGTGATACCTGGCGTTTGAATAAAATGAATACCACCAGTATCAATAAAAATGCCAACTCCAGGTCCATTATTAACTGCAGCATCAGGAAGTTGTGGTCCTTTTATATCTTTCATATAAACTAAATCATTATATTGACTAGTACCATCATTACCTTTATCTTTAATACTATCGCGGTCTATATAAGGAATTAAGTCATCTAAACCCTTTTCCTTGTCAGTTGGTGAAGTAAATTGTGTTAATTTATATGGTTGAATACCATCAACATTTTTACCAACACCTTCAGCACTAGTTACATAACGATATAAGTAATAATAAAAAGGACTATTCTCTTGTGAAGATTTAATAATATCCATTAATCCTAAATCACCAGTTTTACTAACATCAGTAGTAGCGGCCCCTTTTTCTTCGGTGAATGTTTGATCGAAACCATTGGTTCTAATATTGTTTAAAATTTCATTAATTTTAGTTTTATTTTGAGAAAACTGAGAGGCACTAATCTTTTCTTGTAAAGGTTTAGCAGTAGAATCAAAAGGAATAACAATTTGACGAGTTCAAATTAATTCTTGATTTCTTAACATTACTTTAGCTATTTTAGATTGATTATCACTTAATAAGCCATCAATAGTATTGTATGAATCTGTTTCATAATTACTATCATTCTTATCATCACTAGTTTTTACGACAGGAAGACTAATATTAACACCAGTTCATGTTTTAGCAATTTTGACATTATCGTTTAATTTTGCAATAGCATCTGATTCTGAATTATTAGCATTAGCAACAATTCAAATTTTGCTAGAATATTTACCAGCAACGATACTACCTGTTTTACCACTAATGTATTCTTGCACACTATCATAAGTACCATTTGGATTGTTTTCACTCTTTACTTGTTCTCATAAATCCTTTAATCAAATATTAATTTCATTTTGATTGTAGTATTTATAATCCTTATAATTACTAGTAACATAACTACGTTGAATAATACCTAAAGCACTCTTTTTTAAAATATTATCAATGTAAGTATTAACATCATCATCGCCCAATACTTTCTTTCATTGTTTTTCTCATGAACGACCATATTTTGCTTGTAATGATTTTATTTTATTTTCCATTTCAGATTGAGCTGCTGTCAAAGCAGCAAGATAATCATCTTTATATTCTGGAGTATTTTTTAAAATTGAAAGATTAATATATTGATTAATATCAGTATATAATGTTTTACCTCATCCACTGTTGGGATTATTTAATAAGTAATTAAAAAAGGTGTCAGTCGTAGTACTTGTATCTATAAAAGCACTATTTCAGTCGAAAACATTAGTTGTGCCTCTTTCATTTGAATTATTACAAGCTATAATAGACATAGTTGATGTTGATGATAACGTGAAAGCTGCAACTAAGGCAAGAATATTGCGCACTTTATTCACTCCTTTTAATTAAATCTATAGCAAAAAAAGATTTTTTAATTTATTTTACTAAGATATCTTAACATAAAATTTATATTTAAGGGATAGTTTTTTCTAATTAATTTTAAAATGAAATAACTAATTACCAATTATTTATTTTAAAAAATTTAAAATATTATTTTTTTTAAATATTATTACTTTATAGTGCACAAATAATATTTTATTCATTTTTTAATTTTAAGAAAATTAGCACAAAATTAAGTGTATAATCATTAGTATAAGTATATTATATTTGGTGTAATGATATAGGAGTAAATATGAATAAAAAAATAAACATTAATGATAATACCTTTAAAACTGATTTTCCCTTTTTTAAAAATAATCCTGATTTAGTTTATTTAGATACAGCCGCTTCTTCACTAAAACCACAAATAGTTATTGATGCTGTTAGTGATTATTATAAAAAATATTGTATTAATCCACATAGTCAAGATTATCAACTTGCTGTTAAGGGAAATGATATATTTGAAGATACTAGAAAAACAATTAGTAAATTTATTAATAGTAACGAAAACGAAATAGTTTTTTGTCCTTCAGCAACTTTTGCTTATAATCAAATTGCTTTTGGCTTAGAAAAATATTTACAAGAAAATGATGAAATTTTATTAACCACTTTAGAACATAGCTCATTACTCTTACCATTTTATCGTTTGATACAAACTAAAAAAATTAAAATAAAATTTATTGAAACAAATAAACAAGGAGTCATTACTGTTGAAAGTTTAAAAAAAGTTTTAACACCTAAAACCAGAATAGTTGCTTTTGCAAATATTAATAATTCTTTAGCAATAGAAAATGATACTGAAACATTAACTAATTTTATTAAAGAATATGGTAAAAAAAATGTTAAAAGTGATAATTGAATTTTTAAAAATATTTTAGTAATAATAGATGGTGCACAATCAATAGGACATATAAAAACTGATGTTAAAAATTGAAATATTGATTTTTTTGGATTTTCTGGTCATAAAGTTTTTGGTCCAACTGGAATCGGTGTCTTTTGAGGAAAAAACGAATGATTAAATATGCTAGATCCACTAATATTGGGCGGGGGCATGAATGGTGATATTTATGAAAATGGTAAATTTAACTTATTAGATAGTCCTTATCGTTTTGAAGGTGGAACACAAAATATTGCAGGTGTATTTGGACTGGGTGCAGCTATTAAGTATTTATTAAACATTGGTATTGAAAATATTAGAAATCATGAAATTTTACTAAAAAAATACGCAATTGAACAATTAACAGCGCATTTAGGAAATAATATTGAAATTTATAATATTGATGGCAATAGTAGTAACATAATATTTAATATTAAAAAAGTATTTGCACAAGATGTTGCTAATTTTTTAGGAACACAAAATATATGCGTACGCAGTGGAACTTATTGTGCTAAATTATTACCTAATATAATTAACGCTGAAGTAACAATTCGTCTTAGTTTTTACATATATAATTGTAAAAAAGATATTGACTTATTAGTAATAGCTTTAAAAAAAGGAATTAATGAAGAAGGAGATTTTTTAAATGAATTCTTTTAATAACAATCAAGACTATTATCGCAAACTAATTGTTGAACACTATAGTAATCCAAAAAATAAAGGTTTTAAAAATTTACCAAATAGTTTGACATATCATCAAAACAATGAATCATGTGTTGATAATTTTCATGTTGAAATTTCTATTAAAAATAAAGTTATTAATAGCGCACGCTTTACTGGAATTGGGTGTGCTATTTCAACTGCAGCAACCGATCTTTTTTGTATTTTAATTGAAGGTAAAACAATATCACAAATAAAAGAAATTATTATTAATTATCAAGCAATGTTATCAGAAAAGCAATTTAATGATAAAATAATTGAAAATATGATTGCTTTTAAAAATGTACCAAGACAGCGTAATCGAATTAAATGTGCCCTTATTGGTATTAATGGTATTAATAAAATAATTGAGAAAGAATGTGAAAAAAATGGAAATGGAAATTAAGGATAAAATTAGTTTAAGAACCATTTATTTAAAAAAATTAAAAAATGTTTCTAAAAATAATTATCAAAAGTGAAATAAAATTATTTTCAATAAATTTAATGAATCACATTATTTTAAACAAAATAATGTATTTGCTCTTTATAATTCCTTACCATATGAAATAGAAACTAAAGAAATTATTGAATTATTATGAAAAAATCTAAAACAAGTTTGTTTACCAAGAATGAATGGTGAACATTTGGAATTTTACTTTATTAATAGTTGAAACGATATCGTATTTGATAATGATTTTAAAATTGGACAACCAAGTTTAAATTGCCAAAAAGTTATAGGAAGTCAAATTGATTGTATGTTAGTACCATTAATTGCCTTTGATAAAGATTATTACCGTATTGGTTATGGTAAAGGTTTTTACGACCGTTATTTATCTAAAAATAAATTTAACTTTAGTAAAATAGGACTTGGTTTTGCTATTCAAAAAATTCCTTATATAATTAATCACGATAATTGAGATATACCATTAGATTATATTTTTACTAATTAATATTTTAATCTAAAATTAAATACACTAATCAATAAATAAAAGATAGTTTAATTAATCAAATTATCTTTTTTTATTTTTATTGTATATTCATTTTTTCAATTATAGACTTAAATTAAGATTTACTTATAATAATTATTTTAAAAAGACTAAAACTACTCATTAGTTTAATTTATACACACTTGAATTTTATAAAAACTGAATTAATTAAAATTATTTTATATTTTTTATCAAAATGAATTCAAAATTAAAAAAACAACAAATAATATTTTTAGTAAATCTTAATACTAAAAAATAAATATTTCTAAAAAAAATAATGAAAAAATACATAGGAGGCAAATAAACATGCGTTTATATAACTTAACGTGTGCTACACTTTTAAGTTCATTATCTTTATTAACTATTAATTCAAAGCATTGTTATTTAAATAAAGAAGAACGAGCTATAGAACAAGTTGATAATTTATACGTTATTGGTGATAGTTTATCAGATAATGGTGCACTTGTTGGAGTTGGAACACAATTTTTTAAAGGTAATAAAATCCTTCCAAAAATTCAAGAAATTAAAATGGAGGAACCTTATCATAATAATCAGTTTTGTAATGGTCCAAATGCAGTTAGTATTGTAGCAAATTATTTTCATAAACCTTTAACACCAGCATGGAAATTTCAAAAAATACCATTTGTTGGCAAAACTTATCAACAAATTGGCGAAAATTATGCTGTTGGTGCTGCTAGATTAGGATATAGTATTTATCCAGGTGGGTTTTTTGTTAGTAAATTTTCAGCACAAGCACAAGTTACTTCTCTACTTTCACAACATAAAAATATTAATGATCATGATTGAGTACTATATGTAATGGGGGCTAATGATCTTTTAGCAGTAATGCAAGATACAACTTCTCCTTTCTTAACATGAAAACTTTATTTAGATTCTGCAATCCTTAATGAAAAAATATCACTAATGCGACTACTTAAACATCATGTAGCGAATATTGTTGTTACTGATGTTCCAGATATTAGTGAAACTCCTGCTTATAATAATGATCCTATCCTAGAAACAAAAGCAGCAGCAGCTTTTAAATATTTTCATTCACAATGAAAAGCAATGATAAAAACTTTAAAAGAAGATTACCCAAAACAAATTAATGATTTTGAACTTTCATCAGTTGTTAAACAAACATTAAATGATTTAGGTAAAAGGGGAATGAATATTAAAGAAGGAGCTAGTGATATTAGTTTTTATGAATCATTTTTAAAAGATGGGATTTTACAACCCAAATTAAATCCGGGTGTAACTTTAGATACAGTTAATAACTACTTTTTTGTCGATACTGTTCATCCAACTGAAATACCATCAAAAGTAATTGGTATGCAGTTAGCTCATTTTATTACTAATAAAATTAAACAAAATTTAAATGATTAACAAAAAAATAAAAAATAGGAGGTACAAATTATATGTATAAAAGCAATGGAAATTATGAAGCATTTGCACAAACTAAACCAGCACAAGAAATAGAAAATAAAAAAGCATTTTTAGTAGGAGCAGGATTAGCTTCTTTAGCCGCTGCTACATTTTTAATCAGAGATGTAAAAATGAAACCAGAAAATATCCATATTTTTGAAGAATTAAGTATTGCTGGTGGTAGTTTAGATGGGATTTTAAATCCAGATAAGGGTTTCATTATTCGTGGTGGACGAGAAATGGAAAACCATTTTGAATGTCTATGAGATTTATTTCGTTCTATTCCATCTTTAGAAATTGAAGGGGCTTCAGTTTTAGATGAATTTTACTGATTAAATAAAGAAGATCCAAATTATTCTAAGTGTCGACTTATTCATCAACAAGGAAAAAGAACAGAAGATGATGGTAAGTTTACTTTAAATGAAGAGGCTTGTAAAAAAATAATTGAATTATTTTTAACAAAAGAAGTAAATCTAAGTAATAAAACAATCGAAGAAGTATTTCCAGAAGATTTTTTTAAATCAAATTTTTGATGATATTGATCATCAATGTTTGCTTTTGAAAAATGACATAGTGCTATGGAAATGAGAAGATATATTATGAGATTCATTCATCATCTTGGTGAATTACCAGATTTATCAGCACTTAAATTTACCAAATACAATCAATACGAATCACTTGTTTTACCATTAATTTCTCACTTAGAAGAACAAGGCGTTGTTTTTCACTATGAAACAACAGTAAAAAATATTATAATTTCAGAAAATGAACATAATGAAAAAATTGCAAAAAAAATCATTTTTCAAAAAAAGAATAAAGAACAACAAATAATATTAAAAGAAAATGATTTCGTTTTTGTAACTAATGGCAGTATTACTGAAAGTACAACATACGGCGATCATAATACTCCAGCACCAATTAGTGAACAACTCCAATTAGGTGGAAGTTGAGAATTATGAGAAAATTTGGCAAAGCAAAGTGAAGATTTTGGAAAACCAGAAAAATTTTATGCAAATTTACCAAAAGAAAGTTGATTTATCTCAGCAACATTAACAACTCTAGATAAAAAAATGGCACCTTATATTGAAAAAATTAGTAAAAGAGATCCATATGCTAAAAAAGTTGTAACTGGTGGAATTGTTACAGGTATCGATTCCAGTTGAATTTTAAGTTATACCTTAAATCGTCAACCACACTTTAAAAGCCAATCAGATGATCAATTAGTTGTTTGAATCTATGGATTACTTTCAAATAAGGAAGGAGATTATATTAAAAAAGTATTACTGAATGTTCTGGCATGGAAATAGCTCAAGAGTGATTATATCATATTGGTGTTCCTGAAGAAGAAATCTTTGAACTTGCTAAAAACTCATGTAATGTGGTACCAGTTTATATGCCATTTATTACCTCATATTTTATGCCAAGAGAAATTGGTGATCGTCCTTTAGTAGTTCCCCAGAAGGTTCAAAAAATTTAGCATTTATTGGTAATTTTAGTGAAACTGAAGATGATACAGTTTTTACAACCGAATATTCAGTGAGAACTGCTATGGAAGCCGTCTATAAATTATTAAACGTTGATAGAGGAATACCAGAAGTTTTTGCTTCAGCATATGATATTAGAGTACTATTGAATTCAACTCATATTTTATGAGATAAGAAAAAAATTAATGATATACAAGTTCCTCTCATCTTAAAAATTTTCCGTAGAGGTGCATTAAAAAAAATCAAGGGAACTTTTCTAGAAGAATTACTTGAAAAATCTGGATTACTATAATAAATTCCAATATTTTTAATAATATTTATAAAATAAAAATATTTATTTTAAATTACCGTTTTAAGTATAAAATAAAGAAAAATATTAAAAAAAATTAGTGATATTGTTACAAATAACATTCATTTCTTTAAAAACAAACAAGTTGCTAACAAATTTAATATTCTAATAATCTTTAAATTTAAAATCAATTAATAATTTCTCATTCTAATGTTTAGAAATTCATAAAATTAATATTATTAATTTTAACTTCAAGATTAAATATAATGTTATAATATTTTTATGTATTATTAAATTATACAAAAGAAAGAGGAATTAACTTATTATGAGTACAATTATTAAAAATGAAGAAAATGAATCAAATGTTCAACAATTTCAAGTTGGTGACATTATTACCGTAACTCCAACTGGAATAAAGGAATTTGGAGTTTTTTGTAAGTGTCCAAATGGATTTTCTGGTTTAATTCACATTAGTCGTATTACCCCTAAATTTGTTAAAAATGTTAGTGATTATTTTACAATTGGTACATCAGTTAAAGCAGAAATAACAGGTATTGATCATACTAAACAACAATTAAGTTTAAGTACAAAAGAACAAGGATTAGTGGCAAAAAATAATTCTTCAATTGAAGAAAATGGTAAAGGATTTGCACCAATAAGAGAAACTGTTGATAATTGATTTAAAAAAGAAGAAAATAATTAAAATACTATTTTTCTTCCAAATAATAAAAAATATTGCTATTTAATGGCAATATTTTTTATTTTTTTCTTGCAATCTAAAATTTTTACAACTATATTTTTATTATAAATATTAAATAGTATTATTACGAATTAATATTTTAATTTTAAATACTATAAGGAGGTTATAGAATAGTGATAAAAACTAATTTAAAGTTTACTAATTTAGATATGAAAGAATTATCAACTTTATATCAAGAAAAAGTAACGGCGATTAACGCCGAACTGGAAAGTAATGCTAAAAATGAAGATGGTTGATTAGGATGAATTGATTTTCCATTTGCATACCAAAAAGACATTACTTTTCAAGAGTCTTGAAAGCGAATGAAAACTCTAGCATTGAAACTACAAAAAGAAATACAAGTTTTAGTAGTAATTGGTATTGGTGGATCATATTTAGGTGCTAGAGCAGGAATTGATATGGTGCAAGGTTTATTTAATAATACTGCTCCTGTTAAAGTAATTTATATGGGTAATACTATGAGTTCAACTTATGTTCACCAAGTTTTATCATATTTAAAAGATAAAGAATTTGCCATTAATGTTATTTCTAAATCAGGAACTACTACTGAACCAGCAATTGCCTTTCGTTTGTTAAAAGAACTATTAATTAAACAAAAGAAAAATAAGAATATTGTTAATAACAGAATTATCGCTACTACTGATAAAACAAGAGGAGTACTCCATGATTTGGCAAAAGAAGAAGGATATGAAAGCTTTGTTATCCCCGATAATATCGGTGGTAGATACTCTGTTTTAACTCCTGTTGGTATTTTTCCGATGATGGTAGCAGGAATTAACTGTGAAGAAATTATTGCTGGTGCACAATTAGCAGCAAAAGAATGTAAAAGTGATAAAATTGATGTTAATAATGCTTATTTATATGCAGTTTCTCGCTATCATTTACATAAAACTAATAATAAAGCAGTTGAAATTTTAGTAAGCTATGAATTACAAATGCAAATGTTATGTGAATGATGAAAACAATTATTTGGTGAATCAGAAGGTAAGGATGGCAAAGGATTATTACCAGCTAGTGTTGTTTTTTCAACTGATTTACATTCAATGGGCCAATTTATTCAAGAAGGTTCAAAAATGTTTTTTGAAACAGTAATAAAAATCAAAAAACCTAATGAAGATATCAAAATTCCACTTGATAAAGAAAACAATGATCAATTAAACTATTTAACAAAACATTCTTTACATGAAATTAATAATATTGCCTTACAAGGAACTATTGAAGCTCATAGTGATGAAATAGTAGGAAAAACTCCAAATATTTTATTAGAATGGGATACAATGGATAGCAAAATGTTTGGTTATGCTAGTTATTTCTTTATGAAGGCTTGTGCTGTTAGTGCAAAATTATTAGGTGTTGACCCATTTAACCAACCTGGTGTTGAAGTATACAAAAAGAAAATGTTTACATTATTAGGTAAAAAATAATTTCCTAATAATAAATTTAATAAAACATTAAAATATAATTATATAAAAACCATTCTGAAAAGAATGGTTTTTATATAATTTACTTAGTTGTTTTTCACTTATTAATTTACAATATTATATTATGACATTTTTTTGCAAATAATAATCTAAATAAATGTAATTATAAGTTAAGTTGTATTTTAAATGATGGTAAATGATATATACCAGTACTAGTTGATGGTGCATTTATAAAATCAAATTGATTTATTTCATTTACCATTTTTTGTTCTTGTTCTTTAATTAAAAAACTTTCTACTATATGCTTAGTTATTTGTTCTTGAATAGAATATTGTGCTTTTTCTTCAGAAAAACCTTGATTAATACATTCAATAAAAATGAAAGATAATTTTTCACTTATTTCATTATTCTTAATAATCTCTTGATAAGCATCATTAAATTCATTATTTAATAATTTTATATTTAATATTAATAAATCTTCATAACTCATATTTATAAAATTTAAATTAAATTCAAATTTTTCAAAAATATTTATTATTAATTGTTGATTTTCAAGTTCTTGATACTCACTTTCTGATTGGATTACTTTACTAGCCATCTTTTAATCTTCCTTTTCTAATATTTTAATTTAATAAAACCTAATATAGAATAATTTCTATATTAGGTATAAACATTTATTAAATTATTTTATTATTTTATCATAATTTCTATTCTAAATATAAAAATTATTAAATAATATGGATAAAATTTATTATTTATATAAATTTATTTTATTTAAAACTCTACTTTAATTAAATAACATCCTTAACAATAGTAATGCCATTTTTAAGCATTGAATATCATGCATATTGATTTAAAATATGAGCTGGATGCTCTGGTTGATCATAAGTATTTGTCATTGTCATTGGAACAATAACATTTACTTCTTTATTGTGCTGATTAAATCAAGTTTTACAACTAATAGCAAATTGATAAATACAAATATCAGTACAACAACCAACAATAATAATGTTATCCCATTGTAAATTTGGCTTAAAATCAAAAGCAAAAAAACCATTAGTACTATTTTTTTTAATAATCTTAATATTGTCAAATTTTAATTCTTCTACTAACTCTGATTCAATAGTATTTTCCAAACAATGACTAGGAAAAGTATGGAATTCGGGACTATGTTCATTATGAGCATCATTAAAAGCAATAACTTTGGTTTCATTAGTATTTACTTTTGCTAATAAATTTTTAATTGGTTTAATAATTGAATTAATATTAGGTGAAAATAAATTTCCTTTTTTAGCAAAACCATTAACCATATCAACAATAAATATAATATTATGACCTTTTAAAGTTTTAAAATCTAAATTAACTGTTTTATCCAAAGTTTTATTTATCATTTCAATAAATGAATCATTATTTTTCATTATTCACCTCTATTTTTTAAAAATTAATCGTTTAATAATAAATCAAATTATACTACAGCCAGAACAAATTGGCATTAAGAAAATAGTAAAAATAATTCCTACTTTTAAAAAGAAAATATCTACTGTTATTCCTTGACTACTTTGATAGGTTAAACTATCAATTACACCATTTATATAAATAAAATTAAATCCATTAAAAATATCTATTTTAATACTTAATAACATAATTAACCCTAATAATAAAAATATAAAACCAGAAAAAAATAAAATAGTAATTATTTTTTCATCAAGAGGTAATTTTTTTCATCAATTTTTAGTTATCATTATTATCACCTATTTTTTTTAATTATATCATTGTTATATTACTACTATAAAATAAATAAAAAAATTCTTACTTTAATGTGAAAAATAAGAATTTTTTAAAATTAATAAATTGCTATTTTTATTTTTTTACTACTTTTAAATAACAACTGTATCCAAAAATAATAATACTTGTAAACAATAAGATTGGAGTAGCAATAACCGATAAGATTAATCCTATTTGTAACTGTGCTGCTGTACCTGTTAAAGTTGCAGTTCCACCTAATGCAGCAACTGCAATTTTTAATTTATCAAAATAATCAGTTAATGACATAGTAACACCAAAATTAGTTATACTACCCTTAATAAAATCTCCAATAGTTCAAGGATGAGAATTTCTTAAAATTCAAAACCCATCATGACTTTCGGCCACTTTAGCTCCTAGAGGTTTAACTGTTCAAGATACTGTTCCAATTAAAATTAATCCTAAAATCATTACTATTAACATAGTTATAAATACGTAAAAACTAATTTTATCTAACTTTGATAATTTTTTTCAAATTTTTTGCATAAATTTTCCCTTTCTTTTAATATAAATATGGCTCAAAAAATTGCAGCAAACTCTAAAAAAATATTATATTTAAAATATATAAAAACTGAAAATAGGTATAAAATAGTAATATTTAACATAAAATTACTTTTTTTGGTTTTTTCTCTTAAGTTTTCTTTTAAAAAATAATTAAAAATAAAATAATTTTACATTATCTTTAAAAAATAATTGTAAATGTGAAAAATATCTATTATAATGATTAAGGTTTTTTAAGAATAAATAATTCTAATAAAACAAAAAATAAGGAGTATTAGCTCAGTTGGGAGAGCAATTGCCTTACAAGCAATAGGTCGGCGGTTCAAGTCCGTCATACTCCACCATTTACCTGCTGATGTGGCTCAATCCGGCAGAGCAACGGTTTTGTAAACCGTAGGTTGCAGGTTCGATTCCTGTCATCAGCACCATTATTATTTATGGAGGGGTAGCAAAGTGGCCAACTGCACCTGGCTGTAAACCAGATCTCTTCGAGTTCGGGGGTTCGACTCCCTCCCCCTCCACCATATTACTTATTGGGGTGTAGCCAAGCGGTAAGGCAACGGCCTTTGACGCCGTCATGCGTTGGTTCAAATCCAACCACCTCAGCCATATATTTTATTAATTTGTCCTCGTAGCTCAGCGGTAGAGCACTCGGCTTTTAACCGAGGTGTCGCAAGTTCGATCCTTGCCGGGGACACCATTTGATGCCCAGGTGGTGAAATGGCAGACACGTCGGGCTTAAGATCCGATGACTTTTACAGGTTGTGCGAGTTCGAGTCTCGCTCTGGGCACCATTTTTATATATTTATTAATGACGAGGAAGTATTCCTCATTTTTTATAAATAAGTAAACTATATTTTGCCCAGATGGCGAAATGGCAGACGCAGTAGACTCAAAATCTACCGAGAAATCATGCGGGTTCGAGTCCCGCTCTGGGCACCACTAATATTAAATTATTAGTATAAAAAGGTATTCTTTTAAGAATACCTTTTTATTTTTATAACATTAAATATTATTAAACTGATAATCGACGTTCTGAAGATGGTTGTTTAATAGGCAAACGTTCTTCAGAATTTAATGTTGCTATATTAAGTGGTTTAAAATCAGGTATTTCAACAACATGAGAAGTTGACATGACTGATTGTGTTTCCTCTCCATTATTAATTTTTTCTGGATTAAAAGATTTATTTAATAATGAAGTATTATCATCACTATCTTCAGAACTTGATGATGATGGCGAAGATGTACTGCTAGAAACATTTTCATAAGTATCTTCTTCATCAAAATTATTAACATCCGCACATCAATTTTCATATAATTCCATTCCAGTATTTATTAATAAACCAGTACCAACTGTTGCAAGACCAGCTATTGTTTCTCAAAAAGCAATTGATCTTTTTTTATAAAATGGTTGATCATCATCATTATTATTTGGATTACTTAATTCATGATATGCAAAAAGACTAACACCAGTAATTGCACTAGCAATAGTTATTGGTGCTAATAAACTTGCTGCTGTATTACCTATTTTTTGTCATATATTACGTTGTTGATTTATTACATTTTCTTCATTATTAGGTGCACAACATTCTGATATTTTTTTACTGATTGTCACTATGTGATTTAAACTTGAAGCTGCTGCTGCTGTAATAAAAGCATATGTAACAGGTAATGTATCTGGATTGGGTGTTGGTCAGTTAAGTCAAGCTACTGCTAGTGGTAATAATGGTGCTGTTGCAAAACTTACTCCTGTTAATAAATTATTAATCCTTACATTATTAATATTTCGATATCTTAATATTAAATTAGTTAACGAAATTTTTGAATTAACTGCGCCTTCCACCATAAAACATAATGCTGGTACTAGTGATAATACTCCATCTTGATATAATAAATAGTTACCCCCAGTTACCATTGAATTACCAATAGTAAGTAATACATCTCTTATAGTAGGTGCTACCCTATTTCTATTATTAGTTGATATTAAATCATTTGGTAATAATTGTTCTGTAGAAGAATAACTTCTTGCTGGTGATGAATCCATATTTTTCTTCCTTTCTAAAAAATAATTTAAAGTAATAAAATTAATATAAAAACACCCATATTAAGAATTACAATCCTTAAATATGAGCTAAACTCTAGTCTTTATTTATTACTTCTTGTATTATAACCCTATATTAAATAAATGAAAGTAATATAATCATTAATATTAAAATTATGAAAAATAATTTTAAAAACTTAAATAATTAAATTAATAACACTAAAAAATAAATTTTTATTATTTCCTTATATAAGGAAAAGTTTTATTTTTTATTAATCTTTTTTAAAATTTACTCAAAACCCTTGTTTTTTTCTTATTATTTATTTTTAATAATATCATTTTATTTAATAAAATAAAATTTTGATTTTCTATATATTTTTCAATACACATTATTAATAAATAACATCGCAAAATTTTATTTACTGAAATTGGTTTTAATAAAATATTTTTTTTTGTATAATTAACTGTTATAAAGGAGGTCATTTATTAATATGAAAAAACAACGCTTAAATATCTCAAAATTAGGATTCTTACTTTCAGTAATGGGTTCGGCAGTAGGATTAGGTGGTATTTGAGGATTTCCAACTCAAATGTATAACCATCATGGTGCTTTTCTAATCCCTTTTTTAATATGTATGGTAATTTGTGCAATACCAGTTTTATTTATTGAAATGACAATTGGTAATAAATATCGCAAAAATCATATTGAATTTTTTAGTGAGGTTGGAGGTAAAAAGGGTGCTTTTTTTTCTTGATTGCATTCAACAACCGTTATTTTACTAAGTACTTATTATAGTGTTTTAGTAGGATGAACTTTAATTAATATTATTATTAGTTTTACTTCTAATTTAAATAAAGGTTCTTATTTTTATCATAATATTTTACAACAAACAAATGATCAAGATATTAGCAATTTAAATAGCCTAGGTAACTTAAATTGAATGATTTTACTTGCAACAATTGGTGTATGAATTATTTTGGGTATTATTCTATTAGGTGGTGTTGAAAAAGGAATTGAAAAAGCCAATAAAATTATGATTCCATTTTTATTTTTAATGATTATTATTTTAGCAATTTATACTAGTACATTATCGGGTGCTAAACTTGGATTAAATATAATGTTTGATTTAGATGCTAAAGAATTATTAAATCCTGGATTATGAAAAGATGCTTTTGGTCAATCATTCTTTATGTTATCAACATGTACAGGAACCATTTATATTTATGCAGCTCATGCTCCCGAAAAACAAGATAGTACTAATCAAGCTTTTGTAGTAGCCTTTGGTACTAGCGTTATTGGTATATTAACAACAATTATTGTTTTTAATTCAATAGGTGCAATTGCTCAAAATCAAGGTAAAACTGATATTAAAGATGTATTTCAAGCAGGTCCTGCTTTGATTTTCCAAGTAATACCACAATTATTTGCTATTATTAATAATCAAGTTCCTATTTTAGGAAATATTTTAGCAATATTATTTTTTGTTACACTTTTCTTTGCGGGTATGTCCTCACTAATTGGTCAAGTTGAATCAATGGTAAATGGTCTAGAATATGAAATTCATTTAAAGCGCAAACAAGCATTAGCAATATCATTATTAGGAGCAATGGCAGTATCAGTATTATTTACCTTTAGTAATTCACCAGCGCTGTTTAATGGGCTAGCAATCTGAGTAGCACAAATTTGATTACTAATAATTGGGTTTATTTTATTAATTGGTATTAGTCCATATGGCTGAAAACTATATGATACATTAAAATTATATAATAATGAAAATTCATGAATGAAATGAACAAAAGGATATAAAATAGTAATTTTAATTATCGCACCAATTTTAATTTTAATTAATATTGCTACTGGTATCTATGATTTTATTATTAATATTATCAATGCTAATTTTGTCTATGGTACAGTTGGTCTAACACTTGGTGTTGGATTAGTTTTACTTTTAACTTTTATCTTAACTTATCATAAAAATATTCATAATGGTTTTAATAAATTATTTAAAATAAAAACAAAAACTGAAAGAGGTTAAAAAACATGGATGTTGGAGCAATTATTTTAATGGTAATTTCTTTAGTAAGTATTATTGGTCTTTTTATTTTCTTTGTCATAATGGATTTTAAAAGTCATAAAAAACAAAAAAGAAAAGAAAATAACAAAGAATAATATTTTTTAAAATATTTTAGTATACTTATGATAAAGTATTATAATTAGGTTTTTTTGTAATCTGGCATCAAAATGCCAGATTACAAAACTTATTATTAAATGGTGAGTGAAATGGAAAAAAATAAATTAAAACAAATTTTATTAATTAGCAAAATAACTTTAACAATTGCTTCTTTATTTTTATTTTTAGTTTGACTAATGTTTATGACTAATAATTTTTTTCCTAAATCTCAAAACTCATTTGTTGCCAAAATTATGAATACTTCAATTCAAATTATGATTTGACCAATTACTAGTATAATTCTATTTATTTTTATTATGCCAATATGAGTTACTAATAAAAAACAAATTTTATTAGTATTTTTAACATTATCACTAATTATCACAATATTGTGTTCAACTTTTCTTTTCAGTTTAAATATTAATAAATTCTGAATTATATGATTAATTGCTCATTTTTTTGCTATAGCTTCAATTATTTTTGTATTTTTTTCTTTAAAGAAAAACTTCTTTTATTTAAAAAGAAAAAAAATAAACATATTGAAAAAAAGATTAAAAAATAATTTTTTTTAACTTGTTTATCAAAAGTAGTTGACTTTAATTTTAGTAATATGATATAAATACATGGTGGTTAACATAACTGCGGGTGTCGTATAATGGTATTATTACAGCCTTCCAAGCTGAAGACGTGGGTTCGATTCCCATCACCCGCTCCATTATAAAAAAATAAAAGCCGTAATTAATACGCCTTTTTTTATTTTATAATGGTTTATATTTTAGGACCTTTTTTAGTTTGTAGTACTACTGCTGTTTCTTCATCACTAGAATTACTGCAAGCACATTTATTAACTGTTTCTGCTCATGAATTTACTGGATACATAACTAAAGACATTCCATTAGTTCTTTCTGGTAATGATTCTAAATATTTTATTTTATTATTTGTGCATTCTTCTAAATTAATTTTCATTAGTTATCCCCTACTTCTTTTAAAATTCGACTATTAAAAGCATCTGCTAAGAACTTATAAACTTTTACTTCAGAAATATTTTTTAAATCATAACAATTAATGATGTCAGTTAATTTTAAAATCACATCATGATATTTTATAAAATAAGTTTTATTTTCAACATTTGCTCACTTTTCTAAATTCATTGCATAATAAATTATTCCATCTCTATAAAATTGTGATTTCATATTTCTCACTCCTTTAAACGATATAATAAAACAAAAAACCTAATTTAAATACAAAAATTTAAACGAGGTCTATAAAAAAACCAAAATATTTTGTTCCAAAGTTCCTTTAAAACTTTAATACAATTGTAACTCATTTACAAGAAATTCCAAGTAAAATCAATAAAAAAAATTAATAACTTAAAATTAATATAAAGAGATAAATAAAGATTGCAAATGCAATCTTTATTTATAATTGTCCTGAAATTGTTTTTAAAACAAAATTTTTTATATTCACTGATTGGAACTTCAGTTTTATTTATTAAATCACTCACTTGTTTTTGTCATTTTTTAACTAAGTTTTTCATCTCTACATAGTCAGGTGTAACAATAGAAGCAAAAATAATCATTTGTTTCATAATTTGTAACTCAACCTCACAATGTTTCTTATTGACTAATCTGGCGTCTCAAGCATAAGCAAGAACTGTTCTATTGCTTACTGCTACTTTAATTAATTTGTTTTAGTTTTATCTTTAGGAATTTCTTTTAATCTTTTTTTCCTTTTCTTTAAAACTTTAATTTAATAAAAATCCTAGGGAGATTGTCAAAAATTCGGAATAAATTACTTCATATTTCATCTTATTATGCTTAGACAAGAAATAATTTGGATTTTTATGAAATTGTATCTAAATAATATAATTTTTTTAAATTTATTGCAACTAAAATACTTAAAATTAATGTTAGTAAGTGCTAAAATTTTAAAGTAAAATTAAGGAGAATTTAAAAATGAAACTTAAAAAATTACAGTTAATAACTGTATTATTATTTGTTTTAACTATTTTAATTATGATTATTGGACTATTATTACTAGGTTTATTTCATGGAAAAGAAGTAGTAACTATTAAAAATAATCATTTATTTAAAAATACAAAACCTTTAATATATGAATATAATGGTTTTACTTTATGAAGTAAATATAGTTGATATTACATATTAACCAATAATAATATTGCTTTTAAAAATTTTGGAAGTGAATATATTATTGATAATTATTATAGTTATTCTTTATTATGATTAAAAATTGCAGTTATTTTTTCTACAATTATAGTTCCATTTTTTATGTCTATAATTTTGTCATTAACATTTTTAATTATTGGTTTAAAAAGAAAAATAAAAAATAATAATTTTTGAGATGCTATTGCAAATTGTGAAATAATAAGTAATTATTATATTCATTAAATTATGTTTCTAAATTTATTTTATTACATTTAAAATAACCATTTTAATATAAATTAAAATATTATATGTTCTATTACCAAGCATTTCTTTTAAAACGTGTCAAATATTAGTTTCAGTAAAGCAACCAATATTTCACTTTGCACCTTGATTCTCAATACCTTGTTTATTATTTTTAAAGTATTGTTTTTTTAATTTTTTATGATTATCTAATTCTTTATATAAATAATCAATTAATTGTTCATATTGACCATTATTAATTAAATTTTTACAATGATTATATTCTTTTAAATATTTTTCTTTATTTCCAGCCATTATTCCAAGATATAATGTTCTAATTAAATGAAATTTATCTAAAACAAATTGTGTACCTAAATAATCAGCAACTTCTTTAATTCATCCTGCACTATCACCACAAATAATAATTTTGGCTTGTTCAATGTTTTCATAAAATTTTTGACAATGTTCCTTAACAAGTTCAGCAGTCTTTTTAACTCCAATTTTTGTTTTTGTTGGTCTAATAATCGCTTTTACTCTTTTATTTTGTACTTTATGATTAATATTATCTGTATATGTTACTATTAAACGCATAGAGTGTTTTATGCCTTTACGTTTAAAATTTCAAAATTTTCGATGACCATCATCAATTGCTACAAAAATAGGTTGATTTTTTTCTAATTTTACTTTTACTGGATTTGCTTCAAGTATTTCGAAATTTTTAAAAACTCTATGCACACTACTAACACTAATACCTGCTTTTTTACAAATAACACAAATATCACGATATCTTTTTCCATCTGCAAAATTTTCAATAATAGTATCTTCAATATCTTGGAATGGCAACCCTTTTTAGGACTATTTTTTGGTAGACATTTGTTGTTGATAATTAACTGGAGTTAAGTAGTTTAGAGTGCTGTGGATTCTTATGTTGTTGTATCAATTGATGTAATCAAATAATTCTAATTTTAATTGAATTAATGATGTAAAATTTTTATCATTAATAAATTCAGTCTTAAAAGTTTTAAAAGTTGCTTCAGCAACAGCATTGTCGTAAGGACAGCCTTTTTTGCTTAAAGATCGAGTTATGTTGAATACTAATAAAAGTTTATCAATAGTTTTATTGTTAAATTCATTACCGCGATCGCTATGAAATATTTGAATATCTTTTAAACAGCGATTTGATTGCATAAATGCTTGATATACTAATGATGCATCTTTTTTAATACCTACACACACTATGTCCAACAATTTCGCGGTTAAATAGGTCTATTAATAAGCAAATATAGTTTCATTTACCATTAACTTGAACATAAGTTAAATCACTAACAATAACTTCATTTTTAATCCTATTATTAAAGTTTCTATTAACAAGATTGCTTATTTGACTATCATTGACTTTATTATGATGATTTTTGTATGATAATTTAGTGTATTTTGATATTAAATTATGCTTATTCATAATTTCTTTAATTTTTCGTCTAGATAAATAAATATTCTTTTCTTTTAGAACAACTTTTAATCTTCTAGTTCCATAAACACATTTATTTTCTTTAAAAGCACTAATAACAGCTTCATCATAAATATCATTTTGGTTTTTTTCTTTTTTCTTGAAATTAAAATAATATGTTGATTTAGAAAGTTTTAAAAAACGACACATTGTACGAATTTTATATTTAACTTTATTTTTAGTAATAATTTCTACTTTCTGCCTATTATTAGTGCTGCTTGCTTTAAAATATCATTTTCCATTCGTAACTGTTTTAATTCTTTTCTTAATTTAATTAATTCATTTTCTTCAACAGAACGATTATCTTTGGTTTTAAAACTGCCTGAATTAGTAAATTGCTTAATTCAATTATAAGTAACTGCTCTTGTAACATTGTACTCTTTAGCAAGGCAAGATACTGATTTGCCACTTTGATATAAAGAGCTACAATTTGTTTTTTAAATTCATCGGTATATGAGTTAATATTGGCCATAATTATAGTTCCTTTCTTTTAACTAATTTGTTCACTTGTCTATGTAATTAGTGTCCAATAAAATGTAACCCATCCATTATTTATATTTGTAAAGTCAAAATACTCAGATTTTAATATTACTTTTACATCTTTAAACTCTCAAACTTCATCAGGATTTCTATGAATTGGATTTGATTTTAATTCAAAGTAATATGGTAATAAAATTTTATTGTCATCATTTAAGCCTTTATTAATTGACATATTAGAATAAATATTATTTGATAACATAATAATTATTTTTTTAAGTATCTGTACTTGTGGTAAATTTACATAATTTGGATAGTCTAATTTTCATTGTTTAAACAAGTTGCTAATTACCTCTTCAGGTTTTTGTCCTTCAAATTTTGCACGTAATTGTGATATTTTTTGTTCAAGATGTGATGGGTCAAAACCATCAAAATTTCTGTTATAAGTATATGTATAAGTTAGCATATCTAACAATATTTTTTGTAAACTATCAATTGGTGGTTTATCATTTATTTCTAGTTCAACATCATTAAAGTTTTTTGATAATTCAATTACAATATTTCTACTTGGATAAGGTGGATTAGGGTCTTGATGACTATATAATATATATTCTTCATTTTTTTTCATTTCAAAATCAGGTAAATTATTTGGTATTGGAGATGCTCCATCATATTTACCAATATTAGTATAAGTTATTCTTGCATTATTTATAATTTCTTTTCTTGTTTCAGTTCCACCACCAATAGCAATTAAATCTAAAACTGATTTTTCTTGTCCTATAAACTGTTTTGCTAAATTTCAAGGTAAAATTTGTTCACTAAATCATTGTTGTAATATTCTCACTTTTGGTTGAGTTTCAATAGGCATTGATAATAGCGGAAATGCTATCTTATCTTTAACAAATAACTTTGGATATACTTCCATATTATCAACTTCACCAAGTACTTTTATATTACCAAAAATCATACTTCTAGGTGCTTTAATTTTTAAACCATTTACTTTGGTATCTTTATCTAATGGTTTTTGTAATTTAATAATTATAGGATAACCATCTCTTGTTTTAAAATCTTTAATTTTAATAATAGTTATACTTTTAGTACTTCTTGTTTTTGGATTTTGATAAGGTTGTGAATAATTATTAATAATATATAAATTATCAATATTATTTTCAATTAATGGTTCATTAATAGATACAGCATATAACTTAAATTGATTTAATAAATTTATTTCTTGAAAAATTAAATTTTTAATATCAGTCATACTATATTCAATAGTATTATCATTAATATTAGTACTTGCTCTTTGATTTAATTGCATAGTAAAATCAGATGTTTCAACAGCAGTAGTTTTTAATATTTTATCAATATCAATAAAACCTATTTTAATAGTATTTGCTGAAAATCTTAAACTATTATTTTCATTATTTTTAAATAAATGTTCAATTTCATAAATATAAATTGTTCTTTTTTTAAATTCATCATATGCTCTTTCAAGTTCAGGGTCACCTTTGCTACTCATAAGACTAGTAAAATCATAAGGAATATTATCGATTAAATAATCATTTTCTACTTCTGCTTGATTAAGTTTAGTTTGCTTCTGTTTCTGTGGAAACTTCGTTTGTGGTTTGTTGTTGTTTTCCATTGTTCTCTCCTATTAATTGGTTATTTTCAGGATTAAATAATTTTAATTTAACAGTTAAATTATTAATTTCTTGTTCATCATTAATATTAAATGTTTTACTATTTAATAAATCTTTATCTAAACGTACTAATATTTGAATAAATTTAAGAATATCAATATTAAATTATCATAATTTTTGTTCAATATAATTAATGGTTGAAATATTTACTGCTGTACTTTCAGGTACTGATTGTTGTGCTGATTTTTTTTGACTTGGTATATGAATACCACAACGTTTAAATATTTCATTAATATTTCAATCATATATATCAGTTAAATTTTTACCTTTGAAATTACTACTTGTCATATTTATATTTTCGTTTTGTTCATTATTATCTCCACCACTTTTAAATATGTAGTTTTTAGTAACCAAAGTTCTTACTGCTTCTTCTAATGTTGATTGAACATTACCATAAGTTTGACTAAATATAAATTTAGGTGAATTTAAAATGGTATCTAAAACAATTTGTTCATAAATAACATCTAATGCTTTAATTTTATCCATTACTTTATCACAATCTGCTAATTCATTTGCTTTATTTCTCATAATTGCTATTGGAATATAATTAATATTTAATGTTTGTTCTTGTTCTAAATTGGGATTATTAATATATGTTTTAAAATCTAATAGTGCTTGTTTTTTATTATCATTAATACTATAAATTGCACGATTAATTGTTATTTGTTCATTATTTAATGTATAAATTTCAAATAATCTTACCATTTGTGCATTTTGTTCATAACTATCATAAAAAATAGTACATTGAATTAATTTACCGGTAATATCATAAACTCTTTGTTGTATATCAACTACTTGAAAATATAAATCATCATTAGCAATAAAAATTAAATAACCACTAATTCCTAATTTACTTAATTTAAAAATAGAATTTCAATTTTTTCTATAAAATTCTTGCTGAATTAAATATTGTTTAATATTTTCATTATTTATTTCTAATGGAGCATTATATAAATTAGCATTATTTTCAGCAACAAAATCAGTAAAATAAGTTTTATGATTAAAATCATTAAAACCAAAATAACTTAAAATTGAAGCATGTGTACTTTTATTTTTATTACTTAAAAACTTTATTT
The DNA here is from genome assembly GCA_026168455.1 of Theocolax elegans. Classification (NCBI taxonomy): domain Eukaryota; kingdom Metazoa; phylum Arthropoda; class Insecta; order Hymenoptera; family Cerocephalidae; genus Theocolax; species Theocolax elegans. The sequence continues at coordinate 382,880 of JANSJX010000013.1, read as the reverse complement.
TTTCACTTTGACTATCACTAATATTACTTTTTTCTTTTCTTTTAAATAGACTTAACATAATGATTCACCACCTTTTTTTAAAATATTTGATTAATTTTTAATACAATTTTTACTATAATAAATATAATTAAACCAGCAACAGCAGAAGATAATAATACTCCTATTAAACCTAAAATAATTTTTATAATTTTAAAAATCATAATTTTATTCCTGTCGTTCTTCTAATTTATATAAACAATTATCAATTTTTTCATTATTATAATTTAAAACCGCTATTAGATTATTGCTTATACATAATTTTAAATCAGCATTTTTTTCTTGATAAAAAGTTTGTAAAACCGAAAAAGGAGTTTTTTCTTTTAAAATATAAAAATTTAAAAATTGAAGAACTGAATTATTAATATCATGTGGAAGTCAAGTAAATGATAATCTATATTCTTTATTAGGTTTAAAATCGTAAGTAATAAATTGATTCTTACCAGAAATAACTCCTACTTCTTTTCAATTTGAACGACTTGGTTGTTTTTTATTAATTTCATTAATAGCAGCAACAATAGTTTTATCAGTACTTTCTAAATTAGGAATTTCAGTACCAATAGCATTTATTTGAAATGCAATAGGAAATTGTGATTTTACATCTTCTATTTTTTTATCTAAAGTTCGTAAATTAACTGCATCTTGTTCTTGTTGTGGGTCTGCTATATCAACAATTCTAGTATTATTTGAAGTAATAATTCTTTTTTCTTTAGGTTGAATAATATTAGGTGAATTAGGGTCTACCTCTCATAATGATTCACCACTTTCAGTTGCACTAATTACATTATTTTCAATTTCAATACCTTTTCCTGCAGTTAATTTATCTTGTTTTTTATCTAATAATTTATTTGTTTCTATTTTTGTATAATAATCACGTTCAGTATTTTCTGCTGCTATAAATTCAATTGGTGTACCATTTCCAATATATTGATATAATTTATTATTATCTAATCAACCTTTATATTTTGTAGATGAAGTTTGTACTATAAAATTTTTAGTATTAAAATCAAAAGAAAGTGTAATGTTAATATTATCTTCAACAATAATTTTTTCAACAACAATGAACATTTGCTCTTTTGTCAAATTATATTCAATAATAACTTTTGTTAATTTTGAAACAGAACTACTTAATTGCTTACTATCAAAATAAACATAAGTTCAAGGAACAATATATCATTGGTTTGTATATAAGTCATTATTATCAATTTTCTTTCATAAAGGACTAGTTTCAATATTAAATCAATTATTTTTAATATCATTAATATTTTCATTAGTTTTAATTAATTCACTATTTAATTTAGTAATTTCATTTTCATTTGTAGTAATTCTTTTTTGTTGTTTAGCAGAAAAATCAGCAGTTGCAGCATGAGTAAAATCACCAATTTGTGGATTATTTTGTAATGCTTCGGGTGATAATGTCCCAATTTCATTTGGTCAATTTAAAATCATTGTTTCAGTTTCTTTATCATACTCTGTTGCTACATATCCTTTATTGATAAAATTAGTTACAGCACCACGAAAAACTTCATGTTCATTATCATCAATAACATCATCATATAGTTTAATTTGTTTTGATAATGTAAATTCTTTTTGTTGTTCAATTAGTTCATCAACTTGATTTCTAGTATAAAATGCTTTTAAATCAATTTTTTCAACATCTATTTCATTATCATTATAACTTGAAAATATTTGTTTTAATTCAGTTAATCTTGCTCATATTTTCATTCTACTAGGTGCTAAATCTCAAACATTAATTGTAGGAATACTACTTGCACTAAATTGACTACCATTATTAAATTGAATAGTAGCATCAACGTTAAATTCAATTGGTGTACGATTAAATACTCAATGCTCAACCATTACATAAACCATATCTCTTAATGTTTCTTTAATTAATTCATCTTTAAAACTATCAAAAGGAAATTTAGATAAAATAAAATCAAGATAAGCATTAATATCATTTTGAGCACGAATAGCAAATGTTTTAAATCAATCATTAACATTTGGTCATGTTTTTATATATTGCGGTGGTGATTCTGTAATTTTTCCAGTTAAAGGATATCAGTTATTATAATTTTCTAAACTGACACCAGTTCAAAGTTTATTAATCATATTTTATCATTCCTTAAAAAATGCTTTTTTATAATGTTTAGTTTTTGTTTTAGTTTTTCTATGTGCTATATGAATAATTTCTTTTTGTAATTTCTTTTTACCTTTTTCTACAACTTGACTATATGCAAATTTTTCTAAATGATGTAGTAGTCCTGTACCAAATAAAGTATTAACTGAAAATTTTAAACCAGCACTTTTAAATGATTTATTAATATTTTCAATAGGATTATTAATAACATTTACTATTTTATGATAAGTTCTAATTGTTCTAAATATTTCTCTATAAACTTTAAAACTATCTCTAATTATTTGTTGAACAATTGGTGGTGCAAATGCTATTGATTTTAATCACTTATTATGATTTACTCCATAACCAATGTATCAGCCACTATACCATCTATATCAATGAAATGGATGAATTTGAGTAACAAAGGTTTCTGCTTTAACAATACTATCGACTACTACAATTGGTTTATATTTAGGATTACGATGATAAATACTAATAGCGCATTTATCTAATGACAAAGGTTGAATTTTACATCCCATAAATACTGGTGAATTCAATGGAATTAATTGTGCATGTCTGATTGCTTTTTTCTCAGCACTACTAAATAAATCAGTAACTTTTTCTTTTAATTTATTAATTTTTTCAATTGCTTTTTCTTCTAATTGTTCAAATTTTTCTTGTAATTTATATATACTTTCTCGTAATTTTTCAAAATATGGTGTATCTTTTCAAAATTTATTAAAACTCTTTTTTAAATAAAATCTAATATCAAAATATTTAAAAGTTTGATTGGTTTTTAATACTAATTTATGAATTGAACTATTTTTAAAATTAAATTTAATAGCATTAGCACGAATTTTTTGTAAGTCCAAAATTAAAGATTTACCATATCTATTATCAGCATGTATTGTATGAACTAAATTTAATCAATCATTTTGATTCATTTTTAATACTTCTTTTAAATCACTATTATATTTCTTTAAAAAGTTGTTTGCTTTTTCAATATCTTTGATTTTAAATTTTGGAGTTAATTGTGGGCTTAATTTTATCAATGTATTTTGTAATAATAAATAATCTTTTAGCTCTTGTTCTTCTAATTTTTGAAAATTATTTTTGAATTGTCTTTCAGCAACAAAACCTAAATTTTGAATTATTGTTTCACGATTAGGAGCAAAACTATAATTAAATAAATAACGTTTATTGCCAATAATCTTATCTGTTAAAAACTGTTTTCCAGTTATTTGATTAATTATTTCTTGTAAGTTTTTAACTTCTTTAACATCAATTTGTTCTAAAGTTTTAGTTTTTTGTGCTAATTTAATAAATTTACTAGTACGATAACCACGAGTAATTCTATTAAGTCCTGCAAATGCTGGTAATAAATTAAAGAAAGTATTTAATGATGTTACATTTCCTTTTAAATAATCATAAACTTGATTAATGGTAAAATCAGTTGCAAACTCAACACCAGTAGCACTAATACTAGCAATTAAATCACTTGCACCTAATCCAAGTGCTAAATCTTCACTTAAACCACCAGTAAAAGGAGCAAGTGCTACTGCTATAACTTGTACACCAATCATTTCTAAAATTTCTCATCATAAACTTTTATGTTCTTGTTGTTGACTAATTCTAGTATGTTTGGGTTTATTTATTTTTAAGAGTGTTGCTGTATTTGCTGTACCAATAGGCATAATTAATGTCCTTATTATTTAAGAGTTATTTTTATAGGATTTGTTGAACCTTGATAATTTGCATCATTAATATCTGCAGTAATAATTACATATAAATCTCCTGCTTTTTGATTTTGATTACTTACATCAGTTTTGCCTTGTGCATCACTAAAATATTTAATATTTGCATGTACTAAATCTAATGCTGGATTCAAACCAGTAATTTCTCTTGCATTTTTTATTGCTGTGTATCTAGTAATTGATTTTTTCTACTCGTATTAGCAGTAATATCAGTTGTTAAAGTTGTAAGTTTACTACTTAAATCTGTTTTAGTAATAATTCCACATAGTATTCAACGTGATGTTGTTTCTTTTTTTGACATATAAGGAATTGATTGACCTAGTACTTCACCACCAACTTTATATGCTCTACCAAGTTTGCCATCAGCAATTTCTTGAACATAAACAATTGTTTGTTGTAACATATATCTTTTCATTGCTCTTGGTGTTGCTAAAATAAAAGGTATAATTTGTTTTTTATTTTCACTATCAGTAAATGTCATATAATCATCCATTACAATTTGACATAATACACCTTTTATATATAAATCATTACCATTTAATCTTAGTTGTTGAGCAATTTGGTTATCTGTAATTAAACCTTTATTATTAGCCAAATAAACAATAGTATCATAAAGATTATTAGTAATAAAGAAACGACAATTTACACTATTTCTTAATTGAAATAAAGTATTTCAAGCAGATAACATTGCTTGTATATGTCCTGTTGGTGATGTGTCACTAATTATTACTTTAGTTGCATTATCACTAATGACTTGTATATCATCAGTTGCTAATTTATCTGCTAAATCATTAGCAACTTCATATTGCATACTTTCTAATAAATTTTGTCCATTTTCAGCATTTAAATCAACTGCTGCAATAGTTTCACCAGCAACATATAATTTTTCAATTATTTTTGGAATAGTATCAGTTTGTGCATAAGTTACATCTATTCTTTGACTTTTATCATTTCATGCAATAACTTTAATTGATGGGTCTTTTGGAACTTTAATAATAAATTCTATTTTAGTAGAATTAACTATTTCAATAGGAAAAAAGTTTGCTCATGGACTATTTGATTGTTTGAAAAATTCAATAAATTCTGGTGCTTCAACTAGTTTTTCTGTATTATTTAAGTTTGTTTGAATATTAATTGCCATTTTTATTTTCCTTTCTGTTATAAATTATTTTTCTTTTTATAATCCAATAAACTACTTTTTATTGAATTCGATTGATTTGTTAATATTGTTTCTGGTTTACCACCTGTATTAATTGGTTCTTTAAATACTGGTTGTTCTTTAATCATTTTTTTAATAGTGTCTTCTACTTTTGAATTTTCTATATTACTTGTTTTAAATTTTAAAAAATCATAAAATTCTTTTTTAACTTGATATTTTTTAAATATATTAAGCATTTCTTTTTCTTTAATTTCTTCATTAAGTTTATTTAACTTATTTTCTAATTCAACAATCTTAGTTTCTTGTTCTTTTTGCAAATCATTATTTTCAGTTAAAGGTTCAGTTGTTTCTTGAACATTAGTTTCATTTTCTAACATTTACATCACACCTTTATTTATTTTCTTTATTAATTTTTTCATTTAATTTTGCTAATTTTTTTTGATGTTTTATTACTTTATTATTTGCTCGAACATGTTTTGGAGTTGTAATAAATCGTTTAAATCAAACAATTAATTCTCTGCAAATTAATGTTCCTACACTTGTTCCAATAATGATTAATTCATGCAATAATTCTTTCATTTCAATATTTTCCTTTCAATTATTTATTTTTTAATTATTCGTCAAATTGACCACCATTAATTCTTTCAACCATTGACTGATAATTACTTATAATAGTTACTAATAAAGAAATTTCTTTATTTAATTGTTCCATCCTTTCTTTATGTGTTTTTATTTCGTGATTATAATATTCAATTAATTTTTCTTTATTCATAAATTACTCACCTCCTTTATAAACTGTCATAATATGTAGTTGGTCGATATACTGGTGATATTCTATCTACAACATCATTAATTAATCTTGCATTTTCACTAGTAAATGTTGTTTCTTGCATTTCTTCAACATTATGATTGGTTTCCATAGGCAATAAATTATGAATAATTTCAGATGCACCAGCAACTATTGTTGGGACTGCATAAGCATTACTAAAATCATTATTAATACCCATAGCAACACCACTTGATATTAAACAACCACCAGTTGCCATATTTGCTATTTTACGTATAGTTTCAAATTTGCTTGGTATTAATTCAGTAATTCCAGCAACCAAATTGGCAATACCATATGAATTTAAAGATATATAAGTATCTCAATCCATTAAAGATTGTTCATTAACGTTATTGTTGGTTACTGATAATGTTAATCTTGGTCATGGTGGTGTTTCTGTAGTTGTTGTAGTTGGGGTAATAGGATTTATTGTTTCAGTAAATTTACTATAATTTGCTAAACCAATTGTTCCTAAACCTAATGCTATTTTTTTACTTGAATTTAATAGTTTACTTTTTAAATTTGGCATTTGATTTAAATTTCATATATCAATTCCTAATTTTTTAGAAAATAATAAAGCATTTATACTACCTAATATTGGATTTCCTATTAATTGACCATAGTATGCAGAAGTTTCTATCATACCAAATAAGGGACTTGCTCCAGTTCTTATTAATTTTAATAAAGTGTAATTACTTGATTGTACAGTTATGTCATTTGGCATTTTCTTCTACTCCTTCTACTTTTTGTTTAATAAATACTTCAATTCAACCTTGATAATTGAAGTTATCTCCAACTAAAATCGCAGTATTAGCATGTGGTTGAGAAACAATTAAATATTTAGCAATGACATTGGGATATTTTCATAAAATCAATGCTTTTATATCATTACTATCTGTTAAATCTTTGGGATTTGGTGAAAATATTTCTATTTTATCTTGACCAAATAAATCTATTAATTTAATCATTGGTTATTTTTCCTTTTTCAATTGCTTGGGCAATATCTTTTAATTTTGTTAATACTTTATAATCTGTTTTTAAATCTTTAATCATAAATATTAAAAATATTATCAGTGTTATACATGTTATTAATATTGGGATTATTAATAAAATTGTTCATCATATCATTTTTTTACTCTTTTCATTTTTTAAATCATTTAACATTTATTGAACAAAATGCACGATTTTTAGGAATATTTAAAGTATTAAAAATTTGACCAGTTACAATAATTTCATCGTTTTTGTTTAATAAAATACAGCGTCTATAAAATTTTGGGTTATTAAAAATTAAAGTAACATAGTTTAAGCCATTTCATTGACCTCGAGCACTGTAATATAATTCTTTATTACCTTTTTCGTAATATTTTGCTTCAATAGTGTTACTCAGTTTTACTGTTAATTTGACATAATTTGCTTTCTCTTTCATTTTTATAATTCCTTAAATAATATTTAATATGCTTATATGCATCTTGTTCATGTTTTGTTAATTTTATATTTCCTTTATAATTTTCTATTTTGTTTTTATTTTTTGGTTCACTTTCTAAATAATCTCAATTCATAACATCTTCTGCTAATACCATTAAAGCACCAATAATTTTAGGAGTTGCTAATGGATTTGTTAATAATTGTTTTGAATTTAAAAAGAAATTTTCTACAATAACTAATATTTTTTTATTATCAAAATGTTTTTTAATTAATAAAAAGTATTCTTTAAATAGATTTTTGCTTTTTAAAACTGTTTTAGTTTTAAATGTTTCATTAAAAACAATATTATTTGTTTCATTTGAATATATAACGATTCCGTTGTTACCAATACCAGCAGGGTCAATTCCAATAATTAAGTCATATTGCATTAATCAAATTAACCTCTAACAATTGTTTTAATAATTTCTAAATCACAATTACTTCAGCAATATTTACATTCTTCGATAAACTCTTTATGTCCACAAACTAAATTATTTTTTTGTAAACTATCAATTTGTTTGATTAATCCTACTTTATATTCAATAATCTTATTTTCCATTATGTAAATCATCCCTTTTCAATTATTTTTGCTGTTTGTTTAAGGTATTTAGGTATTTTGTTATAACAACTATCGCATATTAAATAAGGTATTGGTCAATTTTTATATTTAATAGTTTTAGTAGAATTATTAATACATTCTTTTCAAACTTTATCCATACAAATTCTTAATTCACATTTTTTATTTTTATTATTCATAGTTTTTTCCTTTATAAATAAAATATCTTTTCATTATGAGTTGAAATATGTTTATAAGAAGTAACTATATAATTAATTGACAAATCATTATGGTTATATGGATTATTTATTTTAAAACCTTTTCTGTTTTCTTCTCATGTAACATTATATTTAAAACAAGGATTAGTAATCTTTGTTTTACTATCAGTTATTTCGCCAATAAATCAACTATTATGCTGTTCATAAAATGTTAATGGTTCAAGTTTTATATCATTAAGATAATATTCTTTGGGTGCTTCTGGTTTATTAACAGTTATTTTCTGTTCAGAAATATATGGTTCTAATAATTTTGTTAATTCATCACCATTTAATTCTCTTTTAATATTTTCAGAATTAAAAACCCAATATGTGTAATTATTATCAACAATAAAAGAATTTGGATGGGTTACACTTTATTGGACACTAATTACATAGACAAGTGAACAAATTAGTTAACAGAAAGGAACTATAATTATGGCCAATATTAACTCATATACCGATGAATTTAAAAAACAAATTGTAGCTTTATATCAAAGTGGCAAATCAGTATCTTGCCTTGCTAAAGAGTACAATGTTACAAGAGCAGTTACTTATAATTGAATTAAGCAATTTACTAATTCAGGCAGTTTTAAAACCAAAGATAATCGTTCTGTTGAAGAAAATGAATTAATTAAATTAAGAAAAGAATTAAAACAGTTACGAATGGAAAATGATATTTTAAAGCAAGCAGCACTAATAATAGGCAGAAAGTAGAAATTATTACTAAAAATAAAGTTAAATATAAAATTCGTACAATGTGTCGTTTTTTAAAACTTTCTAAATCAACATATTATTTTAATTTCAAGAAAAAAGAAAAAAACCAAAATGATATTTATGATGAAGCTGTTATTAGTGCTTTTAAAGAAAATAAATGTGTTTATGGAACTAGAAGATTAAAAGTTGTTCTAAAAGAAAAGAATATTTATTTATCTAGACGAAAAATTAAAGAAATTATGAATAAGCATAATTTAATATCAAAATACACTAAATTATCATACAAAAATCATCATAATAAAGTCAATGATAGTCAAATAAGCAATCTTGTTAATAGAAACTTTAATAATAGGATTAAAAATGAAGTTATTGTTAGTGATTTAACTTATGTTCAAGTTAATGGTAAATGAAACTATATTTGCTTATTAATAGACCTATTTAACCGCGAAATTGTTGGACATAGTGTAGGTATTAAAAAAGATGCATCATTAGTATATCAAGCATTTATGCAATCAAATCGCTGTTTAAAAGATATTCAAATATTTCATAGCGATCGCGGTAATGAATTTAACAATAAAACTATTGATAAACTTTTATTAGTATTCAACATAACTCGATCTTTAAGCAAAAAAGGCTGTCCTTACGACAATGCTGTTGCTGAAGCAACTTTTAAAACTTTTAAGACTGAATTTATTAATGATAAAAATTTTACATCATTAATTCAATTAAAATTAGAATTATTTGATTACATCAATTGATACAACAACATAAGAATCCACAGCACTCTAAACTACTTAACTCCAGTTAATTATCAACAACAAATGTCTACCAAAAAATAGTCCTAAAAAGGGTTGCCATTCCAAATTATTTTTAATCATTCATTTTGGAAGTGATAATTTATATTCAACATAATCAATAAGAATAGATTGTGGTTTATCTTTTACAATTTGTTCTTTTTTAAATTCTATTTGCATAATTAATCACTTCTACATCAATCACAAACATATCCAAATGGTTTTGTATAATCCAAATGTTCATCAATATCATAATCATCTTCAAATTTTCTAATATCATGTTGTTCTGCTTCTAATTCTGTTTTAAAGCGATAAAGCATTTGGATTTTGTCATCTTCATATAATTCATTACATTCAACACATCTTTTTCTTCTTTTTTTAATTTTTTTATCAATCTTTCTTAGTGCTTCATAATCAAGAATTTCTATTGTCATAATAATCCTTTCCTAATATGTTCTGTTGCTTCTAACATAAAGAACATATATTTTTATTTTTTAGATTATTAATACTACTATTATTAGTTTTATTAATTCCATGAAAACTGGGCTCAAAAAATTTTTCAAAAAAAATAAAAAATAAAACCAACACTTGCTCACTTGTTAGTGGCAAGGTTGGTTAAATAAAGAATAATAGTATGTTCCCCCACGGGTCTATATATACTAGTTTCCAATTCGCTCCCACCCCAAGAATTACCATTTCTGGTTAGTATATTTTATTAGGCATCATCCACTTTTTATTTATTCATGCAAGTCCACATGCTAGCTACTATTTTTAACAACTGTGTTGTAGTTCACTATTTTAGTTCCTTAACACGTGTTGATAATAGTGCTAAAGAGGGTTATTAAAAATTTTAAAATTTTACAATTACAAAAAAAAGACAAGATTATTTCTTGTCTTTTTCCTTAGTAATTTTGAAAATAATTTTTATTTTTTTAAATGTATATTTTTAAAATACGTCGAATATAAATTTAAATTTAAGGGTTAAAGAGAGTAATTTTGTCTAATTTTTCATTATTTTGCAAATAATTCATTTTTGGAAATAAGTTACTGATATGATAATTAATTATTTCGTAAATTTGACAACCGTCCAAAATCCTAACATAGAAATATATCAATATTAGGACTGAACAGTTATTAAATTATGAATATATAATAACATAAAAAATAATACTTTTGATGAAAATTATAATTAACACTTATATAAGTATTAATATTTAATTTCCTATACATGTATTTTTTATAAATAATTAAATTATAAAACTTCTAAGGAAATAACTATTTCTAATTAACAATAGTTATCTAATACAAGAATAAATGAAAAATATCTATATTAAATATAGATACTATGATATAATTTTTCTAAAATTAATATAAGTTTTTACCTATTTACTTTTATTTTAAAGTAAATAGGTTTTTAATTTAAAAAAGGAGATATTTAGAAGTGCTATATAGTAAAAAAACAGAAAATCTTATAATAGAAAAAGAAAAACAAGTTTTTAAAGAAAAAACAACAACAAATTCAAGAAAAATTAAACCACAATTACCAATAACAACATCTCTTGCTGAAATATTACTAAATAATAATGAAAAGCTTGTTGGTACTATTACTAGTGATCAGTATCTTAATAAAGATAACAAACAAGTACCATTATATAAAGTAATTAAAACTTCAGAACCAAATAAAAAATAAACATTAAAGCAATAAATTCTATTAAAAACGACAAACAACCAATAACAATTCTAAATAAAACCAATTCACAATCAATATAAAAATAAAATAAAATTATTAAAGATTGAAATTGAAATTTTTAATAATTTTATTTTATATTATTTAATTAAAAGTTTATGTTTAGATTAACTACTAAAATTTATTTTCTTCTTATTTTATAGTATGATTTACCTATAAACTTAATTTTTTATTATAAAGGAGAAATAATAATGAATGTACTAAAAACATATGAGATTTGAAAAAAGCAAAACTTACCACAACACTTAAAAAAACAATTAACTACAATGTCTAAAAGTGAAATTGAAGATGCTTTTACTACAACTTTAGAATTTGGTACAGCTGGCATGCGGGGTATTACTGGAGTTGGTACCGGCAGAATTAATGAAATTATTATTATGAAAGCAACTGTCGCATTTATTCAATATTTAAAATCTGCTTTTTCTGAAAAAGACTTACTTCGTGGTGTTATTATTGCTCATGATAATCGTCACTTTTCAGCAGAATTTACAATGTTAACAGCAAAAACTTTAGCCAAACATAAAATTCCTGTTTTTTTATTTAAAAATAATGATTTAAGACCAACACCAGTACTTTCATATAGTATTAGAAAAGTTAATGCTCTTGCTGGAATTGTTATTACGGCCAGTCATAATCCTCCTGAATATAATGGTTATAAAATTTATGATCAATATGGCTGTCAATTTCTTCCTAATGTTACCAATATAATTAGCAATAAAATGGAACAATTGCCTGATGATTTTCAATTAACATTCGATTATGATACTAACCTAATTAAAGAAGTGCCTTCAACAGCAGAAGATAATTATCGTGATGATATTAAAAATTTACAGTTTTATCCACAAGTTAAAAATCGTAACTTTAAAATTGTATTTTCTAATCTACACGGTACTAGTCGTGAATGAGTTAAACCAATTTTAGAACAATGCGGTTATGAAATTATTTTAGTAACAGAGCAAGCTAACTATGATCCTGATTTTAAAGGTGTGGTGTCGCCCAATCCCGAAGTAAAACCAACATTTGATTTAGCAATTAAACACGCTAAAAAACATGATGCACCATTAATTATTTTAAATGATCCTGATGCTGATCGCATTGGTATTGCTGTAAAACATAATAATGATTATGTATTATTAACAGGTAATGAAACAGCACCAATTTTATTAGAATATTTATTAAGCCATTATCAACTTAATAAAACAATGCCAAAAAATCCCGTTATGTACAATACATTTGTTACTTCCAATTTATCTGATATGATTGCTAAATCATACGGATGTCAAGTCATTAAAACGTTAACTGGCTTTAAATGAATTGGTGCAGAAATGCTAAAAGAAAAAGCACGTAACATTAACTTTGTTTTTGGTTTTGAAGAAGCATATGGTTATGTTATTAAAGATATTACTCGTGACAAAGATGGTATTCAATCAGCAATAGTAGCAGCAGAAGCGGCTTGATATTATCAAAATTCACAAAAAACATTAGTTGATGTTTTAGAAAATATTTATCAAAAATTTGGATATTATTACTGTTATACTGTTAATCTTATTTTAAAAGGAAAAACAGGACAAAATACTATTAATAATATGTTAGAAACATTAAGAACTAGTAAAATACCAACGCTTAATAATATTAAAACAATTAAAGTTGAAGATTATCAAACTGGTTTACATGGAATGCCATCGCAAAATTTACTAAAATTTTACTTCAGTGATGGTTCATGATTTGCTGTTAGACCTAGTGGAACTGAGCCAAAAATTAAATTTTATTTTGTATGTGTTGATAAAACCATTAATGATGCACAATTAAAAATGAGAAAAATGTATGAAGAATTAGCTATCAAACATCTAAATATCAAAGATATAAAATGATAGAAAGGAACTAAAAAATGACTGTAATTAAAGATATTAAACCTAATAATGTTTTAAGTTTAGTAGTAATTATTAATCGAGTAATTCAAGGTGTTGCTTCTAACAATACTAATTATTTAAACTTACAATTACAAGATAAAACTGGGACAATTTCAGCAAGAATTTGAGACGTAAGCAAAGAAACTATTGAACAATTAACAATAGGACAAGTAATTAAAATTGAAGCAAATAGCATTAATTATAATAATGAAATACAACTAAAAATTAATAATTGAACTATTATTACTAATCCTAGTGAATATTATGATTTATTACTTACACAAGCACCAATTAATATTATTGAAGCATGAACTGAAATTAGTCAAACAATAAAGGAATTTAAAAATCCAATTTTAAAAAAAGTATTAATCCAATGTTTTAATAAAAAAAATATTGATGATTATAAAAAATGACCAGCAGCAGTTAAAATGCATCATGCTGTTCAAAGCGGTTTATTATGACACTCAGTAACAATGCTAAGAATGGCAAAACAAGTAGTAGCACTTTATAATGATCGTAATATTAATAGTGAACTATTATATGCAGGAATCATTATGCATGATTATGGAAAAATGGTTGAATTAAATAATAATCCTATTAGTTCATATACACTATCAGGTAAAATGATTGGTCATATTTCATTAGGTGCAATGCAAGTTACACTTGCTTGTAAGGAATTAAATATTAACTTAGAGGAAGAAATCGTAGTTTTATTACAGCATCTAATATTAGCTAGTCATGGTAAATATGAATATGGCTCACCTGTCTTACCAAAAACAATAGAAGCTGAAATTTTACATCATTTAGATAACTTAGATGCAAAAATCTATGCAATTGATGAAGCATTGGTTAATATTAATGTTGGTGAATCAACTGCTCGTATTGCAAGTATTGAAAATAGAATGTTTTATAAACATCAAAATTTAAAAGAAAAAAAATAAAAATGTTACTTGAATTTTTTTCAGATTTAAAATACAAATTCCCTTTTAAATTAAAAAGGGAATTTGTATTTTAAAGTAATTTTTCAATTAATTTTAGTTAAGTTTCCATTGAATAAAACTAAGTTATATTTATTCAAATAGGAAAGAAATAACCATCTTCTTCTTTTACACTACCATAAAAAATTATTATTAATGCTGGTTTCTTTGTTTCTTTATTTTCAAATCAATTATTAGAAACCGGCTTTTCATTTAGATCATAAATTTCATTTTTATTTGTAAGTTTATTAAAATCAATTTTTTCCTTATACATACCTTCTAATATTGACTTAGTAAGATATTCAAATTTTTTTTGGATTTTTTTTAAACTATCTGTAACATTTGCAATTGCCTGCTGTTTATCTGATGTAGCAGGAGTTGAAGGATTTTCTGGTGCAAATTTGGCTACTGGTTTAGTTTTCTCTGCAAAATTATTTTGCATATCAATATCTGAAATAATTGTTTGTTTAGTTATATCAATCATTGTTGAACCTTGATAATTTGGATCATTTGAATTACTACTTATTTTGACAACTATTTTAGATACTTTTTCAAGTTCTTGTTTATTGTTTGTTATTTCTTGATTATTTTCGTTATAAAATTGAAGTTGATAACCAGCAGCTAATGGTGTTGACTTAAATTCATCAAAACTATTTATATTACTAATTAATTCTTTATAACTTTTACTTGGATTAGCAATAATGTCTAAACCAGTTAATTGAGTAATAGTACTTAAATCAGTTTTATCAGATTGTTCTTTTATATTTATTTTAATTGGTGCTGTTGAACCTTGATAATTCAAATCATTACTATTGCTAGTAATAACTATATATAAATCACCAACTTTTTCTAATTTAGTAGTTATATCATTTTTAGCTTCTTTATCACTAAAATATTTAATTACAGGGTTAACTAACTTTGGATTTAAGTTTTTAACTTCTGTTGTATTATTTATTAATGTATCTAATTTTTTATTACTTTTATTAACATCTATAGTAATATTTGTTGTTAATTTAGTAATTTTATCTTTTAATTCTGTTTTTTGTGTTGTGTTATTATTACAAGCAACAACTGATAATGATATTGGTGTTGACATTGTTAAGATCGATAATAATTTTACTAAGTTTTTCATTTTTTACCTCGCTTAAAAATAATAAGTTAATTTAAAAACCAATAAAGATTTTGAATTAATAATATATGAAAACCAAATATTTTACAATATAACTTTAATATGCAAAAATACTTGTAAATTAAGAAATTTTTTAAAAAATTTCTTTTCTTTTTTTTATATATTTTAAAATTATTTTTTAATTAAAAATGATAATTTTCTATTACTAGTAAAGAAAATATGATATTATATTATTAAAATTTAATATAAGTTTTTAACCTATTTACTTTATTTCAAAATAAATAGGTTTTTTGTTTTAATTTAGAAAAGGAAGATAAAGAAATGCCTAAAAATAAATTTTTAACAGCTATTGAAGAAGGTGACTTACAAACAGTTAAAACTTTACTATTTGATTCTGATAACAATAAGTTCGATATGGAGGGTGCCTTAATAACTGCTGCTGATTATGGTCACATTGAAATAGTTCGATTTTTAATCCAAAATAATACTGATATCAATCATATAAATAGTACAAAAGATACTGCTTTAACACTAGCTGCTAAACAAGGTCACACAGAAATAGTTAATCTTTTAATAACAAACGGCGCTAACGTTAATTATATAAATAAAAATTATGATACACCTTTATTATTAGCTGCTAAACAAAGTCACACAGAAATAGTTAATCTTTTAATAACAAACGGCGCTAACGTTAATTATATAAATAAAAATTATGATACACCTTTATTATTAGCTGCTAAACAAAGTCACACAGAAATAGTTAATCTTTTAATAACAAACGGCGCTAACGTTAATTATATAAATAAAAATGATGATACAGCTTTATTATTATCTGCTAAACAAAGTCACACAGAAATAGTTAATCTTTTAATAACAAACGGCGCCAATGTTAATCATAAAAATGAAATCAATGGTGATCATACTGCTTTAACAAAGGCCGCCAAAAATGGCCATTTAAATGTAGTTGATTTATTAATAGCCAATGATGCTGACATTAATCAAATAAATTTACGTGGTGAAACTGCTTTAATAAGAGCACAAAAACAAAAACATAAAAAAGTAGAAAAAATTTTAACAAAACAATGTTCTTTAGAATCTAATAAAAATGAAATCAATGCAACTAATTATAATAATAAACCATCAATAAAGGTTACTGTTTTTTTGTACTAAAAGAACAGTAACCTTTATTAAATGTTTAAGCTTATCTATTATAAAACTTTTTATTATTTATGCAATATTTTTAATATTATTAATTAATTTATAATTAATAGGATTATTAAAATTATTATCTTCGTGCACACATTTTCCAACATGAATATCATTAATACTGTTTTTTAATAAAACATTAACATTTTCTAAATTAACTCCACCACCAGCAAGAATTTTTATTGGTAAATTTAATTTCTTTAATTCTTTAAATTTATTAATATTATTCACAATATTATCTTGACCACCAGAAGTTAAAACTGTAGTAACACCTAATTTTACTAATTGTTCTAAAGCTTGTTTTTTATTAAAAATTTCATCAAAAGCACGATGAAAAGTTATTTTTAAAGGCTTTGCTAATTTAATAATTTCACTCATTCTTTCAACATCAATATTATTATCTTTAGTTAAAATACCACAAACAATACCTGATGCATGAGTTGTTTTAATAAATTCAATATCTCTTTTAAAGATTTTAAAATCATTATCAGTAACATTAAAACCATTATTATTATTTCTAACCATAACCATTACTGGTTTCAATGAAATTTTACATGCTTCAGCAATCAATTCATAACTTGGAGTATAACCACCAAATTCCATAGCAGTACAAAGTTCAACTTGATCAGCTAAGGAATTATTAATTTTTTCTATATCTTTTAAAGATGTAGCTATTACTTCTAAAAACATAAAATATTTCTCCCCATCTTATTTTTTTGGTAAATAAGTTTTCAATAAACTAACTTTATCTAATTTCTCTCAAGGTAATTGTAAATCATTTCTACCAAAATGACCATAAGTTGATAATTGTTGATAATTTTGTTTCAATAACTCTAATTTATCAATCATAGCACTAGCAGAACAATCAAAGACTTGATAAATTATTTCTGTTAATTTTGCCTCTGTTAAACCGGAAATAATAGTTTGATGAGTATTAACAAATATTGCAATTGGTTCAGGAGTTCCAATTGCATAAGCTAATTGTACTTCACAAATCTTTGCTAAGTTAGCAGCAACAATATTTTTAGCAATATACCTAGCATAATAAGCACCCGTTCTATCAACTTTAGTGGGATCTTTTCCTGAAAAAGCTCCCCCACCATGACAAGCAGCTCCACCATAAGTATCAACCATTAATTTTCTTCCTGTTAAACCAGTATCACCGGCAGGTCCACCAATTACAAATTTACCGGTTGGATTAATTAAATATTTAAAATTAAGATTTAAATGATATTTATTAGCAATATATTGCATAATTTCTGTATGAATAAACGTTTTAAATTGTTTTTCATCATAATTTGCTTGATGTTGAATGCTCATTAAAATAGTATGTATTTTTAAATTTTTAGGGTCTTCTTGATCAATAGTAACTTGCGCTTTCATATCAAGAAGTGCATACTTAAATTTTTTTTCCTTTCGTAATTTTGTAGCTCGTTTAATTAATTCATGTGCTAAAACAATTGCTAATGGCATATATTCTGATGTTTGCTGACATGCATAACCAAACATTATTCCTTGATCACCAGCACCAATTTGATGATTTTTTAATTCAACACCTTGTAAAATATCAGGTGATTGTTCATGAATTAACACTTTAATTTCACAAGTAAAACCATTGAATCCAATTTCATCATTTATATAACCAATTTCAGTAATAACTTTTCGCGCAATTGCTTGATAATCAACTTGAGCGTGACTATGAACTTCACCACCAATTAAAACAAAATTTGTAGTAATAAAAACCTCACATGCTACTTTGGCATGTGGATCTTGTTTTAAAAAAGCATCCAAAATTGCATCAGCAATTTGATCGCAAATCTTATCAGGATGACCAGGAGCAACAGACTCACTAGTAAAAAGAGGATGGGTAATATTAGGTATTAATTTCATATTTTTTAACCTTTCTCAAGTAAAATATTTTTTGTAATTCATGGCATAATTTCATTATCAAATATATCTTTAATATTAGGTTCATTAATTAAAGCATGTTTACCATCAAAAATAAAAACATAACTATGATGTTTCTTCCAATATTTTTTATTAATTTTAAGTTGATGAAAATCACTAAATACATCATCAGCGCTTTGCAAGATTAACGTTGGAAGTTTTGAATTACTAATTTCCATTATACTTTTTTTATTAATTTTTTTAAATTGTAGTAAAAAACGTAATGATCAATTTTGACGATTACTATATCTTTGATTTATATTAGTAATATGAGCATTATTACTAGAAATATCTTGATTTTCAACATAGATTGGCATTTGAATATTAGAATTAAAAATAAAAGCAAAACAAAAACAAATAATAAAACTTAATGAAAATTGATAAAGATTTTTTTTAGTTACTAAATTACTAGTAATTAATGCTGATACTTGTGAATTATTTTTAACAGCATGACTAGCAATAGCTGCGCCTAATGATTCACCAAAAACAATAATTTTTTGATTGGGATATTTAGATTTTACTGCACTTATTATATCTTTTAAATCATTAATATCAGTACCTAATGATTTAAATTTTCAATCTTGTCCATTTTTATCATTACCTCTTCGATCATAAGTAATCAAAGATAGTTGTGATTTTTTACAAAAAGAACTTAGTAATTTAAAATCATCTTTTTGACCTTGCAAGCCATGAGCACCAATAATAATGACTGTACTTTTATCAACCATTTGCTTAAATAATTTTACTTCATAACCATCACGTAAAATAATTACCTTTTCTCGTATTTCAGCAGCTTGTTGTACATGAACATTGTCTTTAATTTTTGCCATTAATAAAATTCTTAAAATTACTAATATACTAATCCCAATTAAAATCGAATATAAACCATTTTGCTCAGTAAAAAAATTAGCATTGTTTCATATCATGTTAAAGTTAGTCCCTTCCTATATTTGTAATTATTCGTAAATTTTAAAATTAGGTGCTTGTGGATGAATAAAAATACGTTCAATTTTTTGTGCTTTATTTGTTTCATCATTAATAGTTAATAAAACAGCTGAAAATTGACCTTCACCATCTGCTGGACTAAATTTTGCCGGCATACTTTTTTTATCACGAATAATAACTTCTTCAGCTTTAGCACCAATAATAGAATAAAACGGACCTGTCATTCCAACATCACTAATAAAAGCGGTACCTTTTGGTAATAAACGATTATCTGCTGTTTGAACATGAGTATGAGTTCCTACCACACAAGTAACTTGACCATCAAAATTTCAAGCAAAAGATAACTTTTCCGCTGTTGCTTCAGCATGAAAATCAATAATATGAATGTCACTTTTTTCTTCACTATTTTGTTTATCAATCGTAATAAGTTGTTCAAGAGCAAAATAAGGATTATCAGATTTATCCATGAAAGTACGACCAATTAAGTTTGTTACACGCACTTTTTTATTACCAACTTTAACTAAAATTGTACCATTACCTGGATGATAAGGATTATAATTTAAAGGACGCAATAAATCGGGAGTTGTATTAATATACTTAGCAACATCAGGATGACCAAAAATATGATTACCGGTAGTAATAATATCAATACCAGCATTTTTTAATTCATCATAGTGTTTTTTACATAATGATTTACCATGCGTAGTATTTTCACCATTCGCAACTACTAAATCAATCTTAAATTGATTTTCATATTCCTTTTTTATTTTAGGAATTCAATATTTAACCATTTGTCTACCAACAATACTGTAAATATCACCAATTATTAAAATTTTCATTAATTTCCACCTGCTTTATTCTATTTTATCAATTTCTTGTAAAACTTTAATAAAATTATACTTTTCCGTATATTTTTCATATATTACTTGTCGTTGTTTATATTTTTCATAAAGATGCAACTTACTTTCATATTTATTTAATAAAATAATAACTTTTTGTAGACTATCATGAACAGCCGTTCGTGATACTTTTTGTAAATCAGCGATTTCTTGTAAAGATAAATTCTCAATAAAGTAATTTGTAAAATATTGTTTTTGTTTTGCTGTTAATAATGTATTATAAAAAGCAAATAAACTATAATATAAAACTTGTTTTTCTAAACTATTCATTTTCATACTCCACAAACAAATCACTTGTTAAACTAAAAATATACTTATCTAAATCAAACTCTTCCAAGTCATTAATACCTTCACCAAAACCCATTAATTTAACAGGAATATCTAATTCTTCCTTAATAGCAAGAATAATACCACCTTTAGCAGTGCCATCCATTTTTGTTAAAATAATGCCAGTCAAAGAAACAATTTTCATAAATTCTTGCGCTTGATTAATACCGTTTTGTCCAGTTGTACCATCAATTACTAACAATGTTTCATTAGCTTCATGTCCTAATTTCTGAGTAATAATTTTATTAATCTTTTTTAACTCCTGCATCAAATTAACTTTATTTTCTAATCTTCCTGCCGTATCAACAATAATAACATCACAACCTTCAGATTTAGCTGCTTCAACTCCAGCATAAACAACACTAGCTGGATCTTGCTTTGGTGTTCCTAAATAACAAGGAATGCCAATTCTTTCTGCTCAAATTTGTAATTGTTCAACTGCACCAGCACGAAAAGTATCAGCAGCAACTAGAATTGGTTTTTTACCTTGTGTCTTTAATTTAGCTGCTAATTTAGCTGCTGATGTTGTCTTACCATTACCATTAACACCAACAACTAAAAATAACGAAATATTATTACTACTAAAATTTAATCTTGTAGAAACCAACTGACCATCAGTATAAATAACAAACATTTTATCAATAATAATATCATTAATATCTTTTGGTTTTGTTAATTTTTGGATTTTGGCTTCATGACGAATTTCATCAGTAATAGTTTCTGCCATTTTGTATCCAACATCTGCTAAAATTAATACTTCAGTTAATTCTTCAAAATATTGTTCATCAAGTTGATGATAACGCGCTGCTAATGCTTTAATTTTAGATGCAAATAATGTTCTTGACTTTTTAAGGCCCTGATCATATTTAGTTGTCTTTTGACCAAATAATTTTGTCTTTAAATTTTTAAAAAATGCCATATTTTCACCTACATTGTTTATTATACCAATAAATAACTAGTTATTTATGACATTAATACTTTAATTTTATTAAAATATTAATAGTACGATTTAAAAGTTTTATTTAATAAGTAATTTATTATATTTTAATTTAATAATAAATCCAAAAAATATCAATCAATTTTTCTTGATTTTAACTAAAAATAAAAGATTGCTTTTGCAATCTTTTTAACTTGTTTTATTAAATACATGATGAATTTGATGGTTTATATCCACTTGTTGAAGGTTGATTTTGTAAATCCATTGCATTTATTTTTTTAGTTTTATTAAAATTTAATCGGTTGATTTTTTCTTCAAATACATGTTTCTCATTATTAGCAATTTCTTTTTCTAATAATAAATTTTTAAGTTGATCAGTTTTAATTAAAATATCCTTATTTATATCTTTGTTCTTATTAACACAACCAAAAGTAAAAATAATAATAATATAATTTAACACTGAATTTATTTTTTTCTGTTCAAAACGTGCAATATCTCTTTCAATATTGGTAATTTCTCTTTCAATATTGGTAATTTTTTTAGTTATATTTAATAATTTTTTTTGATTTTGTTTTATTTTTAATTTTTTCATTTTTTTAAAAAAAAATTCAGAAACTTTCTTATCTTTTGAAAAATCTTTGGCAAAAGATAAACTATCATTACCCATTTTATCTTTCTCAATAAAATTAGCACCTTTTTCAACTAATAAATTAATAAATTTTAAATCAGCATTACCCATTATAGCATAATGTAAAGGAGTATTATCTCTATTATTTTTGGCATTTATATTAGCACCATATTTAATTAATAGATCTGCAGTTTCTAAAAAATTATGAAAACATGCATAATGTAAAGGAGTATTACCAGAATTATCTTTTTCATTTATATTTAAATTATTTATTTTATTAGTAAGAAAATAAATAACTACCTTATTATTACCATTTTTTAAAAAGTAAATAAAAAGTTTTTGATCAAAAACTTTTCTTAAGTTTTCATCTGTTAATATTCTTTTTGCTTCATTCAATTCTTGCATTTTAAGTTTTGATTGAGGATTATTATTTTTATCTGGATGAGTTTTTAGAGCAGTCTGTTTGAATTTTTTTTTAATTTCTGCTACTGATGCTGTTGGTAATACATTTAATATATCATAATAATTAGAAATTAATGATTCATCTTTCAAAATTCTTTTTTTCTCCTTTCAAAATAAAAAACCCATTTACTTTAAAAATAAAGTAATGAGTTAAAAACTATATTTAGTTTTCAAATAAAGTATACATATTTGACTATTAATTTGGTAAATTTAAATATTTAAATTTACCAAACATTCTTTAGTGAACTTTATTTTATTCATCAGATTTTAATAATTCAATTAAATTCATTTTATTTAATTCATGATTATTAATAATAAATGTTGATATATATATACCACCAATTATGATAAAACTTACTGGTAATATTCATCATGTTATTGTAAATGGTAAAGCCACACCAACAAAACTAATAAGAATATTAATTAAACCATAAATAGCAAGGTAACCTAGGGCAAACCCTACAATATAACCAAGTAATGCTCAAGGTGTAAAAATACCTAAAGTAAAAGAATTAATTTCTCAATTAGTATATCCTTCTGCTTTCATATGAGCCATAAAACGACGAAATTGATCGGTAAATAAATCAGTAATCATAATAACAATTAATATTGAACAAATAATCGTTGTCACAATAAATAAAGCACTAGCACTAAAAGCAATATCTGACATTTTAGTAAGCATTGCTTGTTGTCTTGATAATAAATAATTTTTTTTGACCATTGGTATATTTTGATTACCACTTAAACTAGTGGTTGCATAAATAGTATAATCATCTAAATTTGATTTAAAACTCATTCTTCCAATTAAATCAAAAACATTAGCATTAGCACTTAATTTACCATTAAATCATTGAAATACATCCGTTCCTGAATAATAAGGATTATCATCAATATAACTATAACCCATAATTTCATTAGCTCATTTTTGATCAACATAGGCTTTAGGAGTATCATAAGAATCTTGAATTCCCACAACTTGATATGTATGAAGTGGATTATCATTACCCGTAATATTTTTTCATCATGTTGGCATGTTATTTTTAATATCTGCTTGTAAACTATCAGCATTAATATTATTTTCTTTAGTTAAAATATTATTATTAACCATTCCCATAAATCATTCTGCTGGGCGGTTTAATAAAATACTTAATGGATCTTTAGGATCAAATCCATTATATGGCTTTACCAAATCATATGAAAAAGGTCTAATTCATTTACCTGTTGAATCGGAAATACGTGATAAATCAAAATCAATAGTTTTAGCATTATCAGCTGTTGGAATTTTACCACTTTTAGCACTACCACTAATATCAGAAGGTAATTTTAATCAAATATCATTAACATTATTTCAAGTACTAGGTTCATTATTTATAATTGGTTGTCCTTTTTCATTATACATACCATTATACCTAGTACCATGGATATCCCTATATTCTTTACTATTATCAGATAATTTTATTTTTTGATCACCACGATAATTTCATTTTGTTCCACTTTTTGATCAGATGCCACCATTTGTAGTATAAGAATCTGTTGGTGGTGGTGTTTCACCGTAATATCAATTTTCTTTTGGTAAAGGAATACTTTTACCATCAATATTTTTATAACATAAAGTATTAACTTGTGGTACACCACTAAATTGTGAACCAACATCTAATCCAAATTTAGATTGAAAAGCACGATTGATAACCATTGGAATAGCATTAGCATTAGCATTATATTTTAAAGCTTTAACTTCATCATTTTTTAATACTAACATTGCAGTATTGGGATTAATCCCAATAACATCCATTAGTTCTTTTTTAGCAATTTTTGTACTTTCATCAACACCAACTTTAAACTGTGTTACTAATTCTTCATCTGGTCCATTAATATCACCATTATTAGTAGTTTTTGGATTAAAAGCAATAGTATTATGACCAATACTAAAATAATCATAAGGATCTTCTTTAATATTAGGTCTTGGCAAACTATCAATACTCTGACGAACAAAGCCCGGTAATACTTGCTTTAAAATTTCTTTAATTGCCTCTGGACCAGGTGGCACTCCAGGATTGGAAACTTGCAAAATATTAGGTAATTGACCACTTGCAAAATTAACAATATTATATGAAAATATTTTTGATGGTGTATTATCTTCTTTACTTAAATCAGTTATTAACTGATTACTAAAAGCTTTGCCACCTAATCAACTATATGATCAAACTAAATCATTAAGATCTAATGTCCCTGTTGATTGTTCTTGATAATAAGAGGACATTTTTTTTATAAACTCTGCTCTTTCAGATTCAGGAAAAGATGAATCGAAAGTAAAAATATCAGCAAAATTATTAGTTAATTTTTCTTTTTTAAACAATAATGGATTATATCATCCAACACGTGCCTTTTTCTCATCATAAACAATTTTATCTTCAGGTCAAGGCATAGCACCATAAGTTGGATAATACTTCTCACCGCTTGGTCGATTAAAAAAATCTCATGAATATAATCCATATTTACTCATTGGCATATTCGGCATTGGTGTTTGATACTCATAATAATTTTTATATTTTTGAGTTTTGAAATAATTAACTTTTAAGCTATTAATAGTGGCAGGAACTAGTGTTGTTGCTACAATTGAAAGTGAAGCTAAAGTAATAACTCCCGAAGTAACTAAAATCTTTTTTCAACTAGTTTTTGACAATGATAATAAAAAACGAAGACGAAAATTATTTTGTAAAAACTTGCTAGTTCTATTTTTAGGAACACCTAAAGCTAAATCACTATCTTTTTTAATTAAAAATAAAGGATCACGTTTTAAAAGACGAAAAGCAGTTAATAAAGTAACAATTGTAATAAAACCAATAATTAAAACAATTGAAATAAATAATGGAACAACATCAAAGTTAAAAACATTATATGGTAAAACAAATAAAGTATTAAAAATCTCAGTTAAATATACCTGAATTACAAGACCAACAATTCAGCCAATTGGAATTGCAATTAATAGCGTTAATAATGGATATGCCAAATAAGAAATCGTAATTTGTCATGTTTTATAACCTATTGATTTTAAAATACCCATTGAAACTTGTCCATGTTGGATTGCCTTTTTAACAATTAAAGTGGTGATAAAAATAACAACTGCTAGTAAAAATAATACTCCTGCTATTGCTGCAAATAAAAATCCAATTATTGCTGAATTAAATATCTTTTCTTTACTATTATAAAGCGAAAACTGACTATTGCTACTTGTAACTACAGGATTTGGATTAATAAGGTATGTAGAAGATGATTGTGGTGTTGAATCTGTATTACCATATTTCTCAACTAAATACTTATTATAATCATATTGATTTAAATCACTAACACCATTATCACTAAATATTGTTTTTTGAAAAAAATCATTAAATAAATCAACATCAAATTCATGAATACTATTTTTAGGAATATTATTTCATTTTGTAAAATACATTAAAGTATTATCGGTTTTATCTGCTGTCTTATATCAATTTCCATCATTTCATGCTGAAGGTGTAACATAAGCAATAAATTCAGTTCTTGTATTAGGAATTGGATCTAAGTCACTAATCGTTGGATAAATATCATAAGCATCACCACCAATACCACTAACAATAAAGTCAGTACCATTAATATTAATATGATCGCCTGGTTTATACGCTTTATTACTTTTATTTTTTCTTGCATATTGTGGCGTAATAACTATTTCATTTTTACTTGTTGGTGCAACACCTTCAAATACTTTTAGATTAGTATGATTTAAAGCATTAGGTAAACCAATATCAATAATTTTAGTATTAATTTGAGTATTATTAATTACTCCAGCACTGGCAGTAAATTGATTACGAACATATAAATCACGCATTTGTAATGCTGCAACCGCACGAATTAAATATGTAGAAAATGCATCTCTTTCAGTGCCATCACTAATCACATTATAGTTAAAAGGTGAATGATAACCAATAGAAGTATTAGTAAAATTAGTATAAATGTTACTATCTGATTCTGTTGCAGAAAAATTACGATAAATTCTCATTCATTGACCATTCATACCATACTCATTATCTAATTTTGGATCAGTTTCAGTTTCCTTAACTACTTTAATAAAAAGTTCATTTCTTTCTGTTGGATCTTGCAAATTAACACTATCAGGAATAGTAGCATCATTAGAAGAAGATCTAAAATTTATTTTATTTTCTAAAATTCAAGTGGTAACTTTATCATTATCAGTTTCCTTTAATATCGGATCTGTTGAATATTTTGTAATCCATTCCTTAATAAAAGTATTAATAGATTGAAGAATATTGGGTGCTGTTTTTTTTAAGAAAACATCGCGATATAAATCATCTGCTGCTGTTTTAAAATGTTTTTTTAAATTTTCATTAGCAGCATTTTTTGATTTTAATAATAATTGACCATAGATGCTTGCTTTAACATTATTATTATTCAAATTAAAAACTAAAGGATTATCCGGATTTGTTCATCTTATATCATTAAACCCAGTAATATTGCCATTATCACGAGTATAATCAATAGTTAAGTTATCTTTAGTGATTGGTAGTATTTCTTGATCTGTACCTATTTTTGTATCATCAAAATAAAGCGCTTTAGTACTTTTACTATTAGTTTCATCTTGAACATAAAATCGACCTAACTTTAAACTAAAAGCTTGATTAGCAATTTGTTTAATACCTTGTGACACTGGTGAATAAGGTAAAACAGCATCAAACTTAAGATCATTTAATCCTAATTGATTACTTCCTTCAATCATTCTAACGTATGATATTCAACTTCCAGTAACCAACGAAGTTGCAAAAGCAGTAAGTAATAGTAAAATAACTAATTGTAATTTACTTTTTCATGTAGCAACTAAAGTCTGCTTTAATAGTAACGCATTCTTAAATAAACTTTTTTTTGATTTCTTATTAGTAGATACCATTTTTTTATTATTCGCTTTTTCGCGTTTATTTAACCTTGCCATTACAGTTCTCCCTAATTCCTGAAATTAAAATTTTGCATTTAATTTTAATTATTAAGTTCACATATGGATTAATAATATCACACTTATACAAAATTAATATATAGGATAATTTTAAAATAAATAATAGATAGTTTTTATAATGTTTAATTTTTCTCTGTTTGATATATTACCATATTTAAATTGTTTATTTAAATAAATTTTAAAATTAAAATAACTAATGATACAATTTGTAAGAAATGAATTTAATTATTTTCAGAGTTAAATATATTAAATTTTAGTAAAATAAAATTGACAAAAATAACACTTTATTTAAGGAGAACTGCTATGAAAAAAGTATTTACCAAGTTAGGAATTATCTTAATAGCAAGTGCCACTATTTTACCTCTATCGGCTTGTACCTTTAATTTTTATGTTAACCGTGTAACTAATAGTATCGCTAAAAGTTTTGCTGACCAAACTTCTGCTTTAATTAAAAGTATGGTTATGTCAAAAGAGTTAGGTGCTGATACTAGTAGTACTAATGATGATATTATGGGAAAAATTAAAAATAATAGTATTAATAATTTAACTAAAAATACTAGTTTAAATAATTGAGGTGATTTACAAACACGTTGAGGGGAAAATGGAAAAATTGATGTAAATAACTTTGATCCTGATAATTTTTTTAAAGCTTCTGGAACAGGTGAATTAACTAAAACCATCAATAGTAAAAAGCAAGTTAATGATGTTTTTTCATCACTTGATTATATTAGAACTATATCAATTATGGCTAACCCACAATTAGAAAATATAGTTGTAGGTGCTGGTATGGACACCATTTCTAGTTTTTTAAAATCATTACAAGGTGACTTAAGCAGTTTACCAGCTGGATTACAATTAGTTGCTAATTTAATTAATAACTATGGTCCTAATTTTTTAAATCCGCTAACTAGAATATTTGGTAATTTAGTCAATGGCAGTTGATCTGATCAACAAACTTCTACACCCACTGATGAAGAAACATTAACTAAGTTTATGAATAATTGAAAAGATGATAGTGGTCAACCTTATAGCGCTTGAAATGATGATGGAAAATGAAAAATAAATCCACACGCTAAAGTGGTAATAGATGTACCACTTTATCCTGGTCACATAGTAAGTGATTGAAAATCAAAGCAAGATTATGATTTATATCATGGTGGAACTTTAATTAATTACTTGTTTTGAAAAATGAGTAAAGATAATAAAATTTTTGGTAAAGATGGTAAAACTCCACGATATTTAGGTAATATTCTTTCAGAACATATAACACTTGATGGGAGTTGACTAAAGCCAAATGAAATAAAAGTTAATTTTGATGATATAGCTTTTTTTGATGATATTAAAAGATACCTTTCCTATCTTTTAACTAACCCACTTTATATCTTAACAATTATTGAAGCAATTATTCCGGTTATTAAAAAATGAATATTAGATATGCCCGATATTACTGAAGGTGTTAAAAATTTAACAATTGGTAATGGTTATCCATCAAAGCCAAGTGCTGGTAGCTATAATTTACTTGACATTATCAATACTATAAAATCTTTAATTAACCAACCAGAAAAATTAAAACAAATACTTCTAACCGTATTTGGTAAAACTACAGCAGAAACTCGTGGTTTTGATACATTTCTTTATGATATTAAACTTAATTTAACAATACCAAATCCAACCTCTATATCAGCAATTTTAACCTTAGGTGGACTTATTGGTGATAATAGATATCCAGATGTTGATAAATTAATTGATACTATTATCAATAGTATCAATACAGATAGTGTTAAAAATATTATTGATAGTATTACTGATCTAATTACCAAAATTTCAGAACAAGATCCAGGTAATGAAGGTATTAATATTGATTTACAAGATTTAGAGAATTTTTTATTTAATAATACTACTGGTCTCTTAATAATTCTTAAAAATGATACTATTGTTACTCTAAAAAACATAATTAATAAAAGTGATGTAACAGCAACCGATGTCGAAGAATTATATAAATCATTAGGTGGACACATTAATAAAGATGATCCAGAATATCCAACTTTTACTCAAGGTTCAATACTTGATATTTTACAAAAAACTATGCTTGAACCAAACAGTCAACTAAATAATATCTTAAATTTATTACTTGGTACTACTGATGAAAGTCATAAATTAGGAATTAAAAATATTATTACTGCTAATAATAATCAATGAATTAAAGATAACTATGAAGTTTATTTTGATACTGATAACACAACCGGCATTAATAAAAAAATAGGTAATACTTCTGATATTACTATGACTACAACTACCATCAATAATATCGAAACAATTAATTTAAAATATGATTTTACATATAAAATTAAAAACACTACATATCATTTTATTATCACTGCTATTGATATTGAAAATTTAATTGATTTTCAAGGTATACGTACTTTTAAATTTAAAAGTATTACTTTAGTAAAATAAAAAACTAATTTTAATGTATTATTTACTAGATATTTAATAAAAAAATAATAGTTATCATAATAATAATTATTTTTAACTATAAAATATATGACTATATACTATACAATTTTAATTTTAATGCTATACTTAATTAAGTGCTTATTAATCTCATTATATCAGATATTATTATCAGATTTATCAATTAGGCGCCAGAAAGAAGAGGCATTGTTAATGGAAAACAATCAAACAATAGAAGCATTATTAGAAGAAATTAAAGTTTTAAAAGAAACAGTAATTACTATTAATTCAAGTTTAACAACACTTGTAAAAATCACAGAAGAACGTGAAAAACGTTTTGCTGAACGTGGAGCAAGAACACAAGGGGATAGAAATTCTTCTGATCGTGGAAACTTTAGACCACGTTCTGACCGTGGTGATTCTAGTTGAGGAAACAGTGGTGGATTTAGCAGACGAGACCGTGACGACCGTAATCGTAAAGGATAATTTAAACAAATAAAAAAACTTATAACTAAATCTTAGTTATAAGTTTTTTTATTTGTTTAAATTATAAATTAAATATTAAAAATAACCATTTTAATTTCACTAATTTGTTAATTTTTCAAAATCTAAAATCCCATCAACTCAACTATTATTAAAATTAGTATCATGAGTTGTCAATAATACAGTGCCTTCAAATTCTTGCAATGCTTTTAATAAAGACTCTTTAACTAAAACATCAATATGATTAGTTGGCTCATCTAAAATTAATAAGTTATAAGGTTTTAATGCCAATGTTGCTAATCTAACCTTAGTTTGTTCACCACCAGAAAGTAAGTTCATTGGTTTCATTACTAAATTACTACGCAAACCAAAACTTGCTAAAATTCTTCTAATCTCAACATCATTTAATTTAATATCTAACTCTTTTAAATAATTAAATGGAGTAGTACTAGTCATTACTTCAGTTTGATGAAAATACGCTACTTGCATTCGATCATCTAAATTAATATTTCCAGCAAGTGCTGGAATATTACCAGCTAACGTTTGCAAGAAAGTAGTTTTACCAATTCCATTATATCCTTTAACAACTCACTTACTACCAGTCTTAATAACAAAAGTAAGCGGCTTAATTAATGGTTTATGATAACCTATTTCAAGGTTTTTAGCTTGGACAGCAATTGAACTTGTTGTTTTATAATACTTAAAATAAAACTTTGGAGGAGACTGGATTTGCTGTTTTTCTAAAACATTAATTTTGGATAATTGTTTTCTTCTTGATTCAGCACTTTTAGCAGTCGAAGCACGTGCTGCATTTTTACTAATATAAGTTTCTAATTTTTCAATTAATTTCTTTTGATTTGAATATGCTGATTCATATTGACGATGATGTAAACTTTTTTGTTCTAAAAAACTTTCAAAATTACCAACATAACGAGTAATCATATAATTATCAATATCAAAAATAATATTACATGTTGTATTAATAAAATTACGATCATGTGACACCAATAAAAATGCACTAGGGTAATTTTGTAAAAACTTAGCTAATCAATTAATTTGTTCAATATCCAAAAAATTAGTTGGTTCATCAAGTAATAAAAAATCATCTTCATTTAATAATAATTTTGCTAATAACACTTTTGCTCTTTGACCACCACTTAAACTACCTAAAGTTTGTTCTAAAAGTTGTAAATTAATACCCAATCCATCAACTAAACGACCAATTTTTTTACTAATAGTATCAAATCCTTGGTGTGTCAATTCATCTTGAATTTTCATTGCTTTCGTTAATAACTCTTCACTATAATTATTAGCCATTTCTGCATATAAATTTTCCATTTGTTGTTCGCGTTCAAAAAGTTTTTGATAACTTTCACGCAAATATTGTAAAACTGTTAATTCTAAATTAACCTCTTGATGTTGATCCAAATACCCAATTTTAATTTTAGGATGAATATTTA
This sequence comes from Theocolax elegans, assembly GCA_026168455.1. NCBI lineage: Eukaryota > Metazoa > Arthropoda > Insecta > Hymenoptera > Cerocephalidae > Theocolax > Theocolax elegans. The sequence continues at coordinate 350,688 of JANSJX010000013.1, read as the reverse complement.
AATTAATATGATCTGCAGATACTGTTCCATTAATAATATTTAATAATGTTGTTTTACCAACACCATTCATACCAATTAATGCCACATGTTCACCTTTATTAATTTGTAAAGTGGCGTTTTTATATAAAACTTTTCCACCATTAGCATGTGTTAAATTCTCAATTGTGACAATACTCATCTTATACCTCATTAATATTTTTTAATTACTTAGTAATAATAACATGAATATTAACCATAAAATAAGAGAAAAGAGAAAATAGTATTAATTTTATAGATTAAAATTTTATTATTTCAACAAAATTGTTAACTTATTAATTATATTGAAATAAACATTTTACTTTATTTCAAGTATTAGTTGAAATTGGAATATTATTAATACTCTTTGCATCAAATTTTTCTTGAGTTTGATGAGACAATTTTCTATTTTTAATTATATTAATATTTTGTTCAAAACTTGGTCTAATTTCATCAAAAGGTATGTTTTTTTGAGAACTTAAATAGTTTTTTAAAACTCTAGAATTGATATTATGAAAATCTATTTCTTTTAAGTCTTCCATTTCTAGTTTTTTTGCTTTTTTTAATTCTACCAAGTTTCACATTTTTTTTAATAAAGGTTTAATTCCATATTCTTTTAGTAACTGAACGCCTAATACTGCTACAATTGCTAAAACTATACATCAACCTATAGGCAGAGCAGTAAATGTTGCTATTCCCAAAGCTGCAGGAGTTCATCAACAAAGAGCCATTGCAAAGGGAATTTTAAGAGCAAGAACAGAAATAATTCCCGAAACAAACCCAAAAAGATAAGTTTCAAGGGTAAAAATAGAAAATTTTCCAACTCACCTACCTAATTTACCTAAAATATTTTTACTTTCTTTAATCTTTTCATCATTATTAATGACACCATTAATATTTTCTTTATTTTTAAAATCCAAAATAGATTTTTTTCTAATAACTACTTGATTATCATTTTCATTTTTTATGAATTGACTTTCTTCTAAAAGTTCTTTTTTACAAAAAAGAAACTCTATATTGTTCTATTATTTTTTGTTCAACATCAGTTTCTTTATTATTAATATATACTATCTTTTCTCATATCTCATCATTACTAAAATAAATTCTCGTCACAATGCAAGGACCATTATCTTTATCTTTTATTTTCTCAAAAAAATATTCATAAATTATAATATCCTTATTAATTTCTGTTTTATATACAAAATCATTTTCTGATTTTATTTTATATGTTATTAATTCTCTCTGTATTTTCTCTTTATTTTGATGCAAAGGTTCATCTCTAGTAATTCATCGACTTTTTTTACAATATCACTTATGGCTTTTGCTAATATCTGTTTCATTTTTTTCTCCTTATTTGATTAAAAAATAAAAAACCCATTTACTTTAAAATAATAAAGTAATAGGTTTAAATAAAAACTCATATACACACTAAACATCTTGTTATATTTTATATAATTTTTAAAACAAATTTATTTTTTCAAACTAGATCCCGCTTTGTTTTGTTTTTGTTGTTTTTTTTCTTCTTCTTTTTCTCTTTTTCATCTTTCTCTAGTTTCATTCACATCATTAATTTCCCATTTAGCAACTTTGCTTAAATCTGTTGGGCCATTAGGTTCTGTTTTTCATGGGTTTGGCATTTTTTAATTTTCTCTTTACTTTAAACTTGAATATTTTTTCTCCATTTTAAATATTAAATATCCGACATCATTATATATCTTTTTTATTTTTTTTAAATAATTTTTTACAAATTTTTATAACTAAAATTAAAACTATAAGTTTAACCACATATTTTTATTTTATTACTTTTATTAGTGTTTAAAAATTTCATAATATGTAAAAATTTTTACTAAAAATAAACACTCCATTAATGTACTAAGATTTTTTATAAAATTAAGATAAGTAAGGTAAAATTATTGCAATTTTTCCAAAAATATTTATCAAAAAAATCAAAAACTTATATAGAGTATGAATATATTTTTGAAAAAAAACTGAAAATATAAATTATTTCTAAAAATAATAACAAATTTCCTTGCAATTTAAATATTATTTGTTATTATTCTTATAAGGATTTAGATAGCCTAGGTCCTTTAAAATTAAGGTAATATGTCAAAACATTATTCAATTATAATATTTTTAAATATAAAAATTTAAAATTAATCTAAAACCCCTAATTTAAACTCTATAACCCCAATAACCTTAAGTTTTATTTATAAATAACCCCCCCTTTTTTTTATAAATGACATATTACCTTAGCAATAATTCTTGTGTAGACAAGAGCTGAAAAGCTCTTGTTTTTTATATATAAAAAAGAAAAAATGAATTTAAAAATTAAAAATTGAATGTTATAATAAAACTTAAGGATCTATTTATAAATATCCTTAATATTTAAATAATTAAGTTACAGAACTCTAATCACTATAAATATAATAATTCTCTTAAAATTAACCCTAAAACCTTATATTTATAATGTTTTCTACACAATTAAATCTGTAACTTAATTATTGTTCGATAGCAAGAAAAAAATCTTGTTTTTTTTATATGCTAATTTTTTAATTTTATATGAAGTTATACTTACTTATTGTTATAATAATTTTATGAAATTAGGTGAATAAATGAAAAAAGCATTAATTATTGATGGTAACAATTTATTATTTAAAGCATATTATGCTACTGCATACCAAGGAGTTAATCTACATTCGCTACAGGGTATTCCAACTAATGCCGTCTATGCTTTTATTAGAATGCTGACTAAGTACTTAAAATCTAACAACTATGCTAGTGTTTTTGTTGCATTTGATGCTGGTCGTAAAACATTTCGTCATGAAACTTTAGCAACATATAAAGGAAAAAGAAGTGAAACTCCGGTTGAGTTAATTGAACAATTTAATTTAGTTAAAATATTTTTAGACTTAGCACAAATTCCTTGGGGACAAATAAATAATTATGAAGCTGATGATATTATTGGCAGCATTGTTAAAAATAAAGTTGCTAGTAATTATCAAATTGATATTATGAGTAGTGATAAAGATTTATTACAACTATTAGATAACAATATTAAAATTCTTAATCCACAAAAAGGGATGAGTGATTTAAAGGTTATTACTATTTCTACATTTCAATCAGAATATGAATTGTTACCTTATCAAGTTACCGATTTAAAGGGATTAATGGGTGATAGTTCTGATAATTTACCTGGCATTAAAGGAATTGGTCAAAAAACTGCTATTAGTTTATTAAAAGAATATGACACATTAGAAAACATTATTGAAAATGTAGAACAATTAAAACCAAATGTTAGTAAACTAATTAAACTTAACTTTAATAATGGTATTATTTGTAAACAACTAGCACAACTTAATTTAAATACACCAATTACTGGTAATTTAGAAACGTTTAATTATAATGTTGAAAATTTAAATAATGAAAAGTTACAAGACTTTTACAAACAATATAATATGAACTCTTTATTAACACAAGACACTAATCCTAAAACTAATAAAAATAGTACATCTCACGTTCAAATTATAAATAAGTGAAGTCAAGAATGAAATTGTGATTCAAATTACTTATGATTAGAAATTTTTGGTGATAATTATAATCGTGATAATATTATTGGTTTTGGTATTAAAAATAAAAAAGGAACATTTTATATTAATAAAATCAATGCAATTAATTGTTCTAATTTTCAACATTTCTTACAAAATAAAAAACTACAAAAAATAACTTGAGATTTAAAAAAGGTTATTATCGCAGGACTACGTTTAAAATTAATAATAAATAATATTATTTTTGACCATATGTTAGCTGCTTACCTTCTTTATGCTAATGAAAAAATATTACCAGAAAACATTGCTGTTATGCTCAATGTCAATGTTAAAGATAATTTAAGCGCTGATGATTTCTATGGCAAAGGTATTAAAAAAAATATTCCCAATGATGAAAAAGAAATAGCTATTTTTTTAGAAAAAAAATTAAATTTTTTAAAAGATTCTCATCTCATTCTTATAAAAAAATTAAAAGATACTAATAACTGAAATTTATATCAAGAGATTGAACTACCTGCTGCTTTTGTATTAGTAAATATGGAGTGTAATGGTGTTAACATTGATCAAAAAAAATTAAAACTACTAACTGATAAAACTTTACTAAAAATCCAAGATTTAGAATTACAAATTAAAAAAGAAAGTAATAGTAATTTAAATCCAAATTCACCAAAACAAATTAGTGAATACTTATTTAAAGAATTAAAATTACCTAATTATAAAAAAGGTAGTACTGCTTTTGAAGTTTTAATTAGTTTAAAAAATCAACATCCAATCATCGATATTCTTTTAGAATATCGTAAATTACAAAAATTATATTCCACTTACTTACTTGGTTTACAAAAATATATTTTTGATGATGGTAAAATTCATAGCATTTATAATCAAGTGCAAACCAGTACTGGCAGGTTATCTTCATTAGATCCTAATATGCAAAATATTAGTATTCGCGATAAAGAGCAAAGAGAAGTTCGCAAAATCTTTATTCCAAGCAAACCACATACTAAAATACTATCCTGTGATTATTCGCAAATTGAATTAAGAATATTAGCTCATATTAGTGAAGATGAAAATTTAATTAAAGCTTTTCAGCAAAAGCATGATATTCATCGCGAAACTGCAAGTAAAATATTAAATATACCTTTAGCAGAAGTTACTAACGAACAAAGACAAAATGCAAAAGCTATTAATTTTGGCATTGTTTATGGCATTTCTAGTTTTGGTTTATCACAACAAATAGGAATTAAAGTTGAAGATGCTAAAATATTTATTAATAAATATTTTTCGGTTTTTCCAAAAATTAAAAGTTATATTAATAATATAATTGATTTTTGTGAAAAAAATGGATACGTTCAAACAATTTTTAATCGTAGAAGAGAAGTAATGGAAATTACAAATAAAAATAAGGTGATTCAAAATTTTGGTAAACGAATAGCAATGAACATGCCAATTCAAGGTAGTGCTGCTGATATTTTAAAATTAGCAATGAATAAAATTTATGAAGAAATAAAAAAACAAAATATTGATGCAATATTAATTGCACAAATTCATGATGAATTAATTTTTGAAGTTGAAGATAATAAAGTTAATGATGTTATTACTAAAATTACTAAAATTATGTCTAATGTTACTAAATTAAAAGTTCCCTTATTAATTAATACTAGTATTGGTGATAACTGATTTGAATTAAAATAAATTTTTAAAAATTTATTAATATTTAAAATAAATTAGTTTATTATATTTTATTGGAAGGAAAATAAAAATGCCAGAATTACCCGAAGTTGAAACTGTTCGCAAAACTTTACAACCACTTTTAACTAATCATAAAATTATTGGTGTTAGAATTCTTTTAAATAAAATTATCAAAACACCAAGTATTGAACAATTCACAAAACAAATTATTGGACAAACAATAAATGATGTTCAAAGAGTTGGTAAATTATTAATATTTATATTAGATGATTATGTATTATTAAGTCATTTACGAATGGAAGGAAAATATTATTTTCAACAAAATAATCAATCAATAAATTGAAAACATGTCTTATTAATATTAGAATTAGACAATAAATACGAATTAAGATATCATGACACAAGACAGTTTGGAACCTTTCATTTACAAACTAAAAATGAATATCAAAAAATAAAACCTTATATTAATATTGGTCCAGAACCTTTTAATAAAAATGTTACTGCTGAATATTTAAAAAATAAATGAAAAAATAAAAGTCAAAGTATTAAAGCAACATTATTAGAACAAAATGTTATGAGTGGTTTAGGAAATATTTATGCAGATGAAGTATTATTTTATGCTAGTATCCATCCGCAAAGTATTACTAAAAACTTAACACTTAAACAATTACAAGAAATCATTAATAAGGCAAAATTTGTGCTTAATAAATCAATAAAACTTGGCGGATCAACAATTAGTAGTTATACTTCAAGCCTTGGTGTAACGGGTTACTATCAACAAGAATTACAAGTTCATACTAGAGCAAAAATGCCTTGTTTTAAATGCCATACTATTATCAAAAAAATAAAAATAAACCTTCGCGGAACTTACTTTTGTAATCACTGTCAAATTAAATATTAACTGTGGAAAACTCAAAAGTATATATTAATAAAGAATATTTTTAATAAAAAAAAGTGGAATAAATGTGGATAAGTATGTGTTTTAATCATTTCACTTTATTTATATTCTTTATGTGCATATAATTATCATACCATGAAAGAAATGGATAGTAAAAAGAAAGTTAGGGAATGATATGAACAGAACAATAAATGATATTGATATTTTTAAGTTGAACCAATCAGAATATATTAGTAACGAAGATTACCAAATTTTATTTATGTTATATCAACCAATAATTGGTATTGAAGCAATAAATTTATATTTAACTTTAGTTCAAGAAAAGTTATTAACAAAACGTATTAATCTTGATTTCAATCACGGACGAATTAAATCTTTATTAAAAATAACTTCCACTCAATTACTTGTTGCTTTCCAACAACTTGAATCTGTTAACCTTATTAATACTTACTACTATTCTTTAAAATCTACTTACATTTATCAATTGTGTTCTCCCTTATCTGCTGATGATTTTTTTGCTAATACCCATTTAAACTCAGAACTACTTAAACAATTAGGAACTTTAAATTACGAAAGACAAAAATTTTATTTTTTGAAAAATGATATTGAAATTACAGAAAATTATGTTAATATTACTCAACAGGAAAATACTATCCCTCAATCTTTAAAATTAAAAACAGCACTTAATAATATTTATGCTAAACAAGAACAAACATCAATCTCTAGACCAATTTATTCATTTCAAAATAAAAATCAAATTAACACTATGAAAGTTAATTTAAATTCTAATGGTAATACAATTATATCTAAAGATAATTCTAATGTTATTAATACCACATTAAATTTAATGCAACAAAAATTACCTGAAGAATATTTAAAAAATTTAACTGGTAAAATACCAACTGATAAATTAAAAACAACATTAGAAATATTAACTAATAACTTTCAATTAAATAATGCTGTAATTAACTGCTTAATTGAATATGTTTGATTTAAAAATAATAAACGTTTAGAACCAAACTATATTATTAAAATTGCTGAAACCTTTCAAGAAAATCAAATTAATACTATTGATGATGCTTTATCTCATTTAAAACTTGCTTATGCTCGTAGCAAAAAAAATCCACAGCAACAATTTCAACAAGAATCATTATGATCTACTACAGAACAATCAACAACAAATAATTTCAATAAAAAATTAATTAAAAAATATAAGGTTGATAATATTAATAAAAAAGATATAACATTAACTCAAGAAGAAATAAAGAATATTTTAAAGGAATTTGATGCCCATTAATTTAATTATTAAAAGACACTATTATTAAGTAAGGAAATGATTATCATGAAACTTAAAGCGACAACTATCTTAAAAGAAAACATTAACAATGCTGAACTTCATGACTTTATTAAAAAAAACAACTTAACTAACAGCAAACTAGAACCATATGTTGAATTATTAAAAACTTATATTGATAGCTACAATTTATGTAAAAAACGAGAAAATCTTAGCAAATGTCTACAAAATGTTAAAGGATATCGTTATAAACTAGTAATGTTACCTAATCAAAAAATAAGTTTAGTACTAACGGATTGTCTTCATTCTATTAATAGATCTGTCCAACAACAAGTACATAATAATTTTTTAATTAAATACTATGATGATAAACTTTTATCACTTTCATGAAGTAAAAATTTTAATGCCTCAACTAATGCAAGAAAAGAAATCATCCAGTATTTACATCAATCTTTAAAACACAAAAGTTATCAAGGTTTATACTTATATGGTGACACAGGTAGTGGCAAAACTTTTATTTTTATCTTATTTGCAAATAAATTAATTCAAAAAAATCAAACTGTTTGTTTTATTGTATGACCTGAATTTGTTATGGACATTAAAAAAAGTTTTAAAAATGATACTGATACTAATCAGCAAATTGAACAATTAAAATCATGTGATTTATTATTTATTGATGATTTAGGCGGTGAAACCGTTAGCGCTTGAGAGCGTGATGAATTATTATTTAGTATTCTTAATGCACGAATTTTACCATTAAAAACTACATTTATTAATTCTAACTATAGCATTAGTGAATTATATCAACATTATTATTTAAAAAATAGTAAATCAGAAGAAATTAAAGTTAAACGCTTATTAGAACGTATTCAAACTTTAACTATACCAATTGAATTAACTGTTGAAGAATCACAAACTACAATTGAAAATAATAATATTGACAATATTAATAATGAAATAGAATATATACCAATATAAAATATAGTATTTTTCATAAAAAAATAAAATAATGAAAACTATAATTAAAATAAAGGAAATAATTTACTAATAAAATAAATGTTTTATAAATAAATCCATATTTTATGACAAATATTAACAATATTTGTTTATAATATACCTAGTCATTAATCAATATAAAAAACAAACACACAAAAGGAGTGACTTAATAATGGCAATTAAAATTGCAATTAATGGATTTGGGCGCATTGGCCGCCTTGCCTTCCGTCAATTATTTGACAAAAAAGAAATTGATATTGTTGCTATCAATGATTTAGGAAATGTAGAAGCCCTAGCATATCTATTACAATATGATTCAGCACATAGAACTTGAAAACACGGAAAAATCAAAGCAGACAAATCAAAAAATACTATTAATGTTGATGGTAAAATAATTAAAGTTTGTCAAGAAAAAGACCCAAAAGCATTACCATGAAAAGCCAATGCTGTTGATATCGTAATTGAAGCAACTGGACGTTTTACAACAAAAGAATTAGCACAAGCACATATTGATGCTGGAACTAAAAAAGTTGTGATTTCAGCACCAGCTAAGGGAGACTTAAAAACTATTGTTTATAATGTTAACCATGATATTCTAAAAAGTACTGATAATATTATTTCTGGTGCTTCATGTACTACTAATTGTCTTGCTCCTGTTGTTCATGCTCTAGAATCAGAATTTGGAATTATTAAAGGATGAATGACAACAGTTCATGCTGCAACCAATGACCAACGTTTACTAGACTTAGAACATTCAGATTTCAGAAGAGGACGTAGTGCTATGTCTAATATTGTTCCTGCAGCTACAGGTGCTGCTGCAGCTATTGGTTTAGTTATCCCTTCTGTTAAAGGAAAACTAGATGGTTCAGCAATGCGTGTTCCAATCATTACTGGTTCAATTGTTGATTTAACAATTGAATTAAAGAAAAATGTTACTGTTGAACAAGTTAATGCAGCAATGAAAAAACATAGTAGCGAATCATTTGCTTATAATGAAGATCCAATTGTTTCAACTGATATTATTGGTTCAAGTTTTGGTTCAATTTTTGATGCAACATTAACAAAAGTTATTGAAGTTGAAGGCAAACAAATTGTTAAAGTTTTTGCTTGATATGATAATGAAATGTCATATGTATCACAATTAGTAAGAACAGTAATACACTTAGCAAAGCTAAAATAATTTTTAAATAGTTTAATTAAAATATTAAACTACAAAAATGCATCTTACCAATTACAAGATGCATTTTTATTAATCGTTTTAAAAATATATTAAAATTATAATATGAAAAAAGGAGATGAAAATTATATGAATAAAAAAACATTAAAGGATCTTGATTTTAAAAATAAAAAAGTTATTGTTCGTTTTGACTTCAATGTACCATTAGAAAATAATAAAATTACCGATGATACAAGAATAAAAGCAAGCATCGAAACTATTAAGTATTTACAAAATCAAGATGCAAAAATAATCATGTTATCACATCTTGGAAGAATTAAATCTGAAGCTGATAAAGCGAAGAATACTTTAGCGCCTGTTGCAAAAAGACTAAGTGAAATCTTAAAAGAAAATGTAATATTCATTAATGAAACTCGTGGTACAAATCTTGAAACAGCTATTAATAATCTTAAAAACAAAGAATTACTTTTAATAGAAAATACTCGTTTTGAAGATTTAAATGGTAATAAAGAATCTACTAATAATCCCGAATTAGGTAAATATTGAGCACATTTAGGTGATGTATTTGTTAATGATGCTTTTGGTACTGCACACCGTGCTCATGCATCTAATGTTGGTATTGCTACTAATATCAAAAATAGTTGTGTTGGTTTATTAATTGAAAAAGAATTAACAATGCTTAATAAAATCATCGTTAATCCAGAACATCCTTTTATAGCAGTACTTGGTGGTGCTAAAGTATCAGATAAAATTGATGTTATCAAACAATTATTAACAAAAGCTGATAAAGTTCTTGTTGGTGGTGGTATGGCTTATACTTTTATGAAAGCATTGAATTATAAAATTGGTGATTCATTATTAGAAAAAGATAAAATTGATATTGCTAAAGAAATTATTGAATTAGGAAAAGAAAAATTAATACTACCTATTGACTTTGTAATTGCTCCGGAATTTAAGGACATCAAAGGTAAAATTACTACTAATGAAAATATTGATGATGGATATGAAGGAATGGATATTGGTCCAAAAACAATTAAATTATTTGAAAATACTTTAATTAATGCTAAAACTGTTTTTTGAAATGGACCATTAGGAGTTTTTGAAATGAGTAACTTTGTTAATGGAACAAAAAATATTTGTAAAACTATTTCACAATTAAAAGGTGCATTTACACTAATTGGCGGTGGTGATAGTGCAGCAGCAGCAGTTAAATTTGGATATGAAAATAAATTTAGCCACATTTCAACTGGTGGAGGTGCTTCATTAGAATATCTAGAAGGTAAGGATTTACCTGGTATTAATGCTATAGAAAATAAATAGTGAAAATATATGATTACTCAAGATCAAACAACAAGTGTTTTTATTCTTATTAGTTTATTTTTAATTGCGATGGTTTTAATATTTCAATTATTCCAATTTATTTTTTGATTAATTATTATTTTAAAAAGTAAAAAAAATGATACTAAATTAAAACCTAGCTATCAACAAGCATTATCCAATGAAAATATTAATTGTCAAATAGTTAAAAGTAAATTTACTTTTAAATATCTTAACTATAATTTTAAAAAAAATATTTTAAAATTAAAAAGTCGTGATTTTAATGAAACCACTACTTGAAATAAATATCAAACTTTAAGTAGTGTACTTGTTATTAAGTGAAAAAATAATTCTCAAAAATGAAGTAATTTAGCTCTACCAATTATTAATTTATTTTTTATAAATGGTGTTATTATTACTATTATTTGTGCTTTATTGTATTATATTCCAACTCAAAATAATAATATTAACAAGGAAATATTAGCAATTTTTAGTTTCCTTAGTTTACTTATTATTACTATAAGTTGATTATTTTGAACAATGTTTTATGAAAAATTTCGTAAGCAATTAATGACATTAAATACAGAATTAAATTATAATGAACAAAAAACTATTAAATATATTACCCTATTTAAATCTTGTTTTCCATTTTCTGATTTAATGTTTTAAATAAAATAAAATTATTTTATTTAAGTATCAATTTTTACCACAAGTGTAAATTTGATACTTTTTTTATTATTTTTAATTAAATTTAAACTTAAAATTTATTAATAATTGATGATTAAATAAATTTCTATTATCTAAAATACAAATTAAAAATAAACTTAGTGGTTAATACCTAGTTATAGCGATAAAACTATAATATATATTTAAATCTCATTTATAAAAGTATAGTAATCTTGCTTTAAATTATATACCATATTTATTATTATAAAAGTAAATATCTTAAGAAAAATAAAAAAATGTTAAAATAAATACATAATTTTAGATATATTTTTATTAATTATTATTTTGAAAGGGCTGTTAAAATGAAATATTTTAATCCAAGTTTTTTATTTAAATTATGAATATTAATTATTCCATTATTTTATAATGAAAAACAAAAAGTACAATCTATGCCAATAAAATCATTAAATAACCCAACAACCTTACAAGAATCATTAACCAATTTACAACAACTACCAATTTTATTATTTACTAGTTAAAGAAAATAATCCGCTATTTAAAAATAAACAAATTAGTGAATATAGCACTATTACTGGGGGAGTAGAAAAAAAAGATCTTAACACAACAGTAATAAATGAAATGAAAGAAGAAGCTAATATTAATGTTAATAATACAAAAGCAAAAATTTATTATTTAGGTAAACATTATTCAAACAAAATAAGTACCAAAGAATGACATTTGTATGGAATTGATTTAACAAATATGAATTTAGATTTAAATAAGCCCTACAAAGGTAGTGGAGATGGTTCTATTGCTGAAAAAACAATTACTGCCAAGTTTGTAAATAAAACTATTTTAGGCATTTGCAATGATGTTTTAAGTTTAGCTATTTATGGAAAATTAAATTTAGATAAAAAAATCGAATCAAATTTAAATATTGATAAAATTAATTCAATGGAATTAGGAGATTTTTCAAATCAATCTTTAACAAGTATAAATAACAACTCTTCATTATAAAAATAAGTTATTTATATTATTGATAGACATCAACTAAAAACTCATTTGTTGACTATGAGCCAAAACTTAACTGCAATAAGAAACAATCTATTAATAGTTACGATACTAAACATATTTTTAATAAAAAAATTGAAAGGGAAAAATAAGATAATGTTAAAAAAATTATTTATGGAAATTAAACAAAGAAAAACTAAGAAAAAAATAAATAAAATAAAAGAAAATTTAGTTTTTATTGATAGAATAAATTTACTTATAGAAAAAATTGAAAATTTTAAAATTAATTTTATTGAAATTACAATATATGCACAAGATATAGACTTAACTTCTTACTATCTCTCACAACATAATCTTGAAAATAATTCTAATAAATATTATTTTAAAACAAAAAATGAAACAATAATATTTTTGAAAAAATATAAGAAAATCTATGAGCAACGAATAACAAAAACTAAAGAAAAATATGGAAAATCAATACCATTATTAAATGGTTTGCAACTTAATCAAGAACAAGCACTATTAAAAGGAACAGACTTAATAAGCACAGTATCATTAAAAAATAACAATAATGTTTTAATAAAAATTAAATTAACTGAACAAATCGAAAGTATATATACAAGTCTTTTCATAATAAATAATCAAAAAAGTGATACTACAAGTCTTTTAGAATTTGAAGATCAACAAGCAGACACGTTCACGCTACTTTCTGATATTTCCTATGATAGCACACCAACCCAATCACAACAAAATTTAAGTTCTTTTATTATTGATACTAGTACAAACACTAAAGAACAAAGTCCTGAAGAAATAGAAGAAATAAAAGATGAAAAAAAATATGAGTTTCTTAATTCTGAAAACTCACAAATAGTAAAAAATAAACTAGCACAAAAAGTAGTATAAACATATAAAAACTTTTAAATAAATTAACTAATGTTATTCTTTTAAATTAAGAAAAGAATAACATTTTTAATAATAAATTAAAGATTGACTACTATCATTCAATTCTGAATTATTATCTCAATTATCCAACATATCATTAATTGCTCTAATTGAAATAGGATCAAATCTAATTAATTGATTATTAACATCAATAATTAAGTTATCTACCATTCTTTCCAATTCTCATTGAAACATTAATGGTTTTTCTTTATTTTGTAATTCTTCTTTTTTATTGTTCAATTTTGTTAATATTTCTATTAAGCTAACTGTACTATTTTCATTTCAGTTATTATTTATATTTACAAAATCATTTCTTAAATTTTCAATTTCACTAATAGTTTTATTTATATACCTTGCTTCTGCTCTCTTCTCATATCATTCAGGAAATAATTTTTTGTATACAAATGGTCCCATAGTAAATAATACTTACTAATAATGAACTAGTAACAGCACCCATTAGCATTCGAATTGGTAATGAAAATAAATTTTCATTACTACCAAGTGCTTTAACAATTTTTTCATTACATAAATATGTTATACCAATTCCTGGTATTGTACTAAGCAAAAACCCACTACCAATAATACTCACTTTTTTTCATATATTTAATCCTTGATAATTATATATTAATTGTTGTCTACTATCTTCTGATATTCCTTCTTGTCTTATCATAATTTACTCCTATTTTTTAATTTGAGTTAATAAAATTAATTACTAATATCTTAACATAAAAACTAACATTAATATTTTAATAAACAATTAATTAATATATTTAATATTCTAAAATAAAAATAATAAAAACTAATTAATGGAAATAAGTTTATTAAATAATAAAATAATTAAAACTTCTTTTCATTTTTAATATAATCTCATATATTATCCTTTCAAAGTTGCTAACATTACAGCTTTAATAGTATGTAAACAATTTTCTGATTGTTGAAATACCTTTGATGCAGAAGATCGAAATACTTCATCAGTAACTTCTAATTCACCTGTTCCACCATATTGTTTAACAATATCTTGAGTAATTTGTGTATTACCATCATGAAAACTTGGTAAAGAATGTAAAAATATAACATCTGATTTTGCACTTTTCATTTTTTCATTATTAACTTGATATGGCATTAATTCTTTAATTCGTTGTTTTAATAAAACTTTATCTTCAGATACAGATGTTCAAACATCAGTAGCAACTACGTCAGCATCTTTACTTGCTGTTTTATAATCTTCTGTTAAAATAATAGAGCCACCCGTTTCTTGAGCAATTTCTTGACATTGTTTTAATAGTTGAGGATATGGTCATAAATTTTTATTAGCACAGATTACTAAATTCATTCCTAATTTTGCACTAATAATCATATAACTATTAGCCATATTAAAACGAGCATCTCCAAAATAAACAAATTTAATACCTTTAACATCTTTATTTTTTTTACACTCTTGAATTGTCATAATATCGGCTAGCATTTGTGTTGGATGATATAAATCAGTTAAGCCATTTCATATTGGAACACCGGCATTTTCAGCTAATTCTTCAACATCAGTTTGTTTATATCCACGAAATTGAATACCATTATAAATTCTACCAAGAAATTTAGCGGTATCAACAATTGATTCTTTAATTCCTAATTTACTACTAGTTGGATCAAAATATGTTGAATGCATTCCTAAATCACAAGCAGCAACTTCAAACGCGCTTCTTGTTCGTAATGAATCTTTTCGATATAATAAAGCAACACTATAGCCTTTTAACGGCTGTTTTTCTATTCCTTTTTGTTTTGCAATTTTTAAAGTAGCGGCTAATTCTAATAAGTAATAAATTTCTTCTGAAGTAAAATCTAATAAACAAATAAAATTTCTGCCTTTTAAATTAATAGCCATGATATGTTTTCTTCCTTTCAGTTCCTAATATCTTTATTTAATTTAACATTGATATACAATATGGGCAACACTCTGGCCACATGACAATTCAGAATTAGTAATTTCATAAACATGGATATGTATTATTATATTTAATTTTTAACTCAAATTTATTAACAGCAAGTAATTATTTTGTTAATAAATTGTTGAACTGAAAGTTGTTTTAAATATTTTTCTAGTGAAATAATATATTCTTTTTTAGAATTCCATTCTTTCAAAATTTGATTGATTAAGTAAGAACATATTTTTTTATCTTGGATAATACTCGTTACAACAAACTTTTTAATATAAAATACTCCAATACCATTTCTGATAAAAATTTTAGCAAGTAATAAAACTATTTTTAATTTATTAATTTTTGAATATATATTAATAGCAGACTTACTTTGCATTCAGTATTCTCCTTAACTTAAAATATTCTTTTTTCTCTCTCATAGTTAACATTTAAAACCTTTTTTATATTTTTGCAATACATATACAAAAAATTACTAATGAATATATATATATATATATATATATATTAAATTAATAAGTGTATTTTATTGTATATTTAAAATTTTATTTTGATAGTTTTAAATTTTAAATATACAATAATAAATGAAAATGAAAAATATTGGTTTAGTAATTAAATGTAAAATTAAAAAAAACAAAACTTTAAAACTTACTAAAATAGAATATTTTATAAAAGTTTTGAAAATAATGTTTTATCAATAAAACTTAATATAATTTTAAATTTAAAATTTGTACCTATAATTTAGGTACAAATTTTTATTATTTCTCATTTTGCTGTGTATACATCACAATACGTAAAATAAGTTGTAATATTTCATAAATCATACGAATCAAGTAATAAATAAACTTAATTTGGAAAATTCAACTAATAGCACGTATTTCTTTTTCATTTAAAATACCAACAAGATTTTGACAAATTTCTTTTCTTGATTTAGCATAAAAAATCATTTGCATTGAAGAAAAAAGAATTAATAAAATACTACCTAAAATTGATAAAACAATTGAAAGTATATTGGTGCTCGCTGCTGATAAAGTAATTCAACAATTAGCAGGTGAAAGAGCAAATAGAATAGCAAGTGCAAAAGGAATTAAAACAAAAAATAATGTTATTTTACGAGAAAAATCTCATCAAAAAGTATTAAAACGACTACTATTTGAACTACTTACTGCCCAAGTACTTTCCATTGCCATTGCTAAAGTATAAATAGAACGACGGTGATAAGTTCATGGTAATAATCTTAAAGTAAAATTACCATTATTAAATAAATATGGCCTTAAATAAAAAAACCTAGGTTCAACAGTAATACTATTAATATTACCAAATCCCTTAAATTTTATTCTTTTTGCATTAATACCGTATGTTTTTAAATATTTTTGAGATAACTCGCCACCAGTTAAATTAGCACTATTTTCACGATGGAATCAAGAATACTTAATTCAAGTGAAAAATCAAATCATAGTAACAACAAACAAAATTATACCAACAATAGCCACTAAGCTTGCTAAAACAATTAAACTAGTTGATCAAGTCTTTGGATCATTTGGATTAACTGAGGATAATAATAAATTAGTCATAATCTTCTCCTTTCTAACTATTTGAATAGAGTCTACAATATTATAACATAGTATTATTCCACCACGAAAAGAAAGTTATAAACTTCTTGATCACCATCAACAATTTCATATTCAATATCATAATCTTCATCTAAAATTTTTTTCATAAAATTAATTTGATCTTTTGAATAACCTTTACCTTTAAAAATAGTAATTATTTCTGCACCATCTCAAATTAATTTAGTAAACAATACTTTAATTACATTAAATAAATTTTCATTTGAAGCAATAATTTTTTCTTTACCATCTTTATTACGAAAACTAACAGCAGAAAAAAAGTGTTTTTTTCCAATTTTAATACCATCTATTTCAACATCACGATCAGCAACTGTTATATAACCAAAAGCGGCATATTTAATTTCACTTCACATATTTTTATTATTTTCTTTTGCACTTAATTCAGGATTAAAATTTAAAGCAGCACGCATACCTTGAGCAATATTTTTAGCAGGTAATACAAAAACTTTTGATTTTTTTTCTAATTTTCTTGCTTGTTCTGCTGCTAAAAATAAATTACTATCATTTGGTAAAATAAAAACATTTTTTGCATCGACAATTTCAATTGCCTTTAAAAAGTCATCTGTTGATGGATTAATTCTTTTTGAATACATAATAATATTATTAACCTTTAATTCATCTCTAAAAAAGGTTTCAATTCCTCTACCGGGAACAGCAGCAATTAAAGCAAATTTATTATTTAATTTACGAATTGGTTTAATAGTTTGTGTATGTGCTTTTGCCTGTTCCGTCATATTTTCAATTTTTACTTTTAAAATTTCACCAAATTTCTGAAAATAATTTAAAATTTGACCCGGTTTTAAAGTATGAACATGAACTTTAATTAAATCTTCATCATCTACTAAAACTATTGATTGACCATCCATTGTTTCTAAATCAGTTCGTGTTTTGCTTAAATTAAAATCTAACTTACTAACTTTATTTAGTTTTACAATAACTTCTGAACAATAACCAAAGTTTTCTTGATTTAAAACCATTTCTAATTTTGCTGTATCTTGTTGTTCTAATTTTTTCTTTGGTGAAATAGCTTTACCATGCTTTAAACCATACACCATACCTTCAACAATATAAACTAAACCAGCACCACCCGAATCAACAACTCCTACTTTTTTTAAAATTGGCAATAAATCAGGTGTTCTTTTTAACGATTCATTCATTCCTTCTAGTAATTTTTCAAAAATATAAAGCGAATCTTTGCCTGTTATTTCTAATTCATTAATATAACTAGCACCATCTTTAATAATAGTAAGAATAGTACCTTCTACTGGTTTCATAACTGCACGATATGCATAATCTTGTGCACTTTTTCAAGATTTTAATAAATCCTCATTACTAATGAAATCATTTTTTAAATCTTTTGTTTTTATAGTTTGAAAAAAACCACGAAAAATTTGAGATAAAATAACTCCAGAATTACCACGCGCACCCATCATTAAACCACGAGAAAAAGTAGTAGCAAATGTTTTTAAACTATCATATTCTTTGCCATTTAATTCTTTTATACCATTCATCATTGTTAAATTCATATTTGTTCCAGTATCACCATCAGGTACGGGGAAAACATTTAATTTATCAACTTCAAAATGATGATTATAAAGATTATTAGCACCGCTAATAAGCATAACTTTTAAGGTTTTAATATCAATTTTTTTCATTTAATTTCACCTTATATTTTCTTTTATTCTTCAATTAAATCATGAACAAAAATGTTAAGTACTATATAGTCTTGATGTTTAATAATCTTTTCAACAATATATTTTAAATTTTTCTGAGTTTGATTCATAATATTTCAAATATTATTATTAAAAAAACAAACTATATTAATATCAATAATTCAACCTAAATCAGACTTGTTAACTTTAATTCCATAATTATTATCTTTTTCATAAATATTGGCAACACCTGGTACAGATAAAATACTTTCTGATAATGCTTTTTTAATAATGTTCATAATATCTTTATCTTTTTCCACATAATCACCCCTATTATATTAATAATAAATTAAATTTATATAAAATAAAATCTCTTATAATTTTTATAGTCTCTTACATTATACCTAATATAATATATCAAGACAATAATAATCTTAAAGATAAAGATATTATATATTGATAATGGTTTTTTCTATATAAAAACATAATTAAGAAAAACTAAACTACCTAATTATTAAATATAAAATACTATCTATAATTTTAAAAATTAATATTAATATTACTTTTAGTAAAGTAATACAATAATAATTAAAT
Organism: Theocolax elegans; assembly: GCA_026168455.1. Classification (NCBI taxonomy): domain Eukaryota; kingdom Metazoa; phylum Arthropoda; class Insecta; order Hymenoptera; family Cerocephalidae; genus Theocolax; species Theocolax elegans. The sequence continues at coordinate 331,330 of JANSJX010000013.1, read as the reverse complement.
AATTACTTATTCTTAACTGTCTTATTTTTATACTTAAACATTATATAATAGAAAATAATAAAATTTAAAATATATAAAATACTATCTAACCAAAAGTATAATTAATAATTAAACTATATTTCAAAAATTTACTATATAAATTTTAGGCATTTTTGCGTTTTTAATCGTAATCTTATTTTTTGCAAAAATTGCAAATACAATTTTCATAATAATAATTACATATTTCAATAAATTACCTCCTATTTTATATAAAAAGATTATCATTTTTTAAAATAAAAATTAATTTAATGATAATGAAAATATATTAACTTCTTAATAACTAAATTTAACGTTCAACTACTTATTAACCATTGTAATTTTATATTATATAAAATAATATTGAATTGTTAACATTCAAAAGTGTTAACTATAATAAATATTGAAATTTTATATACATAAAATTTAATAATTTTGAAAGGAACAATAAATATGTTAAAAATATCTACTAATTATTTACCAGATCCCACTGAATATGCTAAAGTTTTTTGTGAATATATATTCAAAACTTTAATAGAAAAAATAATATATTTTTATACAACAGTCAATGGGTTTCTAGATCAAAAATTTATTACATTTTTGACTAATGAAAAAATTGCTAATGAATTTAATAAAACAAAAAATATGGATTTAGAAACATTAATAAAAGAATTTTATGATATACATCATAAAATTAAAATTCCACTAATAACAATAAATAAAAAATTAACAAAAGAAATTGAAAAAGAAGTAAGTGAAGTATTTAATAATACAACTACTTTAACTATAATTTTTTATAAAATTTGTATAAAAGATAACGCAACTAATAGTGATATTAGTGATTTTTTTATTGAAAAATATACAAAAAAAATTATTAATACTTTTAAAAATCTCTATTATATTTTTTATTACTATAACTATATCAAACATTTTAGAATTAGAGATAACAAAAAAAAGAAACATATTTCAACAAAAAACTATCAAGATAACTTAAATATACAATTAATTAAAGAAATAAAAAAAAGTCTTGAATATGCCATTTTAATAATAAACAAAATGGATACAAATATTTATAAGCGAAATTTAAAAATAACACCAGAAGAAAATTTACAAAAAAAGCACAAGATGCTGAAAATGAAAAATATGATGCATCATATTTAAATAAAAAAACTAATGCTAATAATTGTATACTTTCATAAACGTTTTCTTTAATCTTTATTTTCTGTTACGTCAATAATAACTTCACTATTATCATCAAGAATTTCTTTAGTTATAAATTGACCAACGCTTTCAGCACCAGTTTTATCAGCAACCGTTTTTAAACGACTTAATTGTTTTTCCAACGGAACTAATGTTTTATTAATGCCAACATAAAGATCGTGATTTTCTACTAAACACTGTAAAAAATTATTATTTAATAACTGAATATGAACGGAAATATTATATGTATGATTACTATTTCTTTCAATACCAACTTTAGCAATCATATCTTTTTTAATATATTTAGAATACTTTTCTTGTAAATAATTAAAATTTTTATCAACAGCATTTTTAATTTCATAAGTAATATTAATATTTTTTCCATGGACAATAACTTGCATGATTAATTGCTCCTATCTTTTAATTATTATATACATTTTCCCATAAACAAATAAATTTTAAAAGATAATAGTGTAATTAAATTTAAATTATTAACAACTAAGCAAAATACCAATTATATTTATAATATGCTTAATATCATCTTCAGTTAAATTAATGATTAATACTCTATTTTTTATCTTTTCATGATTTTTGTTTTAAAAAATTTTGTTTTCCATTAAAAGTAATAGCTGTTTTTCAACGTGGATAATTATTACCTTTAGTAATAGCATTAGTATTATTCATTGGTTGTAAATTACTAATATCAGAAGTGCCTCCATGAAATAAAGGTCGTTGATGTATAATAGTTCAATTATAACTTTTAGGATCATCATTAAGTTTAACATTACTAATAAAGTTATTTTTAAACATTAGCGCACCCGCATAGTCTTTTCGATATAACTGTGGATTATAATCATCAATAATTTCTCCTTTATTTCATACTTCTTCAATTTGTTGTGGTGTTCAAGTTACTTCACTATTAACAACATTACTACTGTTATTAGTTTGAACAGGATTTGGATTACTAGTTACTTGATTATCAAGTAATTTTGATTGTGGAAGTGCACCTCCACCAGTATTATTAATAACTATATTTATACCTTGTGTTGATTTATCGTGTTCATTAAAAAATCAATCTGTAAATGATGGTCCAATAGTTTGTTCACCAAAAAGAGAATTTTGTTCAACACTTGCGGGTATTTCTGTTGCTGATAAAGCATTATTATTTGTCAATGATAATGCTTTTTTTGATTTATTTCTTAAATTAGCCATTATTAATCATAAAGAAAAAAGTACTAAAAAGAAACTACAAATTAATGCAAAGCCTCAAGGTAAAATAAAAAATAAAACATTAATAATTTTTTTGTCCATAACATAACTATAAATTTTTTTATAACCATAACTTATTAATAATCCTGAACCAATAAGTAAGACAAGCGAAATTACTACTACTATTAATGCTCATACTAAAGTTATTACTCCATATTTATTTAAAAAAATAAATGGAATTGTAATAAACACTAGAGTAATAACCGAAAAAATTAAAGTAAAAATTGTTAAAATCTGAAAAGTAAGAGTAAATGTAATGCCTTTACTATTAATTACTTCAGTTAAAATTACTAAAATCTCATTAACATTAGTACGATAAAGTATAAGTCATAATACTCAACTTATAATCAAAGTTATTGCCATTAATCCCGAACTAACAATAATTCCTCAACGATTATGAGAATTAATGTTTCTATAATTCTCTGCTGACACTTCCATACTAAAACCTCACAACTCTAAAATCTCATTAAAATCTCATATATTAAATTCTATCATAAATGATGATTAACATGTTTAACGATAATTATGAAATATAAATGAAAATGTAACCTTTATAAAAATACTTCTTGAAAATTAAAATTTAGATTTAACTTAATAAAAATGTATCATAATATTTTTAATAAACTTTAAATTTGCAATGTTCTTGCGAATAATTTTTTGTTAAAAATTGTTGATTTTGTGATTCTGATTTATTAATTTTTTCAATATTTAATCTTTCATCTAATGATTCATCTTCAAAAAATTTCCTTCTACTCTCTTTTTTTGCTAATCTATTTTTTTCTAAAATATCAAATAAACTTTCTACTTTTAATGTACTATTTAATTGAGATTGTACTAATCTTTTATCTGCTTCTAACGTGGTAGTCATTTCTAATTTTGCAAGGTCTAACTGCTTAGTTAAAATATCTTGTTGTACCCTACTTCTTTTTCTAGACTTAATTGTTCAAGTTCTTTTTCCCTAATCAAATTTTCTGCTTCTATCTTCCTTTTTTCTAATTTTATTTTTTTATATTCTATTTGTTTAGTTAAAATAATTAATTCTTTTTCACTTATTTCTAACTTTAATTGTTCAAGTTCTTCTTGCTTAATTAAATTTTCTGCTTCTAATCTTTCTGTTTCTAATCTTTCTTTTTGTATTTCTGATCTTATTTTACTAATTTCTAATTCCTTATTTAATTTTTTATTTCATTCTTGAAAAAATTTTTTGACATTTTTTCTTCTTTTTCTTTCTGCTCAAATTGAAAGTGTATTACCAATTATTACACTTCCAAAAAAAATAGATATTGCTACTAACCCAACACCACTTACAAACAAGCCAGTAATAGCAGCAGTACTTATAACAGCTTGAATACCAGTTTTTCAATAAAATTTTTTATTTTCTTTATCTAAAGTTTTTTTGCAATAACAACAGTTTCATTATTACAATTATTTAAATTTTGTAATTGCGTTTCCATATCTTTTATCCTTTTCAATTGTTTATTTACATTTTTATATATATGTACTTATTTTTTTATGAATTGATAATGAACAATTATTACTTGTTTCTACATTTACTACTTTTGTTAAATTAAATTCTTGAGGGATCGGTGATGAAGTAATATTTAAACTAGTTATGTTATTAAGTTTTGCTAATTCTTCTCTTACTTTAACTAATTCAAGTTCAACTTTAGTTCTTTCTAATTGTTTTTTAACAATTTTTGCTCTTACTGTTTCTAATTGTAATCCTTCTAATTTTCTCTGAAGAATACTTGATTTTTCATTATTCTCATCTTCTAGTTCTATTTTCTCTTGTTTATTTTGTTTAATCGTAGCTTTAATAACTGCACCCATCATAGCACCAGATGTGCCTGCACTAGCTGCTATTCCTAAATCAGAACATTGAAAGCCATCAATTCCACCAGCCGCTAATGTTACTACTGTAGCAGTACCGGCAGCTATTATAGGTAAATTTTTTACAAAATTTTTTACAAAATTTTTTTCGAAAACTTTTTTTTCTTGATAGTGAAGGTTTAACAATTTCCACTACATAATTATTTTCATCTTGCATTGAAGAAGCAAATGAAGATTTACTAATATCCATTTTTATTTCTCTCTTTCTAATCTATGAAAAATATCCTTCTGATTAATATAATTTAATAAAAAACTAATATAAATAAAAAATACTTATATTAGTAATGAACATATATTAAATTATTAATAATAATATCACAAATATTGATTTTAATAAAATTTAATATTTCATTTTATTACTAAAATAATTTATTATAATAAATATTAAAAATAAAGTAATTTTTCGTTTATAAAAAAATATTAGATATAATACTTGTAAACTAAAATATAGTTTTTGACCTATTGTTTTATTTTTTAACAAATAGGTTTTTATTTTAAAAGGGGGACAAAATGAAAACAATTAAAAAAGAGCAATTATTTACTAACAAAACTTATTTAATAAATTATGAAACTATAGAAAAAATTAAAAAACAACTACTAAATTTAAAAGCAGAAAAAATAAAACTTATTGAAAAAAGTGAGAAAATTGAAAAAGAAATTAATAATTATCAAAAAACTATTCAATTTTGAATTAAACAAAATAAAGAAATAGAAGATAAAGTATTTCAATTTAATATTCAAATCTATAAATTAAAGGAACAAAAAATTAACAAAATTTTTAATTTTGTTATTAATCTTTTTTCATTTGGAAAAATAAATAAAAATAAAAGTATTAATAATTTAATTGAAACAGAAGAAATAAATTGTGAATTATTAAAAAAAACAAAATTAAATAATCAACAAAAAATTAATATTTTAAATTCAAATTATATTGAAAAACAAACAGAATATGCAAATTTAATAACTAATATTAATCAAATAACTGAACATGAAAACAAATTATTAGAAGATAAAAATAATTTGTTAAATAATAACAATAATTTATTAATTGATTTATTAAATCAAAAAGAACAGCAAGAAAAAGAAACAATTGTCGAAGTCAATGAGCAAATGGTTGAACAATTTGAATCAGAAATATTTCAACTTAGTGAAAAAATTTGTGATTTGGAAAATCAATTATTATCTAACAGTAGTGATGAAGGTTTTAATTCAAAATCCACATCAACAGATTCTTTAAATTCAGATATTTCAGTACCTCTAAAAATGCAACCAAAACTACAAATATCTAACCCCATTAATAAACAAAAAGAAAAGGACATCCCTTGAGAACAAACACTACGTAAATATGAAAATGATATTCCAACAAAAAATTATAAGCAAAGAATAAAGCCAAGTAATTCAAGAATAGTAAAATTTTAAAAATTAAACATATTTAAATAAACGCCATAAAAGGCGTTTATTTAAATTATATATTAAAGAAATTTTCAATCTTTAGAAATTAGCAATATCAACTTTATCTTTTGCTTTTGGTATATCAATTACTGGTGGAGATTCTGGATATACTTTATTCATACTACTTGCTAAATTTCTTACTCATTTACCACGATGATAAATAAATAAAGAAATAATCATCTTAAGAACATCACAAGAACGCATAATAGCATAAATATAAACAATATCTAAAGGACTATAATGTACCTCAATAAATAAAATTAATATTGAAAAACACCAAGTAAAACAACTATCAACAAGTAAAACAGTAATTGCTAAGCCACCAGCACGAAATGCATAAATACAAGTATACAAAATAGTATAAGCACTAAAAACTATAGCATCAACACGCATCATTCAACTAGAAATTCGTAAGGCTTCTGTTGTTGCATTAAATAATAATTGTGGTAAAAAAAATGAAGATAAAACTAATAAGCCAGCAAAAAATAATGATACAAAAAAGCCTAACCTAATTAAATGTTTAGCATTATATTTAGCACCAATCAAATCATCGGCACCTAAACGATTGGCAATTAACACCGAAGAAGCAATACCAAATCCAATATATAAAGTATAGAACATGGTATTAATCGTGGAAGCAATTGCCGAACCACTTAATGCTTCAAAGCTTCATTGCGAAATTAATCTAATAATCATTGTCGTAGCAACTGCAAATAATAAATCATTTAACATTAATGGCCATGTTTTAATTATAATTTTTTTAAATAAATCACCCCTAATCTTAAACATTTTCAAAACTTTTGGTTGAAATTCATATTTCTTTCATATAATAAAACCACTAATTAATGCCAACTGAGCAATTCTCGCTGTTAAAGTAGCAACTGCTGAACCTCGTGCTCCAATTCCTGTAACTGCACCAATACCATTCATTAATAATAAATTTAATAAAAAGTTAATAAATACTGAAACAAAAGTTAATATTAATGGAATATAACCACGTTTTGTTTCGCGAAATACTGAAACAAAAGCAAAGTTTATTCCTAACAATGGATAAGAAAAAACAATTCATTGATTATAATCAATACCTTGTGCTGTTGCTAAAGATGCTGAATGAAATTCATAATAACATAAAATAATTTGTACAAATTGGGGATCATTTTTATCAATATTATGAATATTCATAAAATCAATAAGTGAATTTTCACTAAAAGGATGATTATAATTTAAAATGTCCTTTAACTCATTAATATCATTAAGAGTTAATCCTTTAGCAGCACATAATTGATTAAATTTATCCAATGCACTACTAGGACTAGTAGTATAAGAAATTAAATATTCGCCTACTGTATAAGATAAAATAATAACTATTACTCCAATTAAAAATCCAAAAATAATTCTCATTCTTACTGTTTGTCTTAAAGAACCATATCTTCCAGCTCCATAAAATTGAGCACCAAAAATACTAACACCGTTGATAAAACCTCCCATAACGGCATAAATAATAACAAAAATTTGATTAGAAGCAGTAACTCCCGAAACAGCAATTTGTCCTGCTGAATATTGCAAATGATAAAAATGTTCTAAACCATTATCTTTTCATCAACTTCAATTATCTCAAAGTCCTAATGAATTAAAAATATCCCTAATATGATTATTCATTGGCTTTAAATCACTAATAAAACTATCCTTTAATTCTCCAACCATAATATTATCTAGTAAATTCATTGATGCTGATAATATTTGTTGCAATACTGCTGGAATAATAATCATTAATGCTAATAAATATCATTTTTTAGTAGCAAAAAAATTACTAATTTTATGTGGATTTGCTCTATTATTAATTTTAAATCCACTAATTTTCATAATTTCACCCTTATCATTAATTTGCTCTATATTATAATAATAATTTTACATCATTTAAATAATGAGGTTTGAAATTTAATATATAAAAAATCAACATCTAAGATGTTGATTTTTTATAAAAGATACTAAACTACTAAGTAAAATCTCTACGATTAAATACTAATCATGAAGAACAAAATAAACCAATACCAAGCAAAACATAGACAGTCAATAAAACTGGAAAATTAAGAATTTTACTATTAGTTGCTTTATTGGTATCAACTTGATAATTTGTCTTAACTTTATTAAAACTAACTAAATAAGGATCTGCTGTCATAGCATACTCCCCTGGATAAGAAAAGATTGAACCTTGTTTAGTCGATATTCCATCTCAAATATATTTTAATTGATAAAAAATATTTAAATAACGCATTGCTTTAACTTGTGATGTCTTAGTATTAAGAGCATCATATTGTGATTGAGAAAGAGATGTATTTAAACCCGTAATCATAAGATTTACTGAATAATCAACATTATTGCTACCAACACCATTTGATCTTTTGGGATCAAGGTTATCAAGTCCAACTTTTTTACCTGTCATTAATTCTTCAAAACTTTGTTCTTTTCATTGACGAAAAGCATTACTAATATTGTAAATATGAGTAACTAAGTCTTTAGGAGCATCAGTAGTTGGTGGAGTAATAGTACTACCATTGTGGGACGGTAACAAAAACGGAGGATATAATTACTTTTTAAACATTTCTTTCAAATTATAGACAAGAAATAATTGTAATTATATGCAATTGTAAATTTATCTTACTACTAAATTAAATGAATTTCAATTAAAATACAAATATTAAAAAATTACTAATAAAATTTAATATTTATACACAACAAAAATTCTTATTAACTTTTAATTTAATAAGTTTTTAAAATTTTAATAAAAAAAATTAATTAAGTTATGTTTTTAAATTTATTTGATTACATTTAAAAATAACCATTTTAATATAAATATTTATGTTATAAGTTCTATTACCAAGCATTTCTTTTAAAATATGTCAAATATTACCTTCTGTAAAACAACCTATATTTCACTTTGCACCTTGATTTTCAATACCTTGTTTATTATTTTTAAAATATTGTTTTTTTAATTTTTTATGGTTTTTTAATATTTCATTCATATATTTTATTAATTCATCATATTGACCATTTTCAATAAAATTTCTACAAATCTTATATTCATCTCAATATTTTCCTTTATTTCCAGCGATTATTCCAACATATAATTTTTTAACTAAATGGAATTTATCTAAAACAAAACTTGCACCTAAATAATCAGCAACTTCTTTAATTCATCCTTCACTATCTCCACAAATAATAATTTTTGCTTGGTCAAAATTTTCAAAAAATCTATTTCCTTGTTCTTTAATAAATTCAGCAGTTTTTTTAACACCAATTGCTGTTTTTGTTGGTCTTATTATTACATCTGCTCTTTTATTAACTAATTTATGATTAACATTATCTGTACAAAATAATACTAAACGCATTGAATATTTACCAGAATTGCGTTTAAATTTTCAAAATTTTCGATGTCCATCATCAATACTAATATAAATAAATTGATTTGGTTCTAATTTTATTTTAGGAACATCTAATTTATTAACTTGATATTCTTGAAATAATCTACTAATACTTGTTGTACTAAATTTTGTTTGCTTCATAGTATGTAAAATATCAACATATCTTTTTCCGTCAGCAAAATGTTCAATAACATTATTTTTGATATCCTGACAAGTTCTTTTATATTTAGGTAATTCTAATTCTTCATCTAATAAACAAACTCTTACTCATTTTTTTAATTGTTCATCATAATATTTATAATCACGACATTTATAAGTAACAAGACCATTGATAGTATTTCTAGTTCTTTCTTTAATTTTAACTGGAATATATTTTCTATCTCTTTCTTTTAATATTCTTCAATCTGTTTTTTCTCATTGATTTTTTATATCATCTCTAAATGATTGATACATTTTTTTTGTTGCTTCTTTTAAAGTTCATAAATAATTAAAACTCATATTTTTTTCTCCTAACTATTTTAAAAAAATCTAAATTTATTGTAAATATATTTAAAAAATTAATTTACTTAATTATTATATAAATATATAAGTGTTATTTTAAATAAAATAAAAATTATTTAAAAAAGCACTTTCATATTTAAAATATAATAAACAATTTCAATACAATTAATAGTATAAGTCTCATAAAATAAACGCCTTTAATTTAGCCGTTATTTTGTATTTAAAAGCATACTTGTAAAAATAATCAAAAATAGTACAACTTATAAGTAAAATCAAAGAAAAAAGGAGAATTTATGAGTAAAAAAAGAAGCAAAGTTCGAAAAAAAGTAAAAAATAAGCAAAAACAATTTAAAATTATGAATGATAATTTTGATGAGGATGTAATTTGTCAAAGAAAAGAATGCAATATTGTATCAGATAATATTGTTCAATTAAGAGTTGACGAAAAAAAAGTAACCAATGTTTTTCTATGTAAAGAGCATGCAGATGAACTTGAATATGAGTTAGCACCTGAATGGTTAGAAGAAATTAGAAAAGAATTAAAAAATGATGATGAAATTGATAATGTAGAACATTTAATAAATTAAAAAGGAGTAATTTAAAATGAAAAATATATTAACTATTTTGGGAGTAATAACTTTAGGTTGTATTATAACTTCAAATGTTATTGCATGTGAAAAACCTAATTTAGATAAAGAAAAATATAAAATAAACGAACAAGGAGAAATAATATATAATTTTCAAGAAAAACAATCATACATAATAGGATTTACAATAGATAGTCATATACATGAATCAAATATTTTTGTAAGCAATATTCCTTTAAAAACAACAATTTATGGTCAAGGAACACAATATTGAACATATATTAATATTAATGAAAACAAAGCATGAACTACTGGCTGATATACGAATAATTTAATATACTTAAAAAAAGGAGTGATTTAAGATGAAAACATGAATAAAAGCAAATTTAAGTAAAATAACATTAGCATTAGCACTAACTGGTGCAGTAAGTGGAGTAACTGGTTTAATAATTGGTACATTAGCACATCATAAAACTAATGATTTAACTTATTTTTTAGACCATGATTATAATGCTCACTGGGGGGGCTTCTATTTGAGAAAGTCAAAGAAGCGACCATTATAAAATAGATTTATATTTTGCAATTAAACCAGCTAATAATAATGATAAAAAATGAGATGGCAATTATCCTAATGGATATTTTGATAATTAAATTTCTAAATTAATGTATGAAATATTTTCGTTATATTTATCAAATAAATTAATACTATTTAAATTTATTTCTTGTTTATCAGTTATTAAAACTAAATCATAATTTCCAGCACCAAATATACCACTAATTTCAATTCGATTTAAGTTATTAATCGGATTTTCTATTTGTAAATCAAATTCACTAATATTATCAATTTGTGAAATTTCTTTATAAAATTGTAATTTAGAAAATAATTGTGATTTATTTGAACCATATAAATTTAAAGCGTTTTCAATTTTATTATTATTAATAATTATTTTTGTAAAGTATTTGCCATATTCACCATTACCTAATGTTCAGTCAGCAGGAATTAATGACGGTATATTATTACTTTCTAATTCATTTGTAATAGATAATCAGTTAAATTGATTATCATCAAGTTTAAATAATTCATTTTGACTAATGTCGTTATTTTTTAGTTTAATGTTATTCATGTCTGTAAAGTCAAAATATTCTGATTTTAAAATTACTTTTGCATCTTTAAACTCTCAAACTTCATCAGAATTTCTATGAATTGGATTAGATTTTAATTCAAAATAATATGGTAATAAAATTTTATCATCATCATTTAAACCTTTGTTTATTGACATATTAGAATAAATATTGTTTGATAACATAATAATTATTTTTTTAAGTATTTGTACTTGTGGTAAATTTACATAATTTGGATAATCTAATTTTCATTGTTTAAACAAATTGCTAATTACTTCTTCAGGTTTTTGACTCTCAAATTTTGCTCTCAATTTATCTAATTCATTTGGTTTTTTTGTTGGGTCTAAACTTGCACCATCAAAATTCCTATTATAACTATATGTATAAGTTAACATATCTAATAATACTTTTTGTAAACTATCAATTGGTGGTCTATCTTTTATTTCTAATTCAACATCATGAAATTTATTTGTTGTAGAAATAAATAAATTATAGTTACCTGCTAAAAATCATGACTCTAATTTTGTATCTTTTAATTCTAGTTCATCAGATAAGGGTCATACTTTTGAATTTTTAGTAACATCATAACCTATTTTAGCATTAGTAACTCTTGCATTATTAATAATTTCTTTTCTTGTTTCACTTCCACCACCAATAGCAATTAAATCTAAAACTGATTTTTCTTCTCCAATAAATTGCTTTGCAAGATTTCAAGGTAATATTTGTTCACTAAATCATTGTTGTAATATTCTAACTTTTGGTTGAGTTTCAATAGGCATTGATAACAGTGGAAATGCTATCTTATCTTTAACAAATAACTTTGGGTATACTTCCATATTATCAACTTCACCAAGTACCTTTATATTGCCAAAAATCATGCTTCTAGGAGCTTTAATTTTTAAACCAATTACTTTTGTATCTTTTTCTAATGGTTTTTGTAATTTAATAATAATTGGATAACCATCTCTTGTTTTAAAATCTTTAATTTTAATAATAGTAATACTTTTAGTACTTCTTGTTTTTGGATTTTGATAAGGCTGTGAATAATTATTAATAATATATAAATTATCAATATTATTTTCAGTTAAAGGTTCATTAATAGAAACAGCGTATAACTTAAATTGATTTAATAAATTGATTTCTTGAAAGATTAAATTTTTAATATCAGTCATACTATATTCAATAGTATTATCATTAATATTTGTGCTTGCTCTTTGATTTAATTGCATAGTAAAGTCTGATGTTTCAACAGCAGTAGTTTTTAATACTTTATCAATATCAATAAAACCTATTTTAATAGTATTTGCTGAAAATCTTAAACTATTATTTTCATTATTTTTAAATAAACGTTCAATTTCATAAATATAAATTGTTCTTTTTTTAAATTCATCATATGCTCTATTAATATCAGGGTCACTAGTAGCACCCATCATATTTGTAAAATCATAAGGAATATTATCAATTAAATAATCATTTTCTAATTCTGCTTGATTTAATTTAGTTTGCTTCTGTTTCTGTGGAAATTTGGTTTGTGGTTTGTTGTTGTTTTCCATTGTTCTCTCCTATTAATTGGTTATTTTCGGGATTAAATAATTTTAATTTAACATTTAAATTATTAATTTCTTGTTCATCATTAATATTAAATGTTTTACTATTTAATAAATCTTTATCCATACTTACTAATATTTGAATAAATTTAAGAATATCAATATTAAATTGTCATAATTTTTGTTCGATATAATTAATAGTTGAAATATTTACTGCTGTACTTTCGGGAACTGATTGTTGTGCAGATTTCTTTTGACTTGGTATATGAATACCACAACGTTTAAATATTTCATTAACATTTCAATCATATATATCAGTTAAATTTTTACCTTTAAAATTACTATTTGTCATATTAATATTTTCATTTTGTTCATTATTATCTCCACCACTTTTAAATATATAGTTTTTAGTAACTAATATTCTTACTGCTTCTTCTAATGTTGATTGAACATTACCATAAGTTTGACTAAATATAAATTTAGGTGAATTTAAAATGGTATCTAAAACAATTTGTTCATAAATAACATCTAATGCTTTAATTTTATCCATTACTTTATTACAATCTGCTAATTCATTTGCTTTATTTCGCATAATTGCTATTGGTATATAATTAATATTTAGTGTTTGTTCTTGTTCTAAATTAGAATTATTAATGTATGATTTAAAATCTAATGGAAATTGTTTTTTATTATCACTAATACTATAAATTGCACGATTAATAGTTACTTGTTCATTATTTAGTGTATAAACTTCAAATAATCTTACAATTTGTGCATTTTGTTCATAATTATCATAAAAAATAGTACATTGAATTAATTTACCAGTAATATCATAAACTCTTTGTTGTATATCTACTACTTGAAAATATAAATTATCATTTGCAATATAAATTAAATAACCACTAATTCCTAATTTACTTAATTTAAAAATAGAGTTTCAATTTTTTCTATAAAATTCTTGTTGAATTAGATATTGTTTAATAGTTTCATTATTAATTTCTAATGGAGCATTATATAAATTAGCATTATTTTCTGCTACAAAATCAGTGAAATAAGTTTCATGGTTAAAGTCATTAAAACCAAAATAATTTAAAATTGAAGCATGTGTACTTTTATTTTTATTAGTTAAAAATTTTACTTTTTCATTTTGATTATCACTAATATTACTTTTATCTTTTCTAAAAAATCTACCTAACATAATATTCACCACCTTTTTAAAAGATTTGATTAATTTTTAATACAATTTTTACAATAATGAATATAATTAAACCAGCAACCGCAGAAGATAATAAAACTCCTATTAAACCTAAAATAATTTTTATAATTTTAAAAAACATAATATTATTTCTGTAATTCTTCTAATTTTCATACATTACCTTTTAAATTACCTTTTCCAGTATAAATAGTAATTAATTTAGCATGTTGAATTGATAAAATTACTATATTAGCACTATCATTAAAGGTTTGTATTTGTACACCAGCAATTTTTTTATCAGTTATAATAAATTCTTGAATAGTATAAACTGGATTATATATACTTCAAGAATAATAAACTCTATAATGTTTATTCTCTTGAAAATCATAAGTAATTTGTCAATTATCTCATTTATTTTTTTCTCTTGTTCCTACTTCTTTTCATTGTGGAATAGTTGGTATTGGATTATTTTTTAATTCAATATCTCATTCATTTTCTCTAATTTCATTAGTTTCTAAACTATATGAATTAATTTTAATAGGTTTTTCTATATCAATTTTTTCAGGTGCAATAATATTTAATGTTTTACTATTAATTTGATAAACATTAACATCAGATTGTTCTAACATTTCAAAATTAATAATTGCTCCACCATTACCACCATTTAAAGTTAAACTTCAATCTGGATAATCAAAATTAATATTTAATGTAACATCATCATTACCAATTTTACTAGAAGCAATTCTTCAAGTTCCACTATGCGTTACTCTTGGTGTTTTAAAAAATATAACTTGTTGAAAACTTTCTAATGGTTTTTCACTTTGTCATGTAACAAAAACTCGATAAATATATTCATGTCATGGAACAGATGTAATACTTCATTTTCTTTCATTAATTCTATTTCCATTTACTTTTCATTTAATAATTTTTATATCTGCTAATTTTTTATCTATCTCAGTTTTATTATAATAATCAGTTAAATTAGGTATTTTATCATCTATATATTTTTTGTTTGGAATATCTAAATCATCAGTTATATTAGGATTATTTCTATAAATTAAAATTTTACCACCAACATTAGTTTTAATAACTTCATTAACTAATCTTGTAGTACTATCTTTATCATTTTTATTATTAAAAATCTTATCTTGTAAATTCTCTATTTTATCTTGTTTTTTATCTAATAAATTATTAGTTTCTATTTTTGTATAATAATCACATTCAGTACTTTCTTCTGCTATAAATTCAGTTGGCGTATCTATTCCTTGATATTGATATATTTCTTTTATATCACCAATTAAATTAATTTTTCCACGTTCAGGATAAGAATTACCTCCACCACTAAATTTTTTATTTCTATTGTCATAGTAAATAGTTCCAATATTTAAAATATTTTTATTTGAGATTTGTTCTTTATAAGTCATGGAATCAACATTTAACAATTCAAATTCATTAAAAACATTATTTAAATAAATTTTAATTACTTTATAAAATTTCATAAAGTCATTTTCTGTTGAATATTGATAACTGATTTTAATAAAATATCATTTAAATGTTTCTATATTATTATTTTCAACTTTTTTTCATAGGGGACTAGTTTCGATATTAAATCAATTATTTTTAACATCATTAATATTTTCGTTTGCTTTAATTAATTCAGTATTTAATTTTGTAATTTCATTTTCATTAGTAGTAATTCGTTTTTGTTGTTTAGCAGAAAAATCACAAGTTGGTGCATGTGTATAATCACCAATTTGTGGATTATTTTGTAATGCTTCGGGTGATAATGTTCCGATTTCATCAGGTCAATCTAAAATCATTGTTTCAGATTCTTTATCATAATCTGTTGCAACATAACCTTTATTTATAAATTTTGTAACAGGACCTCTATATATTTCATTTTCATTATCATCAACTAAATCATCATACAATTTCATTTGTTTTGATAATGTAAATTCTTTTTGTTCTTTAATTAATTTATCAATTTGATTTCTAGTATAAAATGATTTTAAGTCAATTTTTTCAACATCTATTTCATCATCATTATAACTTGAAAATATTTGTTTTAATTCTGTTAATCTTGCTCATATTTTCATTCTACTAGGTGCTAAATCTCAAACATTAATTGTAGGAGTACTATTTGCACTAAATTGAGTACCATTATTAAATTGAATAGTAGCATCAACATTAAATTCAATTGGTGTACGATTAAATACTCAATGTTCAACCATTACATAAACCATATCTCTTAATGTTTCTTTAATTAATTCATCTTTAAAACTATCAAAAGGAAATTTAGATAAAATAAAATCAAGATAAGCATTAATATCATTTTGAGCACGAATAGCAAAAGTTATAAATCAATCATTAACATTAGGTCATGTTTGTATGTATTGCTGTGGTGTTTCTGTAATTTTTCCAGTTAATGGATATCAGTTATTATAATTTTCAAGACTGACATTAGTTCAAAGTTTATTAATCATAATTTATCATTCCTTAAAAAATGCTTGTTTATAATGATGAGTATGTTTTTTTGTTTTTTTATGTGTTATATGTTCAATTTCTTTTTGTATTTTATTTTTGCCTTTTTTTAATTTTTTCTTACTTTTTGCTATAACTTGACTATATGCAAACTTTTCTAAATGATGTAATAATCCTGTACCAAATAAAGTATTAACTGAAAACTTTAAACCAACATTTTTAAATGATTTGTTAATATTTTCAATAGGATTATTAATAATATTTACTACTTTATGATAAGTTCTAATAGTTCTAAATATTTCTCTATATACTTTAAAACTATCTCTAATTACTTGTTGCACCACTGGTGGAGCAAATGCTATTGCTTTTAATCATTTATTTTGATTAACTCCATAACCAATGTATCAACCACTATATCAACGATATCAATGAAATGGATGTATTTGAGTAACAAAAGTTTTTGCTTTAAGAATACTATCAACAACTGTAATTGGTTTATACTTAGGATTACGATGATAAATAGTAATTGCACATTTATCTAATGACAAAGGTTGAATTTTACAACCCATAAATACTGGTGAATTTAATGGAATTAATTGTCCGTGTTTAATTGCTCTTTTTTCTGCACTAGTAAATAAATCAGTTGCTTTTTCTTTTAATTTCTGAATTTTTTCAAATGCTTGTTTTTCTAACTTTTCAAATTTTTCTTGTAATTTATATATACTTTCTCGTATTTTTTCAAAATATGGTGTATCTTTTCAAAATTTATTTAAACCTTTTTTTAAATAAAATCTAATATCAAAATATTTAAAAGTTTGATTTGCTTTTAAAACAAGTTGATGAATAACATTATTTTTAAAATTAAATTTAATAACATTAGCACGAATTTTTTGTAAATCTAAAATTAAAGTTTTTCCATATCTATTTTCTGAATGTATTGTATGAACTAAATTTAATCAATCATGTTGGTTCATAGATAGTACTTTTTTTAAATCAGTATTATATTTTTTTAAAAAGTTATTTGCTTTTTCAATATCTTTCATTTTAAATTTAGGAGTTAATTGTGGACTTAGTTTTATTAATGTATTTTGTAATAATAAGTAATCTTTTAACTCTTGTGCTTCTAATTTTTGAAAATTATTTTTATATTGTCTTTCAGCAACATAACCTAAATCTCGTAATACTGTTTCACGATTAGGAGTAAAACTATAATTCATTAAATAACGTTTATTACCAATAATTTTATCTGTTAAAATTTCTTTTCCACTTACTTGACTAATAATTTCTTGTAAATTTTTTGCTTCTTTAATTCCCACTTGTTCTAATGTTTTAGTTTTTTGTGCTAGTTTAATAAATTTACTTGTACGATAACCACGACTAATTTTATTAAGTCCAGCAAATGCAGGAAGTATATTAAAGAAAGTATTTAATTTTGTTACATTTCCTTTTAAATAATCATAAACTTGATTAATAGTAAAATCAGTTAAAAACTCTACACCAACAGCACTAATACTAGCAATTAAATCACTTGCACCTAATCCAAGGGCTACACTTTCACTTAATCCACCAGTAAAAGGAGCAAGTGCTACTGCTATAACTTGTACACCAATCATTTCTAAAATTTCTCATCAAAAACTTTTATTTTTTTGTTGTTTACTTGTTCTAGTATGTTTTGGTTTATTTATGTTTAAAAGTATTGCTGTACTAGTTGTACCAATTGGCATGATATTAATTTCCTTTATTTAAGAGTTATTTTAATTGGATTTGTTGAACCTTTATAATTTAAGTCATTAACATTTGCAGTAATAGTTATATATAAGTCACCTGCTTTTTGTTTTTGATTACTTACATTAGTTTTTCCTTGTGCATCACTAAAATATTTAATAGTTGGATTTGTTAAATTTGGATTTAATGATTTAAGTTCATTAGTACTTTTTATTTGTGTATTTAATTCGCTATTATTGTTATTAATATTTGCAGTAATATCAGTTGTTAAACTTGTAATTTTAGTTTTTAAATCAGTTTTTTCTGTTTTAATAACTCCACATAACATTCAACGTGATGTTGTTTCATTATTAGAAATATATGGTATTGCTTCTCCAACAACTTCACCAGCAACTTTATATGCTCTTCCTGCTTTAGCATCTTTAATAAAATCTACATAAATAACTGTATTTTCTATCATATATCTTTTCATCGCTCTTGGTGTTGCTAAAATAAAGGTCATTAATTGTTGTTCATTTTTATCATTAGTAAAAATCATATAATCATCAAGAACGATTTCACATAATACACCTTTTACATATAAATTATTTCCATTTAAACGTAATTGTTGTGCCAACTGATTATCAGTAATTAAACCTTTATTATCTGCTAAATAAACTAAACTATCATAAAGACCATTAGTAATAAAAAATTTACTATTTGCAATGTTTCTGAATTGAAACAAAGTATTTCAAGCAGATAACATTGATTTTAAATAGCCTACTGGTGTTGTATCTTCAATATCGATTTTAGTAGCAAATTTTGCAATTGCTTGTGTATCATCAATTGCCAATTTATCTGCCAAATCATTTGCAACTTCATATTGCATACTATCTAATAAATTTTGTCCATTATTTGCTTTTAAATCTACATCTGTAATAATTTCTCCTGCAAGATATTTTTTAGTTATTTTTTTACTAATTTTATCTGTATCAACATATGGTAATTCATATCTTTTACTTTTATCATCTCAAGCAATAATCTTAACTTCTGGTTTTTTTGGTTTTTTAACAATAAATTCAATATTTACTGAATCAACAATTTCAGTAGGAAAAAAGTTTGCCCATGGACTATTTGAAATTTTAAAAAATTCTATAAATTCTGGTGCTTCTACTAATCTCTCTGTATTGTCTAAATTTTGATTAAATGGTACTGACATTTTATTTCTTCCTTTCGTTTATAAATAATTTTTCTTTTTATAATTAATTAAAAAATTTTCTTTATCATTTGGTTTATTATTAATAATTATTTGTTTATTACCACCTGTATTAATTGTTTGTTTAAATACTGGTTGTTCTTTAATCATTTTTTTAATAGTTTCTTCAATTTTTGAATTTTCTAGATTATTTGTTTTAAATTTTAAGTAATCATAAAATTCAGTTTTAACTTGATATTTTTTAAATATATTAATCATTTCTTTTTCTTTAATTTCTTGATTAAGTTTATTTAATTTATTTTCTGCTTCATTAACTTTATTTTCTATTTCTTGTGAAGAAGCATTATTTTCAGTTAAAGGTTCAGTTGTTTGTTGAACATTATTTTCATTTTCTAACATTTAACATTCTCCTAATCTTATCCCAGTAATCAATCTTTAACTAATTGTGGTATTTCACTTATTAGTTTTTTATAATCATTAACAGCATTTTCTAATGTATTGATATCAGAAAATTTAAAACAATTATCAATATGTAAATCAAAATCTCTATCAATACTGATATCTTGTTTTCTATATTTTTCATTAAATTCAATTTTTGTCATATTATTTTTCTCCTTTATTAATCTTTTCATTTAATTTTTCTAATTTTTTTTGATGTTTGATAATTTTGTTATTTGCTCTAACATGTTTTGGAGTTGTGATAAATCTTTTTAATAAAACAATAATTTCTCTGCAAATTAATGTTCCAACACTTGTTCCAATAATAATTAATTCATGTAAAAATTCTTTCATTTCAATATTTTCCTTTCAATTATTTATTTTTTTATTTCTAATTATTCATCAAATTGACCACCATTAATTCTTTCAATCATTGATTGTGAATTACTTATAATGCTTACTAATAAGGCAATTTCTTTATTTAATTGTTCCATTCTCTCTTTATATGTCTGAATTTCATTATTATAATATTCAATTAATTTTTCTTTATTCATAAATTATTCACCTCCTTTATAAACTCATGTGATTATAATCTCAATTTAATGAAGCATTATCATTATTTAATGGTACTTCGCTCATATTATCACTACCATATTGACTAGTTGTTTCACTATTAATTGTGAATCTATTATCATTAATTAATCTTGCAGTTTCATTATTAAATGAAGTTTCTTGCATTTCTTGAATATGATTAGTTGTTTCCATTGGTAGTAAATTATGGATTATTTCACTTGCACCAGCAATTATGGTAGGTACTGCATAAGCATTATTAAAATCATTATTAATACCCATTGCTACACCACTAGAAATTAAACAACCACCAGTTGCCATATTACAAATTTTTCTTATTGTTTCAAATTTATTAGGTATTAACTCAGTTAATCCACTAATAAGATTTGATATACCATAAGCATTTAAACTAATATATGTATCTCAATCCATTAATGACTGATTTTCTTGTTTATTTAATAGTAATCATGGAGGACCCTCAGTTGTAGTTGTAGTAGTTATTGGAATTGGTGTTGTTGGAATAATAGGACTAATATTACTTTCTGTTCATTTACTATAATTTGCTAAACCAATTGTTCCTAAACCTAATAATATTTTTTTACTACTATTAATTAATTTAGTTTTAGTATTTGGCATTTGATTTAAATTTCATATATCTAAACCTAATTTTTACCAAATAATAAACTATTAATTGAACCTAATACTGGATTTACAATCACTTGACCATAATAAGCACTTGTACCAATCATTGCACAAATTGGACTTATACCAGTTCTAATTAATTTAGTTAAAGTATAATTATTTGTTTCCATTTTTATTCTCCTTTAATTTTCTAATTTTTTAATGGTTACTTTAATTCAACCTTGATAAACATCATTATCACCAACTATTAATGCAACATTACTTTCTGGGTCAGAAACAATTATGTGTTTTGATTTAACATTTGGGTATTGTCTTAAAATAATTGCTCTAATATCATTATTTGTATGAATTGCTTTTGGAAATGGCGATAATATTTCAATTTCATCTTTATTTTCAAACAAAGTAGGTAATATTATCATTAATTATTCTCCTTATTTTTAATTTGATTAGAAATTTCACTTAATATTTTCAATACTTTATATTCATTTTTTAATTCTTTAATAATAAATATTAAAAATATTATTAGTGTTATGCTTGTTATTAATATTGGTACTATTAATAAAATTTTTCATAATATCATTTTTTACTCTTTTCATTTTTTAAATCATTTAACATTAATTGAACAAAATGCACGATTTTTAGAAATATTTAAAGTATTAAAAATTTCACCAGTTACTATAATTTCATCATTTTTGTTTAATAAAATACATCGTCTATAACATTTTGGGTTATTAAAAATTAAAGTAACATAGTTTAAACCATTTCATTGACCTCGAACACTATAATATAATTCTTTATTACCTTTTTCATAATATTTTGCTTCAATAGTGTTACTCAGTTTTAATGTTAATTTGACATAATTGGCTTTATCTTTCATTTTTATAATTCCTTAAATAGTATTGAATATGCTTATAAGCATCTTGTTCATGTTTTGTTAATTTTATATTTCCTTTATAATTTGTTATTTTATTTTTATTTTTTGGTTCACTTTCTAAATAATCTCAATTCATAATATCTTGAACTAATACCATTAATGCACCGATAATTTTAGGAGTTGCTAATGGATGAGTTAATAATTGTTTTGAATTTAAAAAGAAATTTTCTACAATAACTAGTATTTTTTTATTATCAGAATGTTTTTTAATTAATAAAAAGTATTCTTTATACAAATTTTTACTTTCTAAAACTGTTTTAGTTTTAAATGTTTCGTTAAAAACAATATTATTAGTTTCATTTGAATATATTATAATTCCATTACTACCTATTCCTGCTGGGTCAATTCCAATAATTAAGTCATATTGCACTATCAATCACCTTATTTTATTCTATTCATTCTCTAAAATAATTCTTTTCAACTTCATCTGTATATATTCATTTAGTAGTTTCATCTTTACCAGCATTACATACTAGACAATTTTCATAACTTCATCAAAATTCAACATCTTCATGACATAAACAATCACATTTAATTTTGTATTTTACTATTTTATAATGTTCATTCATTATTTATATCTCCTACTTAACCTAATATTTAAAGTACAGTCATAACAAATTGCTTTACTATTTTTATCTCTTAAAAAATATTTTCTTGTTTTTATATCATTAGTATTAAAGAATAAATAATCTAATTTATTTTGTTTACATGTTCAACAAAAATACTTTTTCATTATGAGTTGAATTTTCCTTATAAGAAGTAACTATATAATTAATTGGTAAATCATCATGTTTATATGGATTATTTATTTTAAAACCTTTTCTGTTTTCTTCTCACGTAATGTTATATTTAAAACAAGGATTAGTAATTTTAGTTTTGTTATCTGTTATTTCACCCATAAATCAACTATTATGCTGTTCATAAAATGTTAATGGTTCAAGTTTTATATCATTAAGATAATATTCTTTGGGTGCTTCTGGTTTATTAACAGTTATTTTCTGTTCAGAAATATATGGTTCTAATAATTTTGTTAATTCATCACCATTTAATTCTCTTTTAATATTTTCAGAATTAAAAACCCAATATGTGTAATTATTATCAACAATAAAAGAATTATTTTTAATCATTCATTTTGGAAGTGATAATTTATATTCAACATAATCAATAAGAATAGATTGTGGTTTATCTTTTACAATTTGTTCTTTTTTAAATTCTATTTGCATAATTAATCACTTCTACATCAATCACAAACATATCCAAATGGTTTTGTATAATTCAAATGTTCATCAATATCATAATCATCTTCAAATTTTCTAATATCATGTTGTTCTGCTTCTAATTCTGTTTTAAAGCGATAAAGCATTTGGATTTTGTCATCTTCATATAATTCATTACATTCAACACATCTTTTTCTTCTTTTTTTAATTTTTTTATCAATCTTTCTTAGTGCTTCATAATCAAGAATTTCTATTGTCATAATAATCCTTTCCTAATATGTTCTGTTGCTTCTAGCATAAAGAACATATATTTTTATTTTTTAGATTATTAATACTACTATTATTAGTTTTATTAATTCCATGAAAACTGGGCTCAAAAATAAATTGTGAAATTTTAAAAAACATTGAGGCATTCGATTCAATATTTATTTAATTTGCGTTTAGCAAATTAATACTTTAATTGAACCGGCACCGCTCAATTTTTTTTACAAGTTTGAAATTTATTTTCTCGCCCAAAAAATTTTTCAAAAAAAATAAAAAATAAAACCAACACTTGCTCACTTGGTAGTGGCAATGTTGGTTAAATAAAGAATAATAGTTGGTCCCCACTCCGGGTCTATATATACTAGTTTCCAATTCGCTCCCACCCCAAGAATTACCATTAAATGGTTAGTATATTTTATTAGGTATCACTCCACTTATTATTTATCCATGCAAGTCCACATGCTAGCCACTATTTTTAACAACTGTGTTGTGGTTCACTTTTTTAATTCCTTAACACGTGTTGATAATAGTATTAAAGAAGGTTATTAAAAATTTTAAAATTTTACAATTACAAAAAAAAGACAAGATTATTTCTTGTCTTTTTCCTTTGAGAATAATTTTTATTTTATCTTATAAAATCTATATTTTTTAAAATACGTCGAATATAAATTTAAGGGTAAAAGAGAATTTAATTTGTCTATCATCATTTTGAAATGGTAATGTTGTAAAGAATTTATTTATCTAGTAATTCATCTTCCTACTTTTTTGGGAACCTCCCTACTATTGTTTGTTCTTTTTGATAATCATAATTATTTGGATACTTAACTTCTTTAATATATGTATCGTAAATACTAAACATAGCCTTTTGAATAGATTCAATAGTAGTTGTTGGGTCTTTTCTATATACATCATTAATTCAATCAATATCAGTTTTATCTAATTTAGCTTTTACATTATTATAAACTGCTAATGACTGTGAAACAACATAATATGTAGGATCAAATGTTAAATTAATGTCGCAAAAATATTGAATAAAGCAGCCATTCCAATCATAATTGCAACTAAAGCCTTAGCATTTAAAATTAATGAAAATAAAATAGCAATTGAAGAAATTATTAAATCAAAAATAATAGCAACACCAAATAAAATTCATAAATAAGGAAATACCGCACTATAAATAGTTGAACTACCAATGCCAGGAATAATAATAACAAAACTAGCAATAAAAATAGATAAAAATAAATATAAAATAATTACCACTTGTAAAGATAATAACTTTTCAGTCCAAATTCTAGTTCTACTAACTGGTTTTGATACTAAAATCAATAAAGTACCATCATCAATTTCATCACGAAAAACTTGTGTTGCTTTAACTGAAATAAATACAAAAATCATAATTGATAAAAGTACCGAGAATGATAATACTTTTCATTGTGGTACATAAAAATTTAATGCTTGATCATAAGTTAATTGTTTTATTGCTTCAGAACCCACAAATAACGAAATTAAAGACCAAGATAAAGCAAGAAAAATTAAAGTTATAATAAAAATAATTCAAGTTGAAGGAGTAGCAATCATCTTTTTAAAAGTATAACGAAATATTGGCATTATTTTTCTCCCTTCTTATTTTTATCATTAGCTTCCATAACAATTCGTTCATACATTGTTTGTAAATCAACAGTATATGTGGTTTTAAATAAGTAATGATAATATTAGCATTTAAAGCAATTGCTAATACTTCTGCAACTTGTGCCTCAGTTTTAATATTTACCAATAAACGATTTTCATTAACATCTACTGAAAATTTTTTATCTATTAATAACTTCATTAATTTATTATTATCATTATTAGAACTTATTTCATATAATGAATCAGTTTTATTAACCAATCCTGTATAAACAACTTTACTATAATTTAAAACAGTAACTTCATCAGCTAAATTTTGTAATTCAGATAAAATATGTGATGAAATAAAAACAGTTTTACCTTGCTCACGAAGTTTTCTTAAATCATTAAACAATTCTGTTCTCGCTGTTGGATCAAGATTAGCGGCTGGTTCATCTAAAATTAAGACATCTGGATTATTTAATAGTGATTGTGCTAATAACACCTTTTTCTTCATACCCGAAGAATAAGCATTAGGGTTACGTTTTTTAAACTTTCATAAATCTAATTCCTTTAAAATCATTTCTGTCTTTTCCTTAGCAACTTTATATTTCAAACCGCTAATTTGTCCCATTGAAATTAAATAATCATAAGTAGTAATTCGTTTAGGAAATCTTGCAGCTTCTGGAATATAACCAACTTGTTTTTTTGCTTCAACTGTTCATGAACGCTTACCATGAATAATTAAATCACCGTGTGTTTCAACCATATCGCTAATTAAACATTTAATAGTAGTGGTTTTGCCTGATCCATTTGGACCAATAAAACCATGAATAGTACCTTTTTTAACTTTAATAATAGCATTATCAACAGCTTTAAATTTTTTAAACTGTTTAGTAAAATCACGAATTAAAATTGCATATTGAGCATCTTCAGGATTAACTATTACATTACGGTTATAATGATTACGTCAATTTTTAAAATATGATTTAATAAAATTTAGAAATTTATGTTTTTCTTTTGATTTAGCATTAACATCATCTTCAACTAAAGAACTATTAATAACTGGTTTTAATATTTCTTGTTTTTTCATACTCATTCTCCTAACTACTTAAATATAATAATTACTATATGATTAATATGCTTAATACTGATATATTATATATTAATTTATAATTCAAAAATAAAAAAATTAATAATATAAAAAATACTAAAAAAGAATAACAATTACTAAAAACCTATCACTAATTAAAATATCTGATTAATGATAGGTTTTTAATATAACTTTTTATATTCTTAATAAATCAATTGATTTATATCTTTATTATAATTTCAATTTGATTTAAATAATAAAAAAAATAAACAAAACTGTTTATTTCATAATTTCACATATAATGGTGGGACTAAATGGACTTGAACCATCGACCTCACGCTTATCAAGCGTGCGCTCTAACCAGCCTGAGCTATAGTCCCAAAAAGAGCAACAGAGATATTATATATTTGTTCAAGCACGATTGCAATATATAATAACAATATTTTATTTAATTTTTATTTAATATTCTTATAATAAAAATTTATATTTTTAAAAGTAAAAAAAATTTTTTGTATAATTTATTCATACAAGGTTTTTTATTAAGAGGGGATTGAGAATGACAAAGATTAAAATACATATCTTAAAAATTGAAAAATGAAATCAAAATTTAGGAAAAGAAGCAACACTAAATGATGATGATATAAAAGATATAAATGAGAATGAGAATATAGAAAAAATTAATGATGATATTATTGCAAAATCACCTACGTTTTCATAATCATATTTTTATTGTATATTTATTAAAATTTTTTAATAAAAAATACTAAATATGAATTAAGTAAAATGATATAATTTATATATAATTTACTTGTTAAATTATATAAGTTTGAGAGGTAAAAAAATGAATGGCAATAAAAATGAAATGAAAATAAAACTCAAAGAAATTTATTTATTAAAATATAAAACAAATCAAAGTGATGACATAAAATATAAAGCATTTGAAACATTAGAATTAGCAACACTATTTCATCTAAGTTTTAAAGAAATAGTAACAAAATTTGGATACCCTAATCGCGAAATTATTCACTATGAAATTATTGTAATACCATTTAATTTAGATGCAAGTAGAATATTGAATCAAATTAATAAATCAAAATAATATTAAGAAAATATTCAAATATTTTCTTAATATTATTCATTTATATAATTAATTAAAACTTTGCTTATACAATCAATAATTGTAAAAACAATATAAATTTGTTATCATTTTTACATAAAATAATATAGTTTTTAACTTATTATTTTTATTATCTAAAAATGTTTTTTTTATATTTAAAGAGGTATCAAAATGAAAAAAGTTAAAATATTACAGTTAACAACTATAATATTATTTGCAATCACGGTTTTAATTATAATTACTGGTCTATACTTAATTTGATTTAGTAACTTTTATTTTAAATTCAATAATAATGAACAATGCCATTCAAATTTTAAAGATGGATATACAATGTTAAAACATTTTGGTTTAAGTTATACTATTAGCACTTCAGCAAGTTCTTTCTGTAATTTAAGTCATTTTCCTGATAATTACTATCCTTGAATTCAATTACAAATTGGAGTTATTTTTTGTATAATTATCACTCCAATCTTACTATATACAGTATTTCTATTCATAGTAATTATTTTTGTTTTTAAAATAAGAGAAAAAAATAATAATTTTTGAGATGCAATCGAAAATTGTGAAATAATTAATAATTACTATGTTCATTAATTTTTATTAATATACTTTATCTTATTAATATTTTAAAAATGAAACTTAATTTTGCTAAGATTTGTTTTAACTAAATATTCTATAAACATTATAATATTTCAATTCAATCCTTAATTTCTGATACTTTTCTATTAGATTCCATCATAAATAACTTACCATAACAATCAGAAGTTCTTGTTCCAACATATACATTATTGCCCATAACTACTAAACTATAAACTTCTCCTGTTATTTCTGATATTTGTGTCAAAATATTTTGTTCAGGAGAATATCTAAAAAGTCCATTAGCAAAAGTTGCTACATAAACAGTTCCATCATTAGTAACAACTAAACTAGAAATATAACCATTAATACCAGTAATTGGTGTTATTATTTTATCTTTTGTATTACTTGCATTATCTTTAATTTTATATACACCATTACTAGTTCCGACATATAAATCATTTTTTATATTTAATAAAGTTGATATTGCACCATAAGATTCAGGTCAATTAAAAATATTTAATTTTTCTTGATATACCCCCTCATTTTGAACTAATATTTCAGAAATTGCTATAATACCCCCGATTAATCCACCAGCCAAAACTGTCCCACCAACCATTCCTATAATAACTTTTCTTTTTCTTCTAATTTCTTTTGGCATAAATTAAAATCTCTCCTTAATTTTATTAAATTTTTGTAAATTAATTTTACATTATTCTTAAAACAAATTATTGATATGCTTATTTTACACATATATAGTGTTTATAATAAAAACACCTCCAATTTATCTAAAGAAATACAAATTAAAAAAAGAAAGTTATTTAAATAAAAAAATAAATTATAAGCAAAAATAATATATAAAATTCTAGTAATACTATAAAAATAATAAAAAAAGAGTCTCAGACTCTTTTTTTATTATATTAACGTTTTGAAAATTGTGGTGCTTTTCTGGCTGCTTTTAAACCATATTTTTTACGTTCTTTCTTACGTGCATCACGAGTTAATAATCCAAATTGTCTTAATAATGTTCGATAATCTTCTGACACCTTAACTAAAACATTAGATAAAGCTAAACGTGCTGCACCAGCTTGACCAGTTCTTCCGCCACCTTCAACTTTGATATTAATTTCAAAGTTTTCTAACGTATTAGTTACTTTTAAAGGTAATAACATATCTTGAACTAAGATTTCTTGTTCTAAATATTTTAAAGGCTCAAAACCATTAATTAATATTTTTGATTGACCAGTATTTTTTAAATGAACACGGGCAGTTGACGTTTTACGTCCGCCTGAACTTGAATAAGTTACGGGTTTATTAGATGTTGTCATAAAAGTCTACTCCTCTTGGCCTAATATTAAAACTTCGGGGTTTTGGGCTTGATGTTGATGTTGATCATGGTTATAAACATGAAGATGTGTAAATTGCTTACGACCTAAGGTAGTATTTGGTAGCATACCTTTAATTGCTATCTCTACTAATTCAGAAGCATCTTTAGCAATCATACTTTGTGCATTACGTACACGTAATCCACCAGGATATTGTGAATGGTTATAATACTTCTTATCTTGTAATTTATTACCTGTTAATTTAATTTTGTTTGCATTAATAATAATGATATAATCTCCACAATCTAAATGTGGTGTAAATGAAGGTTTATTTTTACCACGCAATATCATTGCAACTTTAGTTGCAAGACGTCCTAAAATTAAACCACTGGCATCAATAACATATCACTTTTTTTCAATGTTACTGAAATTCATTGTTGTTTGACGCATTTTTTTCTCCTTACAGTGTAATTTTTACCGGGACTACATTGCTTAAAGCATTAATAATTATATAGAAACTTATTTAAAAAAACAAGTATTATCAAAGATTTAATAATTATTTTTACACAAAATTATCGATTACAAAATAAATAATTAAAAGTTATAACTAACTCTTATAAAAATATTTATTTTTTAAAAATATAGTATTATTTTCTAAAAATAATTACATTAAACATTTTTTTATTATATATTATTTTTTTCAATTATAAAATTAAATTAAGAAATATATACCAAAATATATCATTATTTAAACAATAAATTAAAAACTAAAAATAAATTAAAAGGAGAATAAATAACTATGAAAAATTTAATAAAACTAATGACAACATGTTCTTTATTAATGACAAACATAATCTCAACATTAAGTAATGCAAATCATAATACAAGTAATTTTCAAAATAATTTTTATACTTTAGGAGACAGTTTATCAGATGTAGGAGCATTGGTTGGTGCAGGAAGTCAATTTTTTCAAAATATTCCCCTCCCAGAGGAACTTATGAAATCTCATGATGTACAATTAAAACCTCCTTATTATCAAAATCGATCTTGATGTAATGGCCCTGTTGCAACCGAATTAATTAGTAAAAAATTAAAACAAAAAGTTACAACTGGATGAGACTTTATAGCATTAAATGGTCAACATTTTTCACAAATAGGTACTAACTACGCTGTTGGTGGAACATTTATAGAAAAAGTTTATGGTCTTGAAGATTTATTTTTAAATAAATTTTCACTTGATGAGCAAATAAAATCATTAATAAAACAACATAGTGATTTTTATAATGATGATTTAGTTTTTATAAACATTGGAACTAATGATTTAATGTGAATAATTGATCATAACATTACTGATATTGATAATGCTATTAATAAAATTATTAATAAACTTGATGAAGATTTAGCAGAATTAATTAATAAAAATATTAAAAAAATAGTTATAACAAATATTGCTGATATGGGATTAATTCCTAACTATAAAGAAACTATTAATCAACAACCAATGACAAATCTTGTAAATAAATTTAACTTAAAATTAACTGAAGAAATTAAAAAAGCAAATAAAAACTTTGAAAAAACAAATATTAAAGAGTATGATGTTTTTTCAAAATTTAATAAACTATTTGAACAATTCAAAAATAGAGGAAGTCAATACCAAGATTCAAATGCTACTAAAATTGATATAAATACTCTTGGAAAAAATGGAATATTACAACCTCAATATGTTTCTGGTGCAAACTCACAAAATATTGATAATTACTTTTTTTTAGATCAATTTCATCCAACAAAATGAGTTCAAGAACAAATTGCTAATGATTTATACAAATTTTTATACAAATTTAATAATAAAAATCTATTTGAAGTAGATTATCGTCCTGCTGCACATGATTGAATAAAAGTAAAAATTAGTTATGATAACTTTTTACATATCCAAAATATCTATAATACTGAAAAACAAGAAAATTTTAAACAATTATTTTTTAAAATTATCAATAAATTTGCAAAAGAAGACGATACTGGATTGGGTGGTAGTATAAGTCAAGATGATATTTATACAACAATAAAAGTTATTATTGATCATTTTCAAGAAATAAATAATTTTTTTAAAAGACTACCAGAAGATCAAGGAATAAGGCTTGTTACAAATAGAATTGGTTCATGAGATAAAAATGATAGT
This sequence comes from Theocolax elegans, assembly GCA_026168455.1. Lineage (NCBI taxonomy): Eukaryota > Metazoa > Arthropoda > Insecta > Hymenoptera > Cerocephalidae > Theocolax > Theocolax elegans. The sequence continues at coordinate 299,772 of JANSJX010000013.1, read as the reverse complement.
ATGGGTGTTTTTAGTCAATAAATAAAAAATGGTATTAAAAATAAATAATTAAAAAATTTTAATCAAGTTTACTCATAATAGTTAACATTAAATATTTTTTATTGTATATTAATTTTTTCACATATAAACTTTAATTAAGATTTATCAAAACTATATTGCTTATCTTTAATATCATAATTATGATATTTGGAATGGCAACCCTTTTTAGGACTATTTTTTGGTAGACATTTGTTGTTGATAATTAACTGGAGTTAAGTAGTTTAGAGTGCTGTGGATTCTTATGTTGTTGTATCAATTGATGTAATCAAATAATTCTAATTTTAATTGAATTAATGATGTAAAATTTTTATCATTAATAAATTCAGTCTTAAAAGTTTTAAAAGTTGCTTCAGCAACAGCATTGTCGTAAGGACAGCCTTTTTTGCTTAAAGATCGAGTTATGTTGAATACTAATAAAAGTTTATCAATAGTTTTATTGTTAAATTCATTACCGCGATCGCTATGAAATATTTGAATATCTTTTAAACAGCGATTTGATTGCATAAATGCTTGATATACTAATGATGCATCTTTTTTAATACCTACACACTATGTCCAACAATTTCGCGGTTAAATAGGTCTATTAATAAGCAAATATAGTTTCATTTACCATTAACTTGAACATAAGTTAAATCACTAACAATAACTTCATTTTTAATCCTATTATTAAAGTTTCTATTAACAAGATTGCTTATTTGACTATCATTGACTTTATTATGATGATTTTTGTATGATAATTTAGTGTATTTTGATATTAAATTATGCTTATTCATAATTTCTTTAATTTTTCGTCTAGATAAATAAATATTCTTTTCTTTTAGAACAACTTTTAATCTTCTAGTTCCATAAACACATTTATTTTCTTTAAAAGCACTAATAACAGCTTCATCATAAATATCATTTTGGTTTTTTTCTTTTTTCTTGAAATTAAAATAATATGTTGATTTAAAAAGTTTTAAAAAACGACACATTGTACGAATTTTATATTTAACTTTATTTTTAGTAATAATTTCTACTTTCTGCCTATTATTAGTGCTGCTTGCTTTAAAATATCATTTTCCATTCGTAACTGTTTTAATTCTTTTCTTAATTTAATTAATTCATTTTCTTCAACAGAACGATTATCTTTGGTTTTAAAACTGCCTGAATTAGTAAATTGCTTAATTCAATTATAAGTAACTGCTCTTGTAACATTGTACTCTTTAGCAAGGCAAGATACTGATTTGCCACTTTGATATAAAGCTACAATTTGTTTTTTAAATTCATCGGTATATGAGTTAATATTGGCCATAATTATAGTTCCTTTCTTTTAACTAATTTGTTCACTTGTCTATGTAATTAGTGTCCAATAAAGTGTAACCCATCCAATTAAATAAAAATATTATTATAAATTAAAAGTAAATATTTTTAAATAAATCTTAAGATAATAATAAAAAACTATATAAATTCATAAATATAAGTTTAAAATAATAAGTCTATCAATTATATTTATCTAAAAAATATTAAAAGTAATAAAAAGGGGGGTTTTATTAATGAGAACATTATTAAAAACATATAAAATACTACAAAATACAATTTACGTTGATAGTAATGGAGAAGAGCAAACAACTAGTAAAATAGACTTATCAGATATAAAAACTACTGAAATTGTTCAAATTGGATTTTATGAAAATAAAATTGGAGAAATTCAAGTTGTTAAAATGCCAAGAATAATTGAAAAAGTACCTGACAAACTACCATCAGAAATAACATCATTGCAAGAAATGTTTTCTGGTACCTCAAAATTCAACCAAGACATTTCAAACTGAGACACTTCAAAAGTGACAAATATGACATCAATGTTTTCTCTTACACAATCGTTCAATCAAAATATTTCAAAATGAAATGTTTCAAATGTAACAACTATGCATAATATGTTTGGTGGTGCTTCAAAATTCAATCAAGATCTTTCAAACTGAAATACTTCTAATGTAACAAATATTAGTTACATGTTTTACTATGCAAAATACTTTAATGGAAATATTTCAAAATGAAATACTTCTAAAGTAACAGATATGAGTTACATGTTTTGTAATGCTCTTGAATTTGATAAAGATCTTTCAAAATGAAATGTAGAAAAAGTAATAGACATGCGTAGTATGTTTGCTGGTGCCGAAAAATTTAATCAAGATCTTTCAGATTGAGATACTTCTAATTTAAAAGATATGAATTTTATGTTCTATGATGCAAAAAAATTTAATCAAGATCTTTCGGTTTGAAAAGTAGAAAAAGTAATAGAATATATTGATTTTTTCTGGAATTCAGGAGTAACTGATATCAAAAAAATGCCAAAATTCAATAACTAACTTTTTAAGTTAAATCCTAAATTTTATTATATAAATTTAAATTATTTTTTAAAAAAAATAATAACTAAAATTTAATGATATTTAATTGTAAAAATAATATTTGACAAATAACATTACTTATCCTATAATTAACAAGCATTCACGAAAGCAGCAAATAAGTATTATTAAGTTGCAAATAGTTTACCCTCAAAGATTATTCTTTTTATTAGTAGAATTTTCTATTAATCTTAATAGTAACCAGTGCTGTTCTGGCGAATTGTAAACTATCTTAATGAGAACTTATTAAAGTCTCTTTGTGTTTGTATACATTCCAAGGAGGTTTTTATTATGTCAAGATATACTGGTCCAGTTTTTAGAAAATCAAGAAGATTAAACTTCTCAATTCTTGAATCTGGTAAAGAATTTGCAAAAGGAAAAAAGCGAACATTCGCTCCTGGACAACACGGTCAAAAAAGAATTAAACTTTCTAACTATGGATTACAATTACAAGAAAAACAAAAAATTCGTTTCACTTATGGTTTAAATGCTCGTCAAATAAAAAATTTATTTGATGAATCAAAAAAAACTCATGGTGTTACTGGTACTAACTTGTTGGTATTCTTAGAATCAAGATTAGATAATATTGTTTTTCGTTTAGGTTTATCTTTAACAAGAAAAGGTGCTCGTCAATTAGTAAATCATGGTCATGTTTTAGTTAATGGTAAAAAAGTTAATATTCCTTCATATCGTGCTAAAATAGGAGATAAAATTACTATTACTGAAAAAGCACAAAAAAATGCAAAAATTATTGAAGCATTAAGCGCTAATGCTTCAACATTACCATTTATTGAATTCAATAAAAAAACATTTATTGGTACATATGTACGTCATCCACTACGTGACGAACTAAATACTGATATTAATGAAGCATTAGTTGTTGAATCATATGGACGTGCTTAAAATTAATAATTAATTTAAAATCTGTTATCAATTGATAACAGATTTATTTTTTAGATGGTAAATGTCAATAAAAGCATTTATCATTTTTTTGTTTTTGAAAAAATAAAATATAAATTAATTATCTATCAATCAATTTCCTTAAAACAAAACTAACAATTAATTTTTCTCCTACTACTATGTCAATTAAATTAAATGATATAATGTTAATTAGAGATGAGGAAAGGAAAAATAAAAATGATTAAAAATGAAATTTCTGAAAAAATAGTTAGTATTACTTTTGTAATAGCTGTTATCATAACAGCTATTGGTTGATTAGGAATTAATAAAAATAAAAAGAAATATTTAATTTTATGAATAGCTATAATTCCCTTAATTTTTAGTAGCGTATTTTCATTTTTTACTAAAAATTATTATGACAATATTTTACTAATATCAGTACTAACGATATCTTATTTAATTTATATAGGTTTTTTAATCGTTAGTACTTATCGATTTATTAAGATAAAAGACAAAAAAGAAATTAATAATAAACAAGTAGAAAATACTATTGATTTAATAAAAAATAAAATATTGTAAAAGTTACCCCAAAGGGTAACTTTTACATGTTCTCTATAAATAATGATCTTAATATAAGTTCATACTATATAGCATTAAGAAAATTATTTGAACCATTACTATTATTAGGAATATGTGGATGGGTTACACTTTATTGGACACTAATTACATAGACAAGTGAACAAATTAGTTAAAAGAAAGGAACTATAATTATGGCCAATATTAACTCATATACCGATGAATTTAAAAAACAAATTGTAGCTTTATATCAAAGTGGCAAATCAGTATCTTGCCTTGCTAAAGAGTACAATGTTACAAGAGCAGTTACTTATAATTGAATTAAGCAATTTACTAATTCAGGCAGTTTTAAAACCAAAGATAATCGTTCTGTTGAAGAAAATGAATTAATTAAATTAAGAAAAGAATTAAAACAGTTACGAATGGAAAATGATATTTTAAAGCAAGCAGCACTAATAATAGGCAGAAAGTAGAAATTATTACTAAAAATAAAGTTAAATATAAAATTCGTACAATGTGTCGTTTTTTAAAACTTTCTAAATCAACATATTATTTTAATTTCAAGAAAAAAGAAAAAAACCAAAATGATATTTATGATGAAGCTGTTATTAGTGCTTTTAAAGAAAATAAATGTGTTTATGGAACTAGAAGATTAAAAGTTGTTCTAAAAGAAAAGAATATTTATTTATCTAGACGAAAAATTAAAAAAATTATGAATAAGCATAATTTAATATCAAAATACACTAAATTATCATACAAAAATCATCATAATAAAGTCAATAATAGTCAAATAAGCAATCTTGTTAATAGAAACTTTAATAATAGGATTAAAAATGAAGTTATTGTTAGTGATTTAACTTATGTTCAAGTTAATGGTAAATGAAACTATATTTGCTTATTAATAGACCTATTTAACCGCGAAATTGTTGGACATAGTGTAGGTATTAAAAAAGATGCATCATTAGTATATCAAGCATTTATGCAATCAAATCGCTGTTTAAAAGATATTCAAATATTTCATAGCGATCGCGGTAATGAATTTAACAATAAAACTATTGATAAACTTTTATTAGTATTCAACATAACTCGATCTTTAAGCAAAAAAGGCTGTCCTTACGACAATGCTGTTGCTGAAGCAACTTTTAAAACTTTTAAGACTGAATTTATTAATGATAAAAATTTTACATCATTAATTCAATTAAAATTAGAATTATTTGATTACATCAATTGATACAACAACATAAGAATCCACAGCACTCTAAACTACTTAACTCCAGTTAATTATCAACAACAAATGTCTACCAAAAAATAGTCCTAAAAAGGGTTGCCATTCCAATGTTCTTGATTTGCTGCATCGATAAAATTTTGTTGTCTTATTGGACCATTTTCTAAAATTTGATTAATTCTTGTTTGCAAATCAGGATTATTAGGTTCTTTATATTTATTAGCGTTTTTTCATCTTGAATTTGGTGCTTCAATTTCTTCTTTTCTAGTAACTAATTCTTTATATATTTCTTCTAATTTTTTAAACTTTTCTAATTCATCAACATTATTAAGAGCATTTACTATTTCTTTTTCTTTTAATAGTTGGATATTAATTCGATGTTGAAGTGACATATAAAAAGGAGTATAGGAAACAGAATATCCTGCTTTACTTTCTGCATTATAAATTTTCTCTTCAACTTCTATATAGTCATTAATATTATTAATTAATTTACCTATATTTATTCTGAAATTATCAATCATATTTTTCTTATATTCTTTAGGTGTGTTTTCTAATGTTTTTCTTAATAAATCATCTAACATATTCTTTATCTTCCTTTGCTTATTAAAATTAACTTAATAAAAATCCTAATATAGAAAATATCTATATTAGGAAAGAACATTTATTAAATTACTAAGTAATAATATCATATTTTTTTTAAAACACAAAGAAAAAATACTACTCCAGTTATAAATAAAATTAAATGCCTCAACTATTTTTTTATAAAAATATTGAAATAGAAAAAAATATTTTTTTATTTTTTTTAAAACGGATTATAAATATTTTTTAAATTTTGAATAATATGTTCTCTCACTATTACATCTTTAATTGAATTAGTAAAAGCAGAAATTTTAGGCTTTAAAAGATTATAACGACCCATATTTTGTGGAAGTGTAGTATCTATTATTGGCATATCTTTTAAATTATCATCGAATATTTGTACTACTTCCGAATATAAATTAAGTATATTAGCATAAGCATTAAAAACTGATACCATATAATTAACATCTAAAAAATTATCAACTCCATGTTGTTGCAAGAGATCTATAATTATTTTTTTATTAGCAATGATATCACCTGTTGATTCCATCTCTTTTAGAGCATTAGCAATTTTATCAGTTTCATCTACTCTTAATATACCTATCATTTTTAACTTTTCAACAGTACTGTAACATTCCTCATAAGTTGTATTATTTTTTAATTCATTTATACTTTGTTTTAATGTTTCACTATTTTGATATAAATCAATAACAGTGTTAATGTCTGTTACATTAACATTTAAAAAAGGAAGATTATTATCAATACTACTAAATATTTTATGAGTAACAGAAGTTGTCGGTATTTCATTTTTAATAACACCATAACTTAATGATTTATTACCGAAAACACTAGTACCCATCATAATAATTACGATACTACCTAAAATACTCACTCTAATAAAATTAATTAAAATTCCAGTTGTAGCATTTATTGCTTTGTGTTCAATTTTATTTTTATTAAAAAGTACAAAATATAAAATAATATAGATTATTCAAAATAAAATATTAATGCCAATAATTCAAACAATAGCATATATCAAAAATCCAATATTATCAGTTAATAAATTCTTAAATGAAGCAAAACTACCACTAAGGTCACTAAACCATGGTGATACCATATTTTTAAAAGAATTTATTAACATTGGTTTAAATGCCAACATTAAACCAATACTAAGTAAATTACCAGCACTAATAAATATTAATGCTCTTCCCCCAATAAAAAAACCAGTAACAATACCAAAAATAATAATAGCAAAAATAATAATATCCCATAATAATGGAGAAACATTAATAAATATCATATTTAAATACCCTTCCTTATTTATGAACAACTATAAAATAATGACGCTTACCTTTTTTTATAACTGTTACTTGATTATTAATTGCGTTTTTTTTACTAATAAGAAAATTTATATTGGTAATTCTTTCACCATTAACAACAATTGAACCTTGCATAATTAGTTCTCTTGCTATTCTTTTTGAATTACAAATTTGATTATTAACTAAAAAATCAATTATTTGTTCATTATGATTAAGATTAAAATGTGGTACATCTTTTAAAACCTGTAAAATCTCAGATGATTTCATTTGATGAATCCGATCGTGGAAAAAAGCATTAGTAATATTAATAGCACTAAAATATCCATTTAATTTATGAATAAATACTGTTAATAAAGCTGCTAAAATCTTTTGTCCATAATGTTGCTTAACATCACTATTATGAATTACTAAAATTTTTGCTATTTGTTCTTCACTAAATAAAGTTAAAGAATTAAAAAAAGTAGGCAAATCTTTATCTTCTTGATTAAATAAAAATTGATATAACTCATAAGGTGAAGTTTTTTCACTATTTAAAAATATAGCACCTTTTTCGCTTTTACCAAATTTTTCACCATTAGATTTAGTTAATAAATTAATAGTAATACCAGCAGCATGATGTTCATCACCTTTTTGTTTTCTAATTAAATCTAAACCGGCAGTAATATTTCCTCATTGATCACTACCACCAGATTGAATATAACATTGCTCTTTTTCATATAAATGATAAAAATCATACGCTTGTAATACCATATAAGAAAATTCAGTATAAGAAATTCCAGAATTTAAACGATTAGCAATCATTTCTTTGCCTAACATTTGATTAACATTAAAATCCTTACCAATATCACGCAAAAAAGTTGTAATTGTTAGTGGACCTAATCATGTTTGATTATTAATAATTTTAATTGGCTTAATTTTATTGTTTAATGTTCCCAATGGTAATTTTAAAAATGTAATTCAAGTTTCTACATAACTATCACAAAAATTTAACAATTGTTTAAAAGAAAGATTATTTAAATCACTTTTCATAGTAACTCACTTTTGATCAAAATTACAAATTTCATATAAAGTTTTTAATAATGATGCTGATAATCCTAATTCTTCTCAAGGTAAGGGCAATGTTTTTAAAATACTACTTAAAGTCTGTTGATATTGATTATTTGGATTAATACTTTTAATAATCATTTCTAATGTTTCATATTCTTTATCATTTAATAAATTACATGTTTTAATTAATTCTAATGATGTTAAATTATCAATATTTTCATAACTTAATAATGTCACTAACTGCTCTTTTATTTTTCTAACATTAGTTTGTAACACATTTTCATCTAATAAATTACGTTCTTTATTTTTACCACTTGGATCACCGATCATTGCCGTTGTACCACCAATAACAGCAATTGGTTGAAAACCAAATATAGCAAAACGATGCAATAAAATAATTTGTAGTAAATTACCTAAATGTAATGAATCATTACTTGGATCAAAACCACAATATATTCCTTTTCCTAATTTTCCTGCATTAATTACTTTATCTATGCTACTAATATCTTTTAAGATATTACGTCATTTTAATTCGTCAATAATATTGGATTTTATTATATTATTCATAGCATCTCCTATTTATTTTCATCTAAAATATCATCAACTAACAAATCAATAGTTGTAATAACTGTATCGTTATTATTACTTGCATTATTGTAATTAATAGATGTAGTTTCTTTAAATATTTTATCGCGAAATTCTAGATAGCGCGATGGTAAACTATCATATATTTGTTGTTGTTCTCTATTTTTTTTAATTTGTGCAATTCTAGTATTATCAAGATTACTAGAATTATTATACGCTACTTCTTTTTCACGAAAAATATTTTCTTTAGTTTTTTTATCAACATATTGCTCAATAGTGCTAGAACTGCTATCGGCTTTTTTAATATTAATTGGAATCGTAGTTATTTTTTGATGATTAAGACCAAATATAGGTGAAATAATACTACTTAATTGATAAGGTTCTTTTTTAGCGTTATCAACATTAGTAGTAACATTTTCAATTTCAACTTCTGTATTTTCTATTGTCATAATAACTCCTTAATGATAATCAATAATTAAATTATAACATTTTAATGATTAATTATTCCTAATATAAGGTGAATAAATTTCATAATCTTCATTAAGATAAAATAATTACTAGTGAATATCAATTAATTTTATAAAAAGTACTAATAACTTTTCTCAAATTTATTTTTAATAAAAAATAAAATAATAAAAAAGTAGTACTTGTTTATAAAGTACTACTAAAAGTGTATGAAATTGATTTTATTCAACACTAAATGTGTCATATAAATTTGAAGTATCAATATTATCAAACCCTACAGCAAAAAACTCACTAATAGATGAATCCAACCCATTAATTATTTTTAAGATTGCAACTAAAGATACGTTTCTTGTTCCTCTTTCAGCATCAGAAATATAATTACGATGTAGGCCGCTTGCTTCTCCAAGTTTCTCTTGTGAAAATTTTCTACCTTTTTGATTACGTAAAGTTTTCATTCGTTTTCCAAAAGCATTCAATAAATCTTGACGACCTTTGCTTAAAATTTCTTTCTTTTTCATTGTATGGCCTCCTCTTATACTTTTATTATTAACTTACAATGTTTCTTGATACTTTTTCTTAATTTCGCGAATTAAATGATTAACCCCAGACTTAGTAATGACAAAACCGGTTTCTTGATAGTAAAGTTCACCCAATTCTGAAAGTGATGCTTCAGGATTTTTTAATCTTAAATTTGAAATAATTTGAGCTTTTAATGACAACGCTTTGAAAAGTTTTTTATCTTTTAAAACAGAAATCATTATAACTTGCTGGTCTCCAGCATTTAAAATTTTTTGTTGATTAGAAATATCAATATTATTAAAACGATTAATATTATTAAATAATTCTCGTGAAATGCGTTTATCTTCAAAAGCGAAAACTGCTTGTGGACAATCAATTATTTTTAAAAAGTCAGAAATTACATTAGATTTTTTTAGATAAAGCACCGTTTTATTACGACGTTTTATTGTTTTAAAGTTTAATTTAAAAGTTTGTAATAAAATATTTTTAATTTTTTTAGCCAACATATCATTATGAAATTGTAATTCCAAATGGTAGTTAGGTGTTGAAGGAGAATTGATACTGCCAACTACAAGGAAGATTCCTGCGATATACGCTCTTATACAATGCTCTTTTATTATATGCTGGTGCATAGCTTCTTTCTCAATAAAAAGATATTTATCTTGAAGCATTAAATCATTAATAATAAAATCAATTTTATTATTAATACGAATATTATACACCTTTGGACGCTCAAATTTATTTAAAACATCCACCATAACTATCAATTTTACGTCTTTATATTGATTTTTTAAAAATTTATATATTAACCTAGTGGTTTTGTTATGAAAACTATGAATAATAATCTCATTATTTATTTTATCTGAATTTGTAATCTTACCATTAATAAGCGAATATGCTGATAGCAAAGATTTCTGACAACAATTTTTAAAACTTTTTTGACAGATTTCATCTTTTACACTTGTTGTAAATGATATCATTACTATCACCTCAATTGTACACTTTATTCATTAAAATTATCAATAAAATTTATTAAATATTGTGCTGCAATCGCTCCATCGTTAACAGCAGTTACTATTTGTCTTAAATTTTTAGCAATTACATCACCAGCTGCATATAATCCCGGGATTTTAGTTTGACACTTATCATTAACTATAATATAACCATTGCTATCGCAAATATCTAAATCTTTAACAAATTTTGTAACAGGATCAGAACCAATATAAGGAAATAAGGCATCAGTAGTAATTTCACTAATTTCCTTAGTCTTAATATTTTGAATTTCTAATTTACCTACTTTTTTCTTATCCTCAGTACCTAATACTTTTAATACAACATGATCAGTTATTAAATTAATATTTTCATTATTTTTAACTTTATTAACTGTTTTATCATCAGCACGAAATTGATCACGACGATGAATAAGATTAACTTTATTAGTAAATCTTGTTAAATATAAAGATTCTTCACAAGCAGCATAACCACCACCAACTACACTAATAATTTTATTCTTAAATAAAGCACCATCACAAACAGCACAATAAGAAACACCACGATTAGCATATTCCTCTTCACCAGGAACAGCAATTTTACGTTCTAATGAACCAGTAGCTATAATTACTCCTTTAGCAATAAGAATATCACCACTACTTAAAAAGACTGTTTTAATTTTATGATTTTCACTATCTGTAATTTTAATAACTTCATCAGTAACAAATTCAACTTGTAGTTTCTCAACTTGCTTTTGCATTTTTTCTGATAATTCAGGCCCTAAAATATAATCATAACCTGGATAATTTTCAATTTCAGAAGTTTTAATCATTTTTCCACCAACAATATATTTTTCAATAATCACAGTTTTAAGATTTGCTCTTTGTGCATAAATAGCAGCTGTCATTCCTGCTGGACCACCACCAATAACTACTAAATCATAATCATATTTATTTTCTTTATTAGTATGATTTTTCATATAATCATTCTCCTTTACGAAATCTTGATGGTGCAATAATTTGTGCAAATATTACTAAAATAACACCTAAAATAATTCACATTCCAGAAACTATCATTGAAGTTGAAACATTGGCTATTTTCATAATGTCTCTATTATCACGAAGTGGTTCTAAAATCATTCTAATAATACCATAAAAGACAAAGTATAAACTACCTGATACTCCTGCATATGTTACTCGATAATTATTAGGATTATACATAGTATTTAAAGATTTAGAATGTGGTTGCATATTATATTTAATATTTAAATATCATTTTTTTATCTTTGATTTTACTTTTGAATGTGTTTTAACATCTTTTCAAGGTATTTTTTCAACACTTTTAACACTATTCTTATTGGGTGTAAAATCAAAATATGCTTGTTTTCAACTTTCATATTTAAATTTACGATATCCATGAATTTTTTTAATAACCGTTCAAGGTTTTAAAAAATCTTTTCCAACAATTGGATTAGTCTTTAAAGGCGAAATAAATTGCGAAGAATCTAATTTTCATGGTTTTTTACTAAATATTTGTCCTGTTTTTGGTACAAAAAACGTTAAAAAGAATCAACCAAATAATGAAGATAATGACTCATATAAAAATAAAGGTTGACGATAAACAGCAACAGGATCTCGATTATCACTATTAAAACCATAATGTAAATGATTATTTATTCATGTTGGTAATCAACTGAAAGGATGACCAACATCAGTTCCTAGTAATTCTTGATTAAAAAAATTACCTCATCTACCAATTGCTTGACCTAATAAAATATTTGGAACAATACAATCAATAAAAACTCACATTGAAATTTGTAACTGCTTTGAAGTACGATAAAAAATAAAGAATCCTACTATCATTCCAACTGTAACGCCTCCTTCAATTGCCATACCACCTCTTCAAACGGCAACTACATCAAGTGCATTTTCAATTGTGCTAGTATTATTAAGAACATATCATGCTCTTGCTCCTATTAATCCTGCTAATGCAATAACTAATGTTCCTCATTCTAAAGTTTTAGTTGGAATATTACGACGATATAATTTTATTCATGAAGCAATGACAGCAGTTAAAAACCCTACTGCCATTAATACCGAATAAATATGAATTCCCGTTCCCGGAATATCGGTAATTAAACTATTGTATCCATCATCATTAATCATATTTTTTTCCTTTTTGATAATTTAATAATTAAATTATTTCTTTTTTGTTAAATTTCTAATTATTTGTTTTTGAAAACTAGCAGTAGCGTCTTGACCTTCATCTTTTAATTTTAAACTAATAACTGCTGCTTCAATTAAATCAGCTAAATTTCTTCCTGGACTAACAGGAATAATTATTTTAGGCACTTTAATTTCAAAAAAAACATCAAAGTTATTATGATGACCAAGTCGATCAACTTTAGTTCAACCATCATTTTCAATTCTAATTAAATTAATAATTAAATTTACTTGACTCTCATGCATTATAACATGATATCCATACATTTTGGTAATATCTAGGATACCTATTCCTCTAATTTCAATTAAATTTTTAATAATCGGATTAACTTTTCCTACAATTTTATTATTGACTTTTAAAATATCAATACTATCATCACCAACAAATAAGTGCCCATTACGTAATAAATCTAATGTTGTTTCTGATTTACCAATACCACTTTCACCTGTAATTAGGACACCATAACCAAAAATATTTACTAAAGTACCATGTAAACGTTTAGATTCAGATAAACGTTCAACAATATACGTAGAAACTGTTGCTGCAAATTCAGAAGTAAAAAATAATACTTCAATAATTGGAACTGTTGAATTAATTGATTTAGCACAGTCACATAATTCTTTTTTAAATTTAAAATTAGGTGTTACAAAAATAGCAGGAATATGATCTTCTAAAATATTACTAAAATGGTTCTTAAATTCTGTTTTTGGTAAAGAGGAAATATATTCGCTTTCTTTACTGCTTAATAAAATTATACGACGACTACGCGAGATTTGTTTAGTTTTAAATCCTGTTAACTCTAAACCACCACGATTAGTACCAATATTAGTAATAATTCTTTTTTCAATTGGAATTTTGGGATTAATATATAAAATTGTTAAATTAAATTTTGTTACTATTTCGCCAACACTAAGGTTTTCCATACTTAATTTCCTGCCTTTTATAATTAAAATTTTTGATTAATTTTAAACATAATATAATTATATATAATATATCAACAGAAAGTTTATTATTAACAAAAATATACATAAGTTTCTAAAAACATTAAAAAAACTATTGAATAATATAATAAAAAATTACTAAACATTTCATTATCAAATAAAAATTATTATGATATAATTCTTTAAAAATTGTTAAAAATTAAAATATTAGAAATTAGTGTTAACTTTTTATGAATAGCAACTATATTCCTTTTCAATTAGTATTAAAAAATATTATCTCATCATCTATCAATCAAAATTTAAATCATATTTATGAAACTATTGATAAAAATAAGAATGAAAAAATACTGGTGATTTAGTTTCTGAAAAATGAGATTATCATTTTATTAATTATTTAGGACAACTAAGTCCAAATGGAAGTGGCACGCCTCCACAATTACCACCAAGAAATAAAATATAAATAAATATTACTAGTTAATATTATCTAAAATTTGAATAATAGTTTTAACTATCTTTGCAGCATTTTTTTCATTCTTAAGAACATGTAAATAATCTTTTAAATATTTAAAATTTTCTATATCATTTTCTATTTTTATAAATATTTCTTTAGCGGCATAACCAGTTGAAGCTATAGGAATTATTATTTTATTTTTATTTCTAGCAATTTCAAATTCATTTAATACACCTTTTGATAAAACAATATTATTATTTTCATCCATTTTATTACCAAAAATAAATAGTACAATGTCTGCTTTATCTATTAACTGATTACGATATTCTGGTCAACTTTTTTTAAATTGTTGAGGAAATGGTCATACATCAAGAATTTTATCCAAAACAATACTATTTTCTTTAGCATACTTAACAGCGCCACTTACTATTTCATCACCAACGCCGATTCCAAATGCATTTATTATTTTCTTATTTTCTTTACATAAGAAATTTGATAAATCAAATACAAATTTTTTACTTTTCTTTATAGTACCAAATTCTTCATAATTATTAGCTATACCAGAAATAAAAATATTTCTCTTCAAATTATTATTAGTTGCAGAATTAAATATTTCTGCTTTTGAATCGCAATAATTGTTTAATAATAATGTTTTAAAATTAATGTTTTTAAAACAATTGTGGTTTATAGAATTGAATAACTTACCATAAATTGTCAGAGAAAAAGAATCGTTTGAAAACCGTAATTCTGTTTCAGGAATAAATTTACTATATAAACTATTTTCTCCTATTGTTCCATCGCCAACACCATAATATTTATCATTAATATCCAAATTAAGTGCAGTTAAATCAATTGCATAATAATATCATACTTTAGTGCTTATTTTTGAAGCATAATGAGTACCTAAAAAGTAAATAGGTGTATCTTTTGTTAAAAAAATACCAGTTTCTTCTCTCATTTCATTATAAACTGTTTCCAAAGGATTATTATTTTCCACTCCACCAGTAATTGAACTATATTTACCCAGCTTATTTTTATTAAATAAAGGATTACTCTCACATGTTTGCATAAAATAACGACTACCATCATCTTTAATTATAAATGGTAATATTGCAACACCTTTGTTATTACATCAAGGTTCTTCAACACCATGCATAAAGTCTACTTTAATTAATTTAACTCATTCTTTTTTCATATTTATTTTTTCCTTTATAATAAAATTATAACTCTTATAAATAAATATTTCTAATTAATTCTTATTATTATTTATTAATTTAATTAATTCTTGAGCGATAATATTATGTGCTCATTTATTAGGATGAATGCTATCAAAAAAGAAATAATTATTAATATTTTCTTCATTAACACCTTCATTGAAATGAGGAACAATAATACCATTATTAATTATCTCACTAAAATCAGTAGTAACTGCTGCATCAATAATATTGTTATTAATATTCAAGTTTTTAAACTTATTAATAGCGTTTGTTATTGCTGCAAACATATCATATTTAATAATATTTTTTTTATTTTTATTTAATTCTTCAATAACACCATCTAACATTTTATTAAAATTAGTAGTTAAATTTAAAATACGTTCCTTATCTTTTTCTTTATTTTTAAATAAAGGGATAATACTCATATTAGGAACATTACATAATAAAATATGTTGAGCACCTTTATTTATCAATTTAGTTAAAGCATTTTTTATTAACTCAACTGCTTTATTAATAATTTCTTCTTGGTCCTTTAATAACGATTGTTTAAAAGCATATAAAATATCATTACCACCAAACTCTACTAAAATTATATCATTACTATTAATATGATGCTGACTAATTAAAGCATCTACTTGATGAGTAATATCAAAATGATTAATAACAAAACTTTCTACTGTTAATTCTTTTTTTCTACTAGCTAAAGCTCCACTAACTGCATAATTATTACCAATTTGCTCATCAGCAAATAAAAAAAGGTCAAATCTTCAAGCAGAAGTTAAATTTATATGCAAATAATCGGCAATAATTTGTGCTGCCACAGGACCATTAGAAAAAGAATTTTTATAAAATGGTGGTAACATTTTAACTATTTTAGGTATTTTTAAATGCTTAAAAAGAGCTGTAAAACCACTTACTAATGCTCCTGTGTCTGATAAACTATCTCCCAGAACATAAAAGTTACCTTTAATTTTTTCTTTATTATTCATAACTTCTCCTTCTAACATAAACTTAAACTGAAAATATCTTAACATAATTGATTTAGCTTGTCATAGTACAAAAAATAATTATGCTAAAAGTGGAAATTATTATATTTAAATAATAGAATTTCCTCTTTGTTTATAATCTTTAATAATATTAATAGTAATTAATGTTGCCATTAAAGAAGTAATACAACTAATAATATTTAAAACAACAGCAACAATAGTAATTTGATATGAAAAAACTTTATTATCATTAAATTGAGGTAAAAGCACAATAACACTAATAATTTCGCAACTTGTTCCAATAATACCTAAACAAAAACTAATAAAATCAAACGAAATACTAAATTGATCTTTTCGATATAATTTCATATTTTGTTTTATCAAAGTTTTCTTTAATCTAATTAAACGGAACATTAAGAAAAAAGGTAGAAAAGCTAAAGTAAAACTAGTAATATCAAAAAAAATTGCAACAACAGTTATTCAAAGTGATGCTTTATCATTATCTCAAAAAGGTTGTAATGCTAAAATACTTAGAATTCCCAAACAAATACCTATTAGACCAGTTCCAAAACTTATTAAGTCCATTTTAAGAATTTTTTTATTAAACTTTAAAAAATATACTCTTTTTTCCAAAGTGACAAATCCTCTCGTGTCTATATATAAATAAAATTTTATCATATAAATGGAAATAATTTTCTCCAATTTTAGATTACAAATAAAAAGAATAACTATAGTTGTGTTATTAATCTATTGTTTGTTGAAATTTCAGTATTTTGTACATTAATTGAATTTATTTCCTTAACAAGAGAGACAATATTTTCTTTAAATAAATTAAGTCTTTGTCTTTTTTTTCTAATTTTTATTTCAACTTTATTCAAATTTTTTTTGATATTACAAATTTTTAATCCAATTTTATAAAGTTGCTCTTTTTGATTATTTAAAACAACTTTTTCACATTCTATTCTATTAACTAATCTTATTTCAAAATTATAATAACCAAAAGTTAAAAACTTAACTAATTTACTTTTAAATTTAAAAATCTTACTTGTTTTTTGTTTTTGAAAAACTTCTAATTTTTTAAGACTATTATTATGAAAATTTAAAATAATTTCTTGTTGATTATTAATTTTATATAATTTCTCTTTCAATTCTCATTTTTTACTACTTAATTTACAATTTAATTCTATTTTTAATGCTGTAATTTTATCAATGAGTTTATCCTTTTCCTTCTGTTTTTGTTCCTCTCATATTAAAGTAAATTCAAGTAATTCAAACTCTAGTTCTTTATCTCATGGGAAAAAATTTTCTTTTTCAAACTTAAAAGAAAGAAATTCAAGTTCTTTTCTTTCATCATTAATTACTTCGTCTTTTACTTTCACTAAAAATTTTTGCATTCATTGATACTGTTTTTCCATTATTTTTAAATTTTTTTTTAAAAAATCTTTTTCAAAAAAAATAAATCAATATTCTAAGTATTGTATATTAGAAGAAGTACTAAAAACTTCTTTTAACTTTATTATATTACTTTTAACATTTTGTATAGTTGCATTTATAAGTATTTCTTTTAAATTTGGTACTACTTCTAAAGACATTTTATTTCTCCACTTCTTTTGTTAAAATTCAAGAATACTACAGAAAATATTTTAATTATTTTCTATTCAAATCGCGATTAATAACTGCTTTTAAATATTGTCCAGTATAAGACTTAGGATTTGTTATTACTTGTTCTGGTGTTCCTGTAGCAATGATTTCACCACCAAATTTACCACCCTCAGGTCCTAGATCAATAATGTAATCAGCAACTTTAATAACTTCTAAGTTATGTTCAATTACAACAACAGTATCACCATGATTAACGATTTTATTTAAAACTTCAATTAACCTTTTAATATCATCAACGTGTAAACCAGTAGTTGGTTCATCTAAAATATACATAGTTTTGCCAGTAGCACGTTTTTGTAATTCTTTAGCTAGCTTCACTCTTTGTGCTTCACCACCAGATAATTCAGTAGCAGGTTGCCCTAATTTTACGTATCCTAATCCCACTTCTTGTATCATTGCTAATTTTTTATGGATTTTTGGATGATTAGCAAAAAAAGTTAATGCTAAATCAACAGGCAGTTCTAGTACATCATAAATATTTTTACCTTTATATTTAACTTGTAATGTTTCACTATTATAACGTTTTCCTTCACAAATTTCGCAAGTTACATAAACATCTGGTAAAAAATGCATCGCAATTTTAATAACACCATCGCCAGAACAACGTTCACATCTTCCTCCTGGTACATTAAATGAAAATCTACCTTTAGCATATCCTCTAATTTTTGCTTCTGGTGTTTGTGTAAATAAATCACGAATATCATCAAAAACTGAAGTATAAGTAGCCGGATTACTCCTTGGTGTTCTGCCAATTGGTTCTTGCGAAATAGCAACAATTTTATCAATAAATTCAATCCCTTTTATTGCTTTATGTTTTCCTGGTCGTTGTCCCTTTAAACCCAAATACTTTTGAATACTAGTATATAAAATATCATTAACAAGCGTTGACTTACCACTTCCTGAAACACCAGTAACACAAATAAATTTACCTAAAGGTAATTTAACATTTATTTTACGTAAATTATTAGCTTGTGCTTCTTGAATTTCAATAACTTTACCATTACCACTTCTTCTTGATTTAGGTAACGCAATAAATTTTTCACCATTTAAATATTGTCCAGTAATTGAATTAGGATTATTAGCAACTTGCTGTGGTGTACCTTCAGCAATTACTTCACCACCATAAATTCCGGCTTTTGGACCAATATCAATTAATCAATCTGCTGCTCACATTGTATCTTCATCGTGTTCTACTACTAATAATGTATTATCAAGATCTCGCATTTGTTTTAAAGTTTCAATTAACTTAACATTATCACGTTGATGTAAACCAATTGAAGGTTCATCAAGAACATACAATACTCCCGTTAATTGTGAACCAATTTGAGTTGCTAATCGAATTCGTTGTGATTCACCACCAGATAAAGTTTGTGCCATTCGTGATAAGTTTAAATAACCTAAACCAACATTAGTTAAAAAACTTAAACGATTAATGATTTCTACTAATATTAATTTAGCAATTTCTTGTTGATAAGCTAATAATTTAATATTTAACATAAATGTTAAACTTTCTTCTATGTCTAAATTAGTATAATGACTAATATTCATTTCTTTATTATTTTCATCTTTAATTTTAACTGCCAATGCAAATTCATTTAATCTTGTTCCTTGACAAGTTAAACAAGTGCGTTCACTCATAAATTTACGATAATAATCACGGGCAAAATCACTAGTTGTTTCTAAAAAACGCCTTTCAATTAAAGTGGCAATGCCTTCAATATAATCATGATTAGGATATTTACGACCATTTGCCGAAGTAATACTGAAAGTAATGGCTTCATCACTACCACGCATAATATAATTAAGTTGTGTTTTTGTTAAATTTTTTAATGGCTGATTCAAATCAATTAAATAATGATAACAAAGAACTTTTAATTTTTGTCATTCTAAATTACTAGTACCAACTAAGTTTTTATAATACTCAATGCCACCATCATTAATTGATAGTTTTAAATCTGGCATTAATAATTCTTCGTCAACTTCTAATTTTACTCCCAAGCCTTTACAATCAAAACATGCTCCACTTGGTGCATTAAAAGAAAATAAACGCGGTTCTAAACTGGGAATTGAAAATCCACAAATTTTACAAGCATATTTTTGAGAAAATAATCACGTTTCATTTGTTTGCGATAAAATAACCTTTGCTAAACCATTACTATGATTTAAAGCAACTTCTAAAGCATCATGAATTCGTGAAATAGTATTATCATCATTGGTAAATTTAATACGATCAATAACAATATCAATATCATGACGTAATGATTTATTCAATTCAATTGGTTCATCTAAACTATATATTTTATTATTAATTTTAACTCGCAAAAAATTTTCTTGTTTTAATTTTGCTAATAAATCTTGATGACTACCTTTTTTAGCATTAATAACTGGTGCTAAAATTTCAATATTAGTATTATCTTCTAACGTTTTAATTTTATTAACCATTTCTTTTAAAGTTTGCGTGCTAATTGGACCATGACCCTTATTACAATAAGGAGTTCCAATTCGTGCATAAAGTAAACGCAAATAATCATAAATTTCAGTAACAGTACCAACAGTACTGCGAGGATTATTACTTGTAGTTTTTTGATCAATAGAAATTGCTGGTGCTAAACCATCAATAGCATCAACATCAGGTTTTTCGCTGTTTCCTAAAAATTGACGAGCATAGGCTGAAAGTGATTCAACATATCTTCGCCTTCCTTCTGCATAAATTGTATTAAAAGCTAATGATGATTTACCACTTCCTGAGACACCAGTAATAACTACTAACTTATACTTTGGAATTTTAATATTAACATTTTTTAAATTATGTTCACGTGCACCTTTAACAGTAATATATTTTTGATTATCTGTCATTTATTCCTCCACTTATATGCTCTTTCTAATTAATTATATACTATATATAGTTAACTTTAATAGCATTATTGCTAATTAATATTAAAGAATATCAATTATAATTAGTTTAAAATATTATCTAAATCAATATTTAAAATTTTAAAATTATTTATTGCAAAAGAAAGTATATAAAAACTTAAATTACAAAAAAAATGAACAATATATATTCAAAAATGAAATACAGCAATTGCTCATTTTATAATAAAATTAAAAAATTAGAATTAATTATTACTAAAAAATGTTATATTCCAATATTTTTTCTAATAAAAAATAATTGGAATAATTTTATTTACTTAAATTATATAAATTTATCCATTAACTTTATTTATATTATTTTTTTCTTTCTTTTTTATTAACTTTAACTACTACTATTTTCTCCTTGATATTGTCAAAGTTCAGCAAATATTCCAGCAGCTAAATTATTCTCGGTATTAGAGATGCCTTTTCCAGTATCAGCAGTTGTTTTAGTTCGCAAAAGATCATTATAACTACCTAAGAATGGTACATATTTAGAACCTAATGATCCTGAAGTTCTTTCATTAATAAAAGCTAGTTTTGCTGAAGCAGGAGTGGTTCATACCTGACCATTATTTAAAAATGTATGATTATGCTTTCCAACACTTCCTGATGTTTGTCCTTCTTTATCACTCTGAACTATTGTTAAACCTTTAGCAAGATCTACTTTTACTCAACCTTCTGGCATTTTTGATCCAACAGGCATTCATTTATATTCACCAGGAATTCATTGTCCTTTACTTTCATCTGATTTTTTATTTTTTTCTTGACAATCTTTTAATTGTTCTTCTAGTTCTTCTCTTTTTGCTTTACATTCTTTTAACTGTGCTTCTAGTTCTTCTCTTTTTTCTTTACATTCTTTTAAATCTTCTTCTAATTTTTTAACTTTATCTTCAAGACCTTCTAATTTTTTATTTTTTTCTCTACATGCTTTTAATTGTTCTTCTAATTCATCAATTTTATCTTCTAGTTCTTTAATTTTTTTTGATTTATCTAATGATTCTTTTACTGATTTTGCATAAAGACTACTTATTTCTTCTAATTCATTAGCTGTTTCTTGTAATTTTTTATTTAATTTTTCCATTTTTGCTTGACAGTCGCTATCATCAACATTAACAGTAGTAACACTTTCTCAACTATCTTCTTCTACTGTCTTATTTTTTTCATTTATCATTTTTAAGTATCCTCCTTTTTATTAAAATTCTCGTATACTATTTTTATTAATAATGAAAATTATTGAAAATATTATTTTGTTTCAATTTTAAATAAGATTTATTTAAAGATAATTTTAAATAAATCTCACTTAAAGTTTACAACTGAAAAAATTACTATACAATAAACTTTCCTAGAAAGCAATTATTAATAAAATTAAATATTAAAAATTATTATTAAAATTGAAAAACAATTAAGTTATAAAAAATTATTAATTTAGTTAAGTATCGTTTTTGTTTATGTTTGCTTTTAGATTTTTTTATGTTAAGATTTGTTTGTTATTAAAATGTATGAAATTGGTTTTTAAAAACCTAGAATTGCCGAGTTTTATATATGGATATTCAACAAGATTTTTATGTTAAAAAGATTTTTTATGCTTGTTATGTTAAAAATGTAGTTTTACCTATTTCTTTTTTAAATAATATTGGAAATAAAAAAGGTAAATGTTATGTTGGTAATAAACAAAAATTAAGAAATAATACTGTTCGTACTAAAAATAATTTAATTCAAAAAGCATTGCATAATTTTTATAATAGTAATATTTTGAGTTTTGTTACTTTAACTTATAAAGAAAATATGCAAGATGTTAAACAATCAAAAAAAGATATTCGTTTATTTTTTCTTAAATTAAAGAAATGATGAAATGACCCTAAGCGTGCTGAATATATGGGGGAATTAAAATATATGTATGTTTATGAATATCAAGACCGTGGAGCAGTACATTTTCATATAATTTTTAATAGAAAGATACCTTATAATATGATACGTGATTGATGACCACATGCTGGTAATGCTAAGGGCATTGATTTAAGAGTTGTTCGTAAAGGTACAAATGAGTTTGTTATTAAATATTTAGGTAAGTATGTTACAAAATCATTAGATGATGTTAAATCTATAAATCAAACAGATATAGGTATAAAAGCATATTCTTTTAGTCGTAATTGTAAAAATCCTATTGTAGTTCGTGGAATTAAAAAAATGACAATTCAAGATATAATTAAAGCAAGTTTTAATGCAACAAATGTATTTTATTTTAAAACTCAAAGAGATAGTAATGGTGATACTGTTATGATTGGTGGTATTATTGAAAGTACTGTTGTTAATGATTATTTTAAAGAGTATGAAGATTACGAACGATATGTATATTTAAGTGCTTTATCGTATAAACATTATTTACGAACCAGTGAAATTGGTTATTTAATTCAAAGAGATAAAGATGTTTTAATTTGGACAGAGAAAGTTTTTGGTAATAAAGTTGAGAAAATAGATTTTAAGAAAAAAGTTTTACATTAGAAAAAAAATGGTTTTTCTATATTTTTACTTGTATATATATATATATATATATATAATGGTTAATGAACATTAGTAATTACGGCAATTCTTACTAGTGTTCATTTTTTTATTTTTAATTGTATTTTTATTTTTTTGTGATATATTATTAGTAAGTATAGGTTTACCCTACTATGCTTGACTTATTAAATTAAATTTTAATGAATTGCCGAGGTTAAGTTTTTTTATGTTCAAAGTACAGTTAGTTAATATTGAAAAAGGGCGTATTATTCCCGATAAAAATAATAAAGGTCAAACATTAAAGTTTGATGTTTTGAAGTTTGTAGAAATAAATAAGCAAACAAGCGTGCCAACTGGTCAAACACGTGATAAATGATATAATCCGGAATTTGCTAGTGATTTTAATAATTGTTTATCTACTGTTGATTTGAAAGTTGGTAATTTTTATTCACTTGAACTTGATTTAAGCGGTAATATTAAAAAACTTTCTAATTGAAAATAGTTATTTATTAAAAGGGTAATTTTAAATAGTTATTAATATGTTAGGAGTTAATTTGGATGGGTTACACTTTATTGGACACTAATTACATAGACAAGTGAACAAATTAGTTAAAAGAAAGGAACTATAATTATGGCCAATATTAACTCATATACCGATGAATTTAAAAAACAAATTGTAGCTTTATATCAAAGTGGCAAATCAGTATCTTGCCTTGCTAAAGAGTACAATGTTACAAGAGCAGTTACTTATAATTGAATTAAGCAATTTACTAATTCAGGCAGTTTTAAAACCAAAGATAATCGTTCTGTTGAAGAAAATGAATTAATTAAATTAAGAAAAGAATTAAAACAGTTACGAATGGAAAATGATATTTTAAAGCAAGCAGCACTAATAATAGGCAGAAAGTAGAAATTATTACTAAAAATAAAGTTAAATATAAAATTCGTACAATGTGTCGTTTTTTAAAACTTTCTAAATCAACATATTATTTTAATTTCAAGAAAAAAGAAAAAAACCAAAATGATATTTATGATGAAGCTGTTATTAGTGCTTTTAAAGAAAATAAATGTGTTTATGGAACTAGAAGATTAAAAGTTGTTCTAAAAGAAAAGAATATTTATTTATCTAGACGAAAAATTAAAGAAATTATGAATAAGCATAATTTAATATCAAAATACACTAAATTATCATACAAAAATCATCATAATAAAGTCAATGATAGTCAAATAAGTAATCTTGTTAATAGAAACTTTAATAATAGGATTAAAAATGAAGTTATTGTTAGTGATTTAACTTATGTTCAAGTTAATGGTAAATGAAACTATATTTGCTTATTAATAGACCTATTTAACCGCGAAATTGTTGGACATAGTTGTAGGTATTAAAAAAGATGCATCATTAGTATATCAAGCATTTATGCAATCAAATCGCTGTTTAAAAGATATTCAAATATTTCATAGCGATCGCGGTAATGAATTTAACAATAAAACTATTGATAAACTTTTATTAGTATTCAACATAACTCGATCTTTAAGCAAAAAAGGCTGTCCTTACGACAATGCTGTTGCTGAAGCAACTTTTAAAACTTTTAAGACTGAATTTATTAATGATAAAAATTTTACATCATTAATTCAATTAAAATTAGAATTATTTGATTACATCAATTGATACAACAACATAAGAATCCACAGCACTCTAAACTACTTAACTCCAGTTAATTATCAACAACAAATGTCTACCAAAAAATAGTCCTAAAAAGGGTTGCCATTCCAATTTTAAATTATGGCTAAAAGTAATAATTGTTCTTGTGGACAAGTGTTTCATTTAGCGATTTATATGTGTAAACTTTGTGACCAAGTTATTTGTCCTAAAAAAGTTTTACAAAACTTATATACTAGAAAATATTATTGTCCAAATTGTATATTAGATATTGCTTTAAATAAGGCAATGAGACAACAAGAGAGTAAGTTAAATTATGAGACATAAATGTAGTGATTGGACTTATGAAAGAGTATATGGTTGTGAAATGTGTTATACAGTTGCTAATGAAATGGAACGAATAAGAAAAGAGAATAAAAGAAAAAAGTAAAAATTAAATAAGGGGCTTATATATGGATTATATATTTTTCATTAAGCCCCAATGGATTAGATTATAATTCATAAATAAGCTCCTTATTAGTATATAAAGTAAGGAGTTTTATTTATGCCTAATGAGTTAGAACAAACTAGTAATTATACTTTAACTAAAATTTTAAGAACTGGATTAAGTCCATTAAGTGCTATGGTTGGAGTTAGTGCTTATTATGGTCAATATTTAAAAGACCCAATTTTAGGTTCTATTAATTCTTTGTTATTTAGTAAAAAGTTAGGAATTGATATATGGAATATTAATCAAAGACCAACTACTAAAAATAAAGTTATTAATAGTTATAAAAAGATATTTTTAGGTTTAGGAACAATTGGTTTAATTAATTATGCTAAGTTTGTTCAGTATGTAGATAAGTCTGTGTCTTTATTTAGAGATGAGCCTTGTTTTTGGCCACCTTGCCCTACTGAACCACCTAAATCAACGTATCCACCATTTACAACTGTTAAACCGATAATTGATGTTCCTTTTGTAGATTGAGATACTTATATATCTTTAAATAGTTTTGGTATAGCGAATGTTATTAGTGGTTTAACTGAGTTAATACCTAATAGATTTGAAACTATACGTAAAATAGCAAATATGGGTACTGGTGGTTGTTTGATTAGTAGTGGTGTTGCTATGGGTATTAATAATAATTTTAATAATTATTTTGCTATTCCTACGATTATTGCGGGAGCAAGTGAAATTATAAATAGTTTATTGTTGCCATTAGGCAATACACATAATAATACAGAGTTACAAGAAGTATTTACTGATGAAAGAGCAAGATTGATTAATGGCAGTGTTAATGATTATCAAAGTACAGATGACGGTATGGTTGATGTTGATTTAAATGATGATAGTATGTCAGAGATTAATTTAGATAGAGCAAGTTTAAATTGGGATTATTCTTATGCTTATACACTAGGTGGTGTTTAAAGTGAAAATATATATGTGATGAATTTTAAAATTTATGGCATTAACTGGATGTATTACATTTAGTATATTTTTAGGATTAATTCCTAGCATTATAGTTTTAGGAATTGTTGCAATTAAACCAGTATCTATCTTAATTGGTATTGTTGTGGGTTATATTGGTATTCCATGAAATAATATTAAAAATAAAATAACAAATTGAGTTTTTAAGAGAAAAGAAAATAAATTTATTAAAAAGAATGATTTAAAAGTTGAAAGAAAAAGATATGAAAAACAAAAATTAGAAAGAAAATTTCAAAATTTAAATAATCAAGTAAAAGAATTAAAACAAACATTAGAATTTCAAAGTAAATTATTAGAAATTAATAATGAAAATTTAAGAAATAATGAACAAAATAAAACTATAAAAACATTTATTTTATAAGGAGTGAATTAATTTTATGAAAAAAGATAAATGAAAAAATATGCCAAGACAAAAATTGCATAAGAAAAAAGCAAAAAGAAATTTTGATCAAAGATTAAGTGAAAATATGAATTATGATGATTTTTTATTAGGGGGTAAAAAATAATGGTTAAGTGAATAGTTGTGATAATTGCTGTGCTTGGTACTTCTTGGGTTTTTAAAGGTACTATTAAAAAGTTAGTTTGAAAATTTAAACATAGAAAACACAATGTAGTTGACCCAGATTGTTGATATTGTAAAGAACAAAAACGTAAAGAAAGAGCAAGAAAAGAATTAGAGGAAGGAGGTGATTAGTATGCCAAAAGGTTTAAGTGCTTTAATAGAAATGATTGGAGGTATTGGCCAAAAATTATTAGAATCTTTTAGTTATGTTTTTAACTGAGTATTTGCGGGTGATTCTATAATGACAAATTGACCGGTATTAATTCCAATATTTATGATCGTGTTAGTATTTATTAAAGAATTCATAGGACATATTATTCGTGGATTTAGATAGAAAAAATTAAAGTTGTTTTTAGGAGGTAATAGTTATGATTAAATTATTTTTTGCAATAATTTTTGTTTTTCCTTTATTAGGTAAACTTTTACCTTCTTTAAATAATATTGTGCAAAATATTTTGCAAAGTTATATTACTGATTTTTCTGGTTTACATAATTTGTCTTTGGTTATTAAAAGTTTTATTTTTGGTGATAGTTCACAGCAAATAGTTTCAATGCCAGCACCATTGTTAGCAATTATTTTAGTGCTTTTTACTTTTTCATTAATTTTAAAATTATTAAAAATAATATAGGAGTAGTTTATTATGGGTGTTGCTTTTATTTCAAAAGTTTTAGAACTATTTGGACAAATTTTTCTGAAATTTTGAAATTTGCCAATGGCAGATTTAGGTTTTAATTTGGGAACTTTTGTTGTTTTTATTCTTTTAATAAAGTTTGCTATGTCAGTTTTTTTAAATATTGATATTCAGCCAGTTTCTACATCTGGGACTGTAAAGCAAAGTTATAGAAATATTAAAGGCAGTTCGAGATTTGTTGGTAAAAAAATTGCTAAGGTTCATAGTAAACGTATTGATAAATTAAAAGAAAAAAATAAAAAACAAGGTAAGTTTAAAGGTGGTGCTGGTGGTAATAAATTTACTGGAACATCTAGTGGTTGAGGAGTTGGTAATTAGTTATGAGTGATTTTGTTAATAGTATATTGCATTTAATTTTTATATTTTCTAGTAATGATATTGGTATATTTTTAAATCAAACTAATATTACTGATGAAGTTTACATTTTGTTTAATTTGACTTTTTGGTTGGTATTAGGTGTATTTTTTAATTTTATTTATCGTAGTATTAAATTTATTTTTAGGTCATTGTTTGGGTAGGTGTTAAGTATGAGTGTTTGAGATATTTACAATAAAATACATCAATGTATAGTTGATTATTGAACTATGTTTATAGGAAGTCCAGTTGACCAATTTACTACTATTTTATGAAATTTAGTAGTTTATGGAACACAGTTTTTTATTGGATTTATTATATTTTATGGTTTATGATGAGTTTTAAGATGTTTGTTTGGTAAGTAATTATGTGATTTAAATTTGCTAAATTGTTTTTTGTTGTAAATACTTCTGTTCAAGCACCAACTAGTTTAATTGCTTCAAATGACCCTAATGTTGTTAATTATGATATTACAAAAGAAATGGTTAAACATGTTAAATACCATAGTTTTGATGATTGAGCAACAATTCCATGAAATTCTGCTTATTTTGATGTTGACCAACCGGATTTAAAATTAGTAAGTGGTGAATTTATAGGTAATAATGAGGGTTTATATACGTGTTATTATTATAGTGATACAGTTGGTGTTCCGTCACAAATGATAGATATGGGAACTGGCGTTTATACTTTTAATAGAAAACAATTAGATGAATTTTCACGTATTATGTTTAATCATAATTATGTTGCAAAGAATAATACTAATAATTTAAATTTTGTTAATACTGGTAAAAGTATTATAAATTTTCAAACACAGTTAAATTTTGAAATTGATAAACCTTTAAGTTTTTATATTCAAGGTTTTATGTTTTATTTTGAATATGAATATTTTAAAACTTTTACTGCTAATTTTACTTTTAGTTTTTTAGATTATGTTGGTGATACAAAATATGTTTTTAAAGGTAAAGTGGATAATGATATTTATCAACAAGATTTATATAATTTTGTTACTATGCCTATTCGTGTTCCAAATTTAAGACATTTAACAGTATTTTTTGATGTTCATGGTGAATCAACTAAACCAACTTTTTCACCACAGTTGAATTTTGGTCAAATAAATATTTTTTCAAGTGAAAATATAACGCCAGTTCCACCAAATAGTCCTTTTAATCCCGAATATGAAAGACCAAGTTGATATGATGTCTTTGGACATTTACGTAATGCTTTTAGATGAGTACTTTATGGTGTTGTTGGTAAAGTTTTACCAGTTGAACCATTAAGACAATTTCTTTTTACAACAGATAGTTTATTACGACATATTTTTTCAGATACTATTAGTACTGCTTTAAATGTTGATATTGTTAGTGGAATAGAAAATATTATACCTTTATGATTATTTGTTAGAGCAATTAGTTTAATTATAGGTTAGAAGTTTATTATGGAAAATAAAAGATTGTTTTGATGTGAAATTTTGATTACAGTTGTTGTTTGTTTTTTAACATCATTAGTTACTGAATTATTTTTTAATTTTGATGTAGATAAATTAAAATTATTTTATGAAAATTTTGGTTTTGATGTTCAATTTTTATTGTTTATTTTTAATTTTATTTTTCCTTTTGTTTTTGGTTCATATTTTATGAAATTTTGTTTTTGAATTAAAAGTAAGTTAAAAGTAAGGTGGTTAAATAATGCCTTGATATGGTTATGTGTTATTAGTTATAGGTTTGATTATAATTATTTATCCAATTCTTATAACTATTCGTAATGTTAAAATTTTAAAACGAGTTGGTAGTTATATTATTTCAGCACCTCCAAGGACTGGCAAATCTGCCCTTGCTTGTTGTTTAGCACAAACTCATAAGAAACGAGTAGTTAGAGTCCTTTCCCTATTAAGTTAAAGACTGGTTATTCTTATTTGGTTAATTATAACGATGTTTTTACTTTTAATCAGTTAGCAAGTAATTATGCTTTTGAGGAACAAGATTTAATAATTTTAGATGAATTAGCATTAAAAATAAATTCTAATGATTTAGGAGTACAGTTTAAAAATCAACAAGAAAGTTTAGGACAATTTTGTAAGTTAATAGGTCACATGTTTAATGGTACAATGTATTTGATTGAACAACACCCTAATAGAATACCAGTACAAGCAAGAAAAAAAGTTGAGTATGTTGTTCAAGTTAAACGTATGCGTTTTTTGGGTTTTATTGTTATATTTAATCTTAATTTATATACTAATATTGAGGATTATAATAAAGTAGTATTTTCACGTCGTAGAACAAAGAAGATGATTAAAAGAGGTATTATGCCTCCAAGTTATAGTGGTGAAGCAATGGCTATGACTTTATTTTTTCCTAGACACTGGTTAAAAAGGTATAATTCACGTGCTTTACATTATGTGCATGAACTTAAAAGTGAATTGTCACCTAAGAAATACCTTAAAGAAGCAAGTAGTATTGATATGACTTATAGTGATATTAAGTCTGCTGGTTTGGATAAATTGGATAATATTTTAAAGAAGAAAGATAAACCTAAAAATAAAGATAAATAAAAATGATTATAGTCCCAGTAGGTTCACTGGGACTATAATTTGGGTGAGCCACATAGTGGCGAGGGACGAAGTCCCTATAAACTTGGTAGTTTAGAAAAGGCTTAAAAAATGACAGTAATCAACACATCTGTGAATCAAAAAATTTTATTAACTGGTTATAAAAGATTTTGTTATTCTTTTAGCAAAATTTTATTAGTTATTCTATTATTTCCTTTTGTTTATTTTTATTCAAAAAAATATCAAAAACAATTTTTAGAATTTTGCTTTTCTTATCAAAAAGAAGGTAAATTTAAAATAAATAACGAACAAACAGTTGATATTAATAGTTTTAATTATCATCAATATGATTGTCAAATTAAAAATCTTAATAAATATGGCTATCCAATTGATTGAAAAAAAGAAAATTATCAAGAATTTACCATTAAAAATGATAATAATCAAAACATTAGTTGTCTAACTGTCATTCAAAAAAAGAAAAGTGATAAATGAGTTATTGGTTTTCATGGTTGAACAGAAAATAAATATTTAGCATTAAGATTAGTCTCATGATTTTATGAAGAAGGATACAATATTTTAACTTTTGATAGTGTTGCTCACGGTAAAACTGATGGCCAATATAGTGACATTGGTCTTACTTGTGCTGAAAATATTAACTGTTTAATTAATTGAATAAAAGATAATTATCAAGTTAGCAGTATTGGTTTAATTGGTAATAGTATGGGTGCATCAACAAGTAATTATTATTTATTTAATTATAAAGTAACCAATTTAATTAACTGGGCAATTACTGATTGTGGATTCTCTAATCTACTTGTTCAATTTCGTTACGTCATGCAATATCGCTATAAAAAACCTTGATGATTAATTAGTAATGGTTTAACAAAAAGATATCAAAAATTTACAAATACAAATATTTTAGAATATGATTTATTAAAAAAAAGCAAAACAGGTTTTCAAGTTCCTACTTTATTAATTCACGGTAAAAAAGATAATTTTGTCCCATTTTTCATGGCTAATGTCATTCATAATTATCAAGTTAAACTCCATTATAAAAATTATGATTATTTATTTTTGGAAAATATTGGTCATATTGAAACCTTACCAAATGCTTATCAAACTTATATTAATAAAATAAAAAGTTTTATCAATACATACGAAATAAAAAAATAGAGATAGGAAAAAGACATGAAATTAAAAAAGAAGTATTCGTTTTGAGTAATATTAATGATGGCAATTTCTGCCACAGTTGGATCATCAGTACTAATTTCATTTGGACAAGTAGCATTTCAAAGTGGATTTAATCCGATTTTAATGATATGTGCCTGAATTTTAGGTGGTATTTTAATTTTGCCAGAAATGTTATTGCTAGCAGAAACTGCTATTTCTTTTCCGGGAAATGGAAGTGCTTATTATTGATTAAAAAAAGCAAATTGAATGGCTTGTTCGTTTTGATTGGGATGGATTTTAGTTTTAATGGTTAGTGCTACTGCCGTTGCTTCTGCTACTTTAGCATTAGGTAATATTATCGGTACTTTAGCTCATATTACTAACCAATGGTTGATAAAATTATTTGGAATTTTAATTTTATTTACATTAGCTATAGTCCAAATATTTATTAAAAATAGTTCTGGAAAAACACAAATTATTTTTACAATTTTAAAAGGATTACCAATTACTTTTGTTTTATTTATTGCTATGATTTATGGAAATACAGATAGTTTTAATAGTGAAATAGTTCAAAAAGATTTATCAAAAATTTTTCTTGCAACTTATGTTTTATTACCAGCTACAACAATGACACTATTTGCCTATTCAGGAATTGAAGCAATAACTTATGTTACTGAAGAAGTAGAAAATCCAAGAAAAAATGTACTTTGAGGTTTAATTGTTGCAACAGGACTAATTATTTTTTTATATTTAATACTATTAATTGCTTTGTTAACTATTAATGAACCACTTTTATGATTAGATGAAAATAAAGGATTTAGTAACGTTTGATATTATGCTATTATCAATAATCCTAATATTCCTCGTGTTTTAGCTTATATTTTTTCAGGACTAGCAATTTTATTATTTGTTGGTTCACTAAATGCATTTCTGCTTTATCAATCACGTTTAATTTTTAAAATGAGTGAAGAAAAAGATTTGTTTAAATTTTTTCAAAAAACAACTAAAAGAACTAATATGCCATGAGCTGCTATGCTACTATTAATATTTGCTGCTTTAATTTATATTTTATGAAATCAATTGTATGAAGTAACTAATTACTTTATTATTGCTATTAGTTTTTTAAAATTAATTGTTAATTCAGTCATTATCTTTTTAAGGCGCAAACATCCAGACTATCAAAAGATTTTTAATAATTTTTGATTTTATTTTTTCATTATTATTGGTTATTTAGGAGCAATAATTGCTATTGTTGGATCATTTTTAGCAATGTATTATTATGGTACACAAAATAATAATATGTGAGCATTATGAAATTCACTAATTTTAATTGCTGTTATGTTAGCAGGATATCCTGTTTACTATATTAAAAATTATGTAGTTAAAATTGTTAACAATTTTAAAAATCAAAAAAAAGATAATCAATCATAAAAAATAATCTTATACCTTATTTACTTTCTTGTGCTAATAAAAAATTTTTAATATGGGCACCATAAAGATAATTAACAATATTCTTATTTTTATTAACAACTCGATGACAAGGAACAATAATTGCTAATGGATTTTTACTTAAAGCCGAACCCACTGCCCTACTTGCTTTTGGATAACCTATTTTTTGCGCTAATTCTTGATAAGTTAAAGTTGTCCCAAATTGAATAGTACAAGTTTTACTCCATACTAATTCTTGAAAAGGAGTTCCTTTTAAAGCTATTGGTAAGTTAAAATCACTTAATTTTTTATCAAAATACATTGCTAGTTGTTTTAAACAATTAACTACCACTATATTACTACTATCCTTAGCAACTTGACGAGTATTAACGAAACTAACTTTTACTACTTGTTCTGCAACTACTATGATTTCAATTAAACCTATTTTAGTAGTTAAATAACCATATTTTTTCATATTTTTTATTACCCCTTTATTTTATTTAAACTATTACTTTCTTTTACAAGTTTTTGTAATATTTTATTATCAAAATTTTGTTTTAACAAATCTGAATTTTCAATAATCTTTTCAATAGATCAATCTCATCACTTTATATTTTGTAATTTTTGAACTATTTTTTTAGAAAAACGATATTTTATAATTTTAGCAGGATTACCACCAACAATAGCATAAGGAGGCACATTTTTTGTAACTACACTTTTAGCTGCAATTACTGCCCCATTACCAATAGTTACCCCTCTTAAGATTGTCACATCATGACCAATTCAAACATCATTTTCTATCACTGTTGGTGATTTAATCGGAAATTTATCTAATTTATCTTTTTCTGTAACTTCTGATAAATTTAATGATTTATAAAATAATGGTAAAGGAAATGTTGAAACTGCACAATAATTATGATTGCCACCACTCATTATAAATAAAACACCTTGTGCAATTGAACAAAATTTACCAATAATTAATTCATCATTTATCATATTTGGAAAATGATAAATTATATTTTTATTTTCAAAATCAATAGCTGCTTGCTCACCATTAAAATCATGATAATAAGTATAATCACCAATAAAAATTTTAGGTTTAGTAATATAATTTTTTATTAAAAATATTGTTGGTATATGAGGATTAATTTTAGTATTTGGACTTATCAAAATACCTTTTTGTGCTTTATCGGTCAACTTATTTTACTCCTTTATTTTTCACTTTCAATACTCAAAATTAAATCACGAAGTGAAGCTGCCTTTTCAAAATTTAAATCTTTAGCTGCTTGTAACATTTCAACTCTTAAATCAGCAATTATCTTTGTTTTAGCAGCTATTTTTGTTTTACCTTTACTTGAATTTAAAATTTTTAAATCAACATCTAATTCTCTAGTACTTACGATTTCACTCAACGGTTTTTTAACAGTAACTGGTACTATATTATGTTTTTTATTATAAGCAAGTTGAATTTCTCTTCTTCTTTGCGTTTCTTCAATTGCTTGTGTCATTGCCTCTGTCTTAATATCTCCATATAGTATAACATGACCATTAACATTTCGTGCTGCGCGACCAATAGTTTGGATTAATGATTTAGTATTACGTAAAAAACCAGATTTATCAGCATCCAAAATACAGATTAATGACACTTCTGGTACGTCTAATCCTTCACGTAATAAATTAATACCAACAATAACATCAAAAACACCTTTTCTTAAATCTAACAAAACTTTAGTACGTTCTAATGTTTTTAATTCATTATGAATATAAGCAACTTTAATTTTTTGTTCTTGTAAAAAATTTGATAATTCTTCTGCCATTCTAATTGTTAAAGTAGTAATAAATACTCTTTCATTATTTTTTGTTCGTAATTTTATTTGATTAATAATATCTTCCATTTGATTTTTAGTTGGTTTAATTTCAATTGTTGGATCTAATAAACCTGTGGGACGAATAATTTGTTGAACTGGTACATTAAAAGGCTCAACTTCATTTTTAATTAATGCTAATTCATAATCAGCAGGAGTTGCTGAAGTATAAATAACTTGCTTTAACTTATTAGAAAATTCATTAAAATTTAAAGGACGATTATCCAAAGCACTAGGTAAACGAAAGCCATATTTTACTAATGTTTCTTTTCTGCTACGATCAGTATTATACATTCCTCTAATTTGCGGTAATGTCATATGAGATTCATCAATAATTGTTAAAAAATCATCTGGAAAAAAATCAATTAAAGTATATGGTGCTGAACCCACTTCTCTATTTTCTAAATGACGAGAATAATTTTCAATACCACTACAAATACCAAATTCTTTTAAGGATTCTAGATCATGTTCTGTTCTTTGTTCTAATCTTTGCGCTTCTACTAACATATTATTTTTTCTTAGTTGTGCTAATGTTATTTTTAACTCTTCAGTAATTTTAATAATTGCCTGATCAACACGATTTTTACTAGTAATATAATTTTGCGCAGGAAAAATTGTAATAAAGGGAAAACCCTCTAAAACATTAGCGCCTAATGTATCAATACGTGCTATTTCTTCAATTTCATCACCAAATAAACTAATTCTTAAATAAAATTGATCATTTCAAGATGGAGCTAACTTTATTAAATCACCTTTTGCACTAAAACTACCCGGTTCTAATGTAATATCATTACGTACATATCCATTTTTAATTAGTCTTAATAATAAATCTTTTCTATTAATTTTTTGTCCTTTTCTCAATTCAAAAAAGTTATCTTTATATGCTGTTGGTTCTTGTTCACCATAAATTGCTGCTACCGATGCCACAACAATAACATCTTTACTAATAGATAAACCATTTAAAGCACTTAATCTTAACATTTCAATTTCTTGATTTTGTTTAGAATTTTTATCAATATAAGTATCGGTTTTTGGTAAATATGCCTCAGGTTGATAAAAATCAAAATATGAGACAAAATATTCAACGCGATTTTCAGGAAAAAAAGTTTTCAATTCTCCATATAATTGCATAGCTAATGTTTTATTATGTACTAAAATTAAAGTTGGTTTTTGCACTTGCGCAATAACATTGGCCATTGTAAAAGTTTTACCCGTACCAGTGGCTCCCAATAATACTTGGTATTTAATATTATTTTTAATGGCTACTACTAATTTACTAATTGCTTCGGGTTGATCACCTGTTGGTTTATAAGGTGCTTTTAATTTAAACATAACTTTATATTCCTTTAAAACTTCTATATACAATACCATATTATTTTAAATAAAATAATAATAAAACTTTTATATAATTAAAATTATTATAAAACAATATAAATACTATACTTATTTTTTGATTTTTATAAGTATAAAAAATTATAATAAATTTCTTAAAAAATTTAAAGTTTAGTATCAAATAAATCCAATGTTTAAAATTGAGTTATTATCTTTTATATTTTATTTTACTTAAAATATAGTAAAATTTTAGCCAGATAATTAAAATAATTTTTATATAAAGTAAAGAAACTAAATAAGGGGGGATGATTATGAAAACACTATTAACAACAGTAAGTCTTTTAACATTTGCAACAACCACAGGAAACTTAAATTCTATTTTAAGCACCGAAATTAAAACTACAAATATTTTAAATAATGAACCAATAAAATATGATGGTGAAAATAAATTTTCTATTGTCTGAAAAGAAAATTGAAAAAGTCCTGCAACATTAGTGTATATAAAAAGTAGTACTTTAGATAGTTGATTTAAACTTTTTTCTTTAAATGACCTTGAAAAATTAAGAGAAAAAATATACTATGATACCATAAAATTTCCTTATCAAGGAAATAATTGACCAAAACCTAATATATATAAATTATCAAAAATATTAATGACATGATACTTTAAAAATTGCAATAAGTCGATATGAATGATAAAAAATTTTAAATACTAATAAAAATAAAACTGAAATTTTTAATATTATTTCTAGATTTCCCGAATGAGATGCAAGTGGTTGAAAAGGTTATATTTCAAACGAAGATTTATATACTTTATCTGAAAAAATTATTGAGAATTTTAATCAATTAAAAACTAAATTCGAAAATAGTAATACAGGATGAAAAGTAGTCACTAACACTACTGGCTTATGAACAGAACTTGAACAAGAATAAAATATACTTACAAAAAAATAATGAAAAGAAAGAGAGAAAAAATATAATGTTTAAAAAATTTAAAGAAATTTTCAAAAAGAAAAAATGACATTGTGATTATTGTAAAGAAAATTATCCTCTACTTTGTCCAATCAAAGGATTAGAAAAAGATGGAGAAGATTTTGAAAAAAAACCAAAAGATTAATTTTATACTTTAAATAAAAATAGGCAAATGCCTATTTTTATTTTTTTCTGTTTATAAATTGATATAAATTAATAAATTCTTTACTAATTTCAATCATCATTTGTGTTGTTAACAAATGATCTTCAGAATGCATAAACAATACTGAAAAAGGTAATTGATAACCTTTACCTTCTTCAACAATGACGCTCATATGTGATTGCAAAGCTTTAGTAATATTATCATTTGCTTCATCAATCATTTTTAATGCTGTTTCAAATTGTGCTTCCTTAGCGAGAGTAATTGCTTCTATTGCTAAAGATTTTGCTTTTCCAGCAGAAGAAATTATTTCAAGTGAAATTTTTTCAAAATCAATATTACTACTTTTCTCTTTTTCTTTAATGCTCATAGTATTATTTTTTAATTTCTAATAAACTCATTGCTAATTCTAACGTTTCTTTACCTTGAACCATCGCATAAACTGCTGCTGGAATAACATTAAGAGCAGCATTTCCAATAATATTAGTAAAATCATTTTTCATATAACTTACTTGTGGTCCTAATAAAACAACATCCCATTTTTCACCTTTAGCAAAAGATGCTTTTGCTTCAGTAGCACCTAATGCTTTCACTTCATAATCTAAATTTAACTCTTTAATATACTCTTTCATATTTGCTTCTAGTCTTAAAGTGCTCATACCAGCTGAACACGTAAGTAATATCTTTATCATCTATTTTCCTCCTAATAAACAAAAATCAAATATACATAACTAAGAATATTATACATTGATATTTTTAAATTTGAATTTTAATGGTTTTAAAAAAATATAACTTTTAACTAAAGATTAAAAATATATTACTAATATATATTGTAACTTTGATAACTATTGTGTAAAATTCATAATACTATCTAAAAATAAAGGGACTGATTATATGAAAGGCAAAAAGAAAAAAAACATAACTACATGAGGATTTATTATGTCAGTACTAGGTGCTGCTGTAGGATTAGGAAGTATTTGGGGATTTCCAAATCAAATGAATAAACATGGTGGTATCTTTTTAATTCCATTCTTTATTGCACTAATTGTCTGTGCTTTACCAATTTTATTAATTGAAATCAATTTAGGTAATAAATATCGTAAAAATCATGTTGAAATTTTTAAAGATTTAGCAAAAACTCCCGGGACTTTCTTTGGATTTTTACAAACTGCAGTTGTTTGAATAATGGGTGTATTTTATAGTGTTCTTGTCGCTTGATCATTATTGGCAATAGTTATGTCTTTTCTTCCTGGTTTAAATCAACAAGGATTTTTCTTAAATAAATTAATTGGTCAAACTTCCAACGATGTACCACAAAGTTTTAGTCAATTGGGTAATATTAGTGAGTTTTAATTAGTTTAATTATGGTTTGAATTATTACTGGTGTTATTTTGTTGGGTGGCGTTGTTAAAGGGATTGATTTAGCAAATAAAATTTTTATTCCTAGTCTATTTATCATGATTTTAATGATGATGATTTACGTTTTAACTTTGCCTGGTGCTCTAGATGGTTTAAAAACAATGTTTAGTTTTAATAGTGAAAAAAATATTAACTAGTAGCATTTGAACTGATGCTTTTGGACAAGCCTTCTTTATGCTTTCAACTTGTACAGGTGTTATTATTATTTTTTCAAGTCATGCGCCAATTGGTACTAGTAATACTAATAAAGGTTTAATTATTATGGTTGGTACTGTTATTGTTGCTTTATTAACAACATGTACTGTTTTTGGAGGAATTGGTGCAATTGCATATAATCAGCATAAAACTATTGATGAAGTATTTATTTCGGGTCCAACTTTAATTTTTCAAGTTTTTCCACAAGTTTTTGCAATCATTACTGAGCAAACACATCTTCCATTTTTAAGTCACACTTTAGCTTTCCTTTTCTTTTTATCAGTATTTTTTGCTGGTATATCTTCATTAATAGCAATAGCTGAAGCCGTTGTTAATCCTCTAATTAGTTGTTATGGTATTAAACGTTATCAAACATTATTAATAATGATTATTAGTAGTTTTATGCTTGGTTTAATATTCTGCTTTAATAATAGTAGTCCTTTAATTGATGGGCTCGCAATATGAGTTACTGGTATTTGACAAATGATTATTGGTATTTGTGAATTAATTGGTGTTATCCTTATTTGAAAATGTTATGATAGTTTAAAAGAATTTAATAATCAATATTCATGAGTTAAATGAAATAAAGGTTTCAAATATTTATGTTTAATCCTTATTCCAACAATTATTTTAATTAACTTGGTCTTTGCTTTATATCAATTAATTAATAATATAATTAGTAATCCTTTTATATTTCTAACTATTGGCTTGACGCTAGGAGCTATTACTGTTTTATTATTTACTTTAATTTTTACTTTCTGAAATAATATTAAAATCTATTTTATAAAAATTAATAATACACTATTTAAACAAAAAACAAAAACTGAAATTATTAAAGTCGACACTGAATAAAAATTAATATAACTGCTAATTTAAATAGATAATTTTTCATTAAATAGTCATATTAAAATGTCTTATATAATAAAATATGCTATATAAAATCCAAGCACAATAATAATTAAAATGAATTCAATAATAAAATATTTTATTATTTACTCAGTTATAAGATAAGAATACAACAAAGTCATTATTTAATCCAATAATATTATTAATAAAGTTATTTAGGTAACTTTATTTTATTCATTATCAATTTCTTTGTTTTCTATTAAAATAATATTATTAGTAACTTCTTCATTATCAATTTCAATAATATTTTTTTTATCTAATTTATAATATTTATTAATAATACGTTGTATTTGTTTAATCTTATTTTCAGATCTATTAATATATGATTTATTAAGCGTATATTTATTATATCTCAAATCTATTATTGCAGTCTTTACCTCATTTTTCATTTGTTGATATAAATTACCATTTTTAAAAACATAATTTATATCATTTTTATTCAATAAAAAATATTTTATTTCTTTTTCAATTGCATTATTAACTGTATCTACTCTAGAACTACTATCAATTGAAGTAACTACACAAACTATAATAACTCCTATAACAATAACTATTATAGGCAAACCTATAATCATAAACATTAAATCATTATTATTCATTTCAGTATTATACATTTTTTAATTCACTTTCAATCTTTAATTTTTACTTTTCTCTTTTAATTTATTTTTTATTCTTTTTCAAGATTTAAACTATGGATATTGTTTATTATATATAACCATATAATCAATTAAAGTACTAATAATATTTAAAAAATTGTCAATATAATTATCACTACTAAACACATACAAAATAAAATTACTCAAATATCATTTTTTACTCCTTATATTAATAATATTTTAATTTATATATATTGTATATTTTTTAAAAAATAATTAAAAATTACTAATAGTTCACATCATAATAATATTTATTAAAATGGTTAGTAAGTAATAACAAACACCCCTATATATGATATTATTTTTATACAATCACTCAACCAATAAATTTAAAATAGAAAAGTTAGGAGTTTAAAATTATGAAAGATTTTAAAAATATTAAAATTAAACAAATTAAAAATAGTAATAATAATAAAATTGGTATCTTATTAGGTACTCTAATTTTATTGTTATTAATAACTTTTAGTTTATTACGACTACTACCAATTGGTAAATTTTTAGACGACTTTATATTTTCTTTTTTATTTGGATAAAGCAAATATTTAATTTATATATTATTATATATATCTTTAA
This sequence comes from Theocolax elegans, assembly GCA_026168455.1. Classification (NCBI taxonomy): domain Eukaryota; kingdom Metazoa; phylum Arthropoda; class Insecta; order Hymenoptera; family Cerocephalidae; genus Theocolax; species Theocolax elegans. The sequence goes on along the minus strand of JANSJX010000013.1, from coordinate 258,298 downwards.
TTCCACTTTGTTTTAATTATTATTTTAAATTTAAAGCTTCATTTGTTTGAGCAATAATTACTACTATTATATGCTGCGTTTGAACAATTGAAACTATTACTATTATTAGTCGTTATGATAATATTTGATTTAACAATAAATTTCATATTAATTTAATTAATGATTATTATCAATCTTGATGAAATTCAACTATTTTTAATAACTATCACGGATTTTTCAAATCACCTATTTCCTTTAATAATTGAACTATTGATAGTTTCTTTCCTTTCTTATCTTGTTGGTGGCTTAATTGGTAATACTATACTAGAATTTTTAGGTTACACAACTTTTTTTGTTAATTTTATATTAAATATATTAATGATTATTATTTGTTTTAGTTGATTATTTTTTAACCGTCCCTTAATTTTATTTATCACTATTTCAAATCATATCAAAGAAACAATTTTAGATTTTAAAGTTAAGCGAAAAGAGCAAAAAATTAATAAATTAGAAAAAGCAAAAGAAAAACAAAAAAAACTTACTTTGGCACAAAATAATACTATCAAAATCAATAATCTAAAAAAAGAACTAAAAATAAATAAACAACAAGCAAAAAACAATAATAAGCAATCTAAATTAGAAACTAAACAATTTACAAAAGAAAATTTAGCAAACAATAAAGTAAAAAACGAAAAAATAAACTTTGATATAGAAACCAATAAGGAATTATTACAAGAAAATAACAAAATTAATAATCAAAAATTAGAAAATAATGAAACAAAAATTAAAGAGCAAAACAAAATTATTAATCAAAATGAAAAACAAAATAACAATCAAGAAAAAACAAAATTTTTTCTTCCTGAACAAACTATAATTAATCAAAAATATATTTTACCAACATTAAAATTAACTAAAAATCAGATAATCTAATAAAAAAGCAAGAAGAAAATGAAAAATATGCTTTAGAAAATAAAGAAAAAATTAATCAGTTATTTAAAGAATTTTCTGTTCAAGGAAAAGTAAATGATTTTACTATTGGTACAACAGTAACAAAATACGAGGTTTCAATCACTTCAGGAATGAAAATTAACAAAATTACTAACTTAGAAGAAGAACTAAAACTAGTTTTAGCAAATAATAATATTAGAATCGAAGCACCAATAGCTGGTAAATCAATGATTGGAATTGAAGTTAGTAATAAAAATATTGTTCCAATTAATATGCAAGAACAATTTGAAAATATAAGCGAAAAATATAAAAATAAAAAATTATTAATTAGTATTGGTAGAAATACTACTGGTGATTACATCTTTCATTCATTAAAAGAAATGCCCCACTTATTAATTGCTGGTAGTACTGGTTCAGGAAAATCCGTTTTTATTAATGATTTACTAATTTCTTTGCTCTTACAATACAAACCTCATGAAATAAAACTAATATTAATCGATCCTAAATGAGTAGAATTAGCAATTTATAATGATATCCCACATTTAATTATTCCAGTAATTAATGAAGCAAACAAAACACCAGCAGCATTACAAGTAGTAATTTTAGAAATGATGCGTCGATACCAACTATTTGCAAAAAATGGAAATCGTGATATTGAAAGTTATAATAAAAAAATAAGTCAAGAAATTGATAAATTACCTTATTATATTATTGTTATTGATAAATTAGCAGATTTAATGGTACAAGCAAGCAAACAAATTGAAGAAGGAATCATGCGAATTACACAAATGGGTCGAGCGGCAGGAATTCATTTAGTAATAGCAACACAAAGACCATCAGCAGATGTAATTACTGGCGTAATTAAAAATAATATTCCAGCAAGAATTGCTTTTAAAGTTGCATCTTGAATTGATTCAAAAACAATCCTTGATACTGCTGGAGCAGAAAAATTATTAGGTAAAGGCGATATGTTATTTTTAGCTCCAGGACAAAATAATATCAATCGTTTACAAGCACCATGAATTAGTGATGAAGATGTTTCGGAATTAATAAAGTTTATTAAAGAACAATCTTCGGTTAAATATGATAATAATTTTATTGAAAAAATAAAAGAAATTAAAGATTCAAAAAAATAAAATAAGTTTTCTGTTAATTAACAGAAAACTTATTTTCATATTCCAAATGTAAAATAATTATTTTATTATTGAGGTAATTTTATATCTTCATAAATGGGAAATTTATTTAAAAGTATATCAACTTTTTTTCTTAATTCATGTAAACCATCATCATTAATACCCTTAGGTAATTTTCAAGCACTAATAATAATCTTTCCTAATTCAATAAACTGCTCTTCTTTAAAACCTCTCGTTGTCATTGCTGGACTACCAAAACGAACACCACTAGTAATAACAGCTGGTAAAGGATCAAAGGGAACACCATTCTTATTAGCAACAATATTAATCTTTTCTAAAATATCAACAGCTTCTTTACCATTTAAACCGTTAATATTAGTAACATTAACAGTTAATAAATGATTATCAGTTCCACCCGCCACTACATGAAATTTTGCATCAAGAAAAGTTTTTGCTAATGCTTGCGCATTTTTAATTACTTGCATTTGATAAGTTTTAAATTCTGGTGTTAATGCTTCATAAAAAGCTTGTGCTTTTGCTGCAATAATATGTTCCAATGGTCCACCTTGATTACCAGGAAATACCGCACTATCAATTTTCTTTTTTAATTCTTCAGTGCAAAGAATAGCACCACCACGTGGTCCTCTTAATGTTTTATGAGTTGTTGTTGTTGTAATATCAGCATAACAAATAGGATTTTGATGTAATCCAGCAGCAATTAATCCAGCAATATGCGCCATATCAACCATTAAATATGCTCCAACAGTATCAGCAATTTTACGAAACTTTGATCAATCAATAAGTCTTGAATAAGCACTAGCTCCTGCTACAATAATTTTTGGTTTACATTCTTTAGCAATTTTTAAAATTTCATCATAATCTAAATATTCATCCTTTTTACTTACACCATAATTAACACCGTGATAAATTTTACCAGAAAAATTAATTTTATAACCATGAGTTAAATGACCACCGGCATCAAGTTCCATACCAAGAATAGTATCACCTGGACGTAATATAGCAGCATATGCTTCAGCATTAGCTTGACTACCAGAATGAGGTTGTACATTAGCATGAAAATTACCTTTTTTACATTGACCTGGTTTATGACTACAATTAAATAATTGTTTAAAACGCTCTATTGCCAAATTTTCAATTTTATCAACATTTTCGCAACCATTATAATATCTTCTGCTCGGATAACCTTCTGCATACTTATTAGTTAATATTGTTCCAGCGAGTGTAAGTACAGCTGGTGATACATAGTTTTCTGAAGCTATTAATTCAATATGATTTTGTTGACGTTGTCATTCATCTTTCACAATTTTTTTTAATTCTGGGTCAAGACCTTTATTAAAAGATTTATCCATTTTTAAACATCCTCTCTTTAATAATTTAATAGTAAAATTATTTTAGTTTTGCAACTCTTAATTGATGTCTTTTTTCATCACTTGTTTTAGTATTTAAAAATAATTTCACAAGTTCTACTGCTTTATAATCAGAAATAATTCTAGCACCTAGTGCTAAAACATTAGCGTCATTATGAAGTCTTGCCAATCTTACTGTTTCTTCCTCATAGCAAAGAGCACAACGAACACCATTAATACGATTGGTAGCAATACTAATACCAATACCAGTACCACAAATTACAATACCAAAATCTGCTTTTTTACTAACAATAGCATTTGCAACATTAAAACCAAAATTAGGATAATCAACAGGTTCACTGCTATTTGTTCCTAAATCTAAAATTTGATAGCCTTCTGTATGTAAAAATTTAATAATTGGTTGTTTAAATTCATAAGCGGTATGATCATTACCAATAGCAATTACTAAACCATTAGTTTTCAACTTTATCACTTCCTTAGTTTAAATATTAGTTTTATTATACCTATTAATTTTAAAATTAATATATTTTCTTTTTAAAATAATTTTTATTACAAAAAGAAAAATATTTTTTTCCTATAATAATCAATTTTAATCATTATTGCTATTAATAAATATGTTAAAATACTGCTAAAAGAAAGGTGAGATTCTTATTATGAAAATTAAAAAAATGATCGGAAATAAGTATGCATTAATTATTGAAAAAGATGAAATGATTATTAAAACTTTAGAGCAATTTGCTATTAAAGAAAACATAGGAATGGCACAATTCCAAATGATTGGTGCTATTACTAATGTCACTTTAGGCTACATTCCTAAAAAAAGTACTGATTATGTAAAAAAAACTTTTCTTGAACAATATGAATTGTTATCAACAATTGGAACAATCATTTGAGATGAAAAAGATAGAAATAAACCAATTATTCATTGTCATACTACTTTTGGTGATGATAATTTTAACATAATTGGTGGTCATATGTTAGACGCGAAAGTTGCTATTAAGGCCGAAGTAATAATTGATATTTTAAGTAATGAAAAAATATCACAAGTTATTGATAATAAAAGTAATTTTCATATTTGAAATTTATCTTAATTTAAGGAAAATTATTTAAAAATGGTCATATTATTACTAATATGACCATTTTTTTAAGATTTTCCTAATGAACCAAATTCTGTTAATAATTCTTTAGCTTTAAGTTTAATTGCTTCCATTCCTGGCTTAAAAATTTTTCTGGGATCAAACCCTTTATCTTCATTAAGTTTTCCTTCCGTAACATATTTTTCAATAGCTGCGGCGAATACTTCTTGTAATTCAGTATTAACATTAATTTTACTAATTCCTAAATTAATAGCTTTTTTAACCTGATCTTTTGGAATTCCAGAACCACCATGTAATACCATTGGCTTATTTGAAGCTACTGATAAATTTTTTAACACATCAAAATTTAAACCATCTCAATTTTTAGGATACTTTCCATGAATATTATTTATTCCGGCTGCTAAAAAGTCAATTCCTAAAGCTGCTAATGATTTACAATCTTCCTCACTAGCAATCTCACCACTACCAATAACTCCATCTTCTTCACCACCAATAGTACCTGCTTCTGCTTCAACAGATGCATTTTTTTTCTTAGCATAAGTAACTACTTCTTTGGTACCTTTTATATTTTCATTAAAATCTAAATGAGAACCATCAAACATAACTGAACTAAAACCAGCATCTAATGCTTTCTTACAAGAATCTACTGATTGACCATGATCTAAATGTAATGCCACTGGAATAGTAATATTTAAATCATTCAATAACGCTAAAGTCATACTAACAACTGTGTTAAATCCACCCATGTATTTAATAGCACCTTCTGAAACACCTAAAATAACAGATGATTTAGTTTCTTGTGCAACTTCAAGAATAGATCTTGTTCATTCTAAATTATTAATATTAAAGTGAGCAACGGCATATTTACCTGCTTTTGCTTTATCAATCATATTTTTTGCACTAACAAATTTATTCATTTCTTTTCCTTCTTTCTTAAAATATTATAACCTTATATTATATATTTTCATAAAAAATCTAGTTGCATATATATTTTGAGAATATACAATTCATAAAAATTATAATAATTTTAAAATTAAATTTTCTTACTTTATCATTATTTTTTAATAATACTTTTAATTAATCCTAAAAATAAAGGATTTGGTTTATTAATTCTTGATGTGAATTCAGGATGAAACTGACTTGCAATAAAGAATGGATGTACTTCTTTTGACAACTCAATCACTTCTACCAAATTTTCTTTATTATATATACCACTAAAAATTAATCCATTTTTTGCAAGTAATGTTTTATAACTATTATTAAATTCATAACGATGACGATGACGTTCAATAATAATAGTTTGTTTATAAAGAGATTTTGCTAATGAATCATTAATTAAAGTGGTTGGATAATTACCCAATCTTAAAGTTCCCCCAATTTGATCATTTTTATTTTTATCACGTAATAAATCAAAAATAGGATTTTTAGTTTTTTCATTAAATTCAGTAGAATTAGCATCTTGTAAATTACATACATTACGAGCATATTCAATACAAGCTAACTGCATACCTAAACATAATCCCAAGAAAGGAACTTTATTAATTCGAGTATAATTAATTGCATTGATTTTGCCTTCAACACCACGATTACCAAAGCCACCAGGAACAATTATTGCTTGGAAAGGGGAAAGCATAGAATTAATGTTTTTACTATCTAAACTTTCGGCGTTAATAATTTTATAATTAACTTTAGTATTAAGACTATAACCTGCAATTTTCAATGATTCAATTACTGATAAGTAAGCATCACTTAAATTCGAATACTTTGCCACAATACCAACAGTAACTTCTTGATTAATATTATCTAACTTTTTAACAATTGCATGTCATTCTGACATATCTGGTTTAGTTTTATTTAACTTTAATAATTCTGAAACTACTTCATCAATTTTTTGTTGTTCTAAAGATAATGGCACTTTATAAATATTATCACAATCAGGAATTGCTAAAACATGACTGCGTTTAATATTACAAAATAAAGATAATTTATCAAAAATATGATCAGGTGGCATAGTTTCACTACGACAAACCAAAATATCAGGTTGAATACCTAATGATAATATTTCTTTTACTGAATGTTGACTAGGTTTCGTTTTAAATTCACCAACCGAATGTAAATAAGGAATTAATGTAGTGTGAATAACAATAACATTTTCATGACCTTTTTCGTTTTTAACTTGTCTAATGGCTTCAATAAAAGCTAATGATTCAATATCACCAACTGTTCCACCAATTTCGGTAATAATAACATCAGCCTTACTATTAATTGCGGAATTAAAAATATGTTTTTTAATTTCATCAGTAACATGAGGTACAACTTGTACAGTTTTCCCTTCATAAAAACCATCACGTTCCTTTTTTAAAACAGTTTGGTATACTTTTCCGGCAGTAATATTGGAATCTCTAGTCAGATTTTCATCAATAAAACGTTCATAATGACCTAAATCTAAATCAGTTTCAGCACCATCACTAGTTACATATACTTCACCGTGTTGATAAGGACTCATAGTACCTGGGTCAACATTAATATAAGGGTCAAATTTTTGCATAAAAATCTTAATATTTTTTTGCTTTAATATACGCCCAAGCGATGCTGCTGTAATTCCTTTACCTAAAGATGATACAACACCACCAGTAATAAATATATACTTTGAATTCATTAGTTTTCTCCTAAATATTAATTAATAATATCATTATTATTCATCATCATAACTATCTTCTAATGGTTTAATACTAATATCTAAATCATCATCTTCATCTTCTACGTCTTCACTTAAATCTATAGTTTCATCATTATCTGTAACTGTTTCAGTACTATCAATTTCGTCTTTTGTATTACTTGGAATTTCTACTCTTGTCATATGTTCTTTAATTTCCTCTAATGAGACTTCATTACGTGGATATCAAAGTTTATCATTTTTTAAGAAAAAATTGGTATTTAAAATAATTCCAGTATAAAGTTCACCAGCAATTTTTTCTTCATCTTCTTTAGAAATATTACATTGTTTTTTAACATGTGTTCAAATTTCATTAAAACTGCTTTTTTTCTTTTTGCATAAAAAACTATATGCTACTTCTACTAATGTTTGTTTGTTTTGCATTTCTTAATCACCTTCTAAATTGTATATTATAAATAATAAAAAATATATTTTTTACATCTTTTTAGGCGCATCCACACCAATTAAGTTTAAAGCATTGGCCATTATTTGTTTTATTGCTAAAACTAATGTTAATCGTTGAATTGTTAATTGTTGATCTTCACTAATAACTTTATGTTTATTATAATAAGAATGAAATAACTTAGCTAATTTTTGAATATAATTTGTAAGCAAATGTGGTTGATGCTGTTTTTCAATTTTTTGCAAAATAATTATATATTCATCTAATGTAATCAATAATTCTTTTTCCTTTTGTTCTGTTAATAAATTAATACTATTTGCAATTTCAAATTTTGGATAATTCTCTATAATTTGATTTATACGTGCATGAACATATTGTGCATAATAAACAGGATTTTCGTTAGATTGTTGTTTAGCAAGTGCTAAATCAATATCAAGATGTGATTCAACTGATCTTGATACTAAAAAATAACGTAAAGCATCCTTTCCAATTAAATCTATCATATGTCTTAAAGTTATTGATGTTCCTGCTCTTTTTGACATTTTTTGTTCTTTGCCATTATCAATAACCTTTACCATTTGCATACATAAAATATCAAGTTTAGTGGCATCATTATTAAGCATATATAATGCTGCTTTAATTCGTGGAATATAGCCATAATGATCTGCTCCTCAAATATTAATTAACACATCACTACGTTGAAATTTAATATGATGATAAGCTAAGTCAGGAAGCATATATGTATAAGTTTTGTCTTTCTTAACAATTACACGATCTTTATCATCTTCAAATAAAGTAGTTTTTAAAAAAATAGCACCATCAAGTTGATAAGTATTGCCTTGCATTTCAAATTGTTTGATTAAATTAGAAATAATATTTTCTTTATATAAAAATGATTCAGAAAATCAAATATTAATTTTAACTTTAAATTTTTTTAAATCTTTTTTAATTTCTGAAAGCATATAATTAATACCAAATTCTTTAAAAATTAAAGAAGAGGTTTCATCAAAAGGTTTATTTGCAAATTTATTACCATTTAATTTCAAAAATGATTGTGCAGCAGTTAAAATTTCAGAACCACGATAACTTTCTTTTGGTAATTCAACAGCATTACCACAAAGATTTTGATAATTTATGAAAATTGAATTGGCCAAAACATTAATTTGATTACCAGCATCATTAATATAGTATTCTCTAACTATATTATATCCTCTATGTTCTAATATATTAGCTAAACTATCACCAATAGCCGCATTTCTTGCATGTCCTAAATGTAAAAGTCCGGTTGGATTGGCACTAATAAATTCAATATTATAAGTAATATTTTTTTTATTAGATTGACCATATAATGATTTCTCATTAATAATTTTCATTAATAACAAACTAAATACTTCAACATTAATATTAATATTAATAAAACCAGGGGTAATATAATCAATTTTTTTAATTAATGGGTGTTTCTGATGAATATTTTTAACTATAATTTCAGCAATGTCTAATGGTTTTTGTTTATATTTTTTTGCTAATATCATTGCTATTGATGTAGAATAATCACCTAAGTCATTATTTTTATTAATTTCAATAATAACTTGATTCAATTCTATTTCATAATTTGCAAATGCTACTGCATCAAGAATAATAGTAGTGAGTTCATTAATAACATAACTGTCCACAGTTCAAACCCCTTTCAATATCTAAAATATTATACTCATAAATTTAATTTATATCATATAAAAAAATAAAAATAAATACTTTTTTATAAAAGTTGCTCAATTGTATCATTAACATACTGTATAAATCCAATTCTGATTAAAAATTCCAAAATAGCAACATCATTGTAATTTAAATCAATTAATTCTTGATAGTTACCAAAAATTTGATTATCCAGTACATTTCTTAATTTATCATTAATTTTTTTTGGATCATCTTCGATCTTAATTCCTGAAACTTTAACTAATTCTAAATCAATTTTTTTTTGCATTTTAACTTTAGTATTATCATCTTTATATAATTCTATTAATTTTAAATATAATTCTTGTAATAAACTTAAAGCCTTGACAAAATTACTTAGCAATTCTTGTTCATTAATTATATACGAATTTAAATTATGAAAATAATTATGATTTATCTCAGCTTCATATCTTGCTGCTTGACCACCAGGATTAATTTGTTCAAAATAACGCAAACGTTCTCTTAAATTTAATAATATTTTACTCATTTCCTCACTTTCAACTCTTGTAGTACTAATTAATTTAATCAATCGTATTAAATTATGAAAATTAAATTTTTTCTTACTAGCTGAAGGTTCAACTTGAATATATTTTCTTAAACAATGCTTTAGTTTTAATTCTAACGATTGATATACTGAAAAAAGAGTAATATGAAAATTATCATATCCAATCCCTTTTTTAATATTTAAAATAGCGTTAACTGCATACATATTAGCGCGATCATTATCATTACCCAAAACATTAGTTAAATGCAAAGTTCTTGGAAACTTATTAATCATTGTAAGTAATGTTTCTTTAAATTTAATTTTTAACGTATTATCTTTAAATTTAATTTGATTTATTTTAACTGATTTTAAATCATTATATTCATTACCTATTATAAGGTAGGCAAAAATAGAAAAATAAACTATTACTTTTTCTTTAAAATTTATTCAAGTAAAATTTAAAGTTTTAATAGCATTTTCTATTTTTTCTTTATTAATTAATACGCCCAATATCACTATTACTTCTTGCGTTGCTAACTGATACTCATGTGAATTTAAGTAAAAATCTCCTGGCGTTAAATCTAAAATATTTGGATACTCAAAAACTTTATTAATTGATTTTAAAATTTTCATAATTACCTCATTTTATAACAGTTTTAAATTTCTATTTCTTTTTTAAAAAATAAATTGTATTTGGTGCTTTAATTGGATCTTGCAAAATTTGTGAGATTTTTTCTAAAGTAATATACTCTTCGTTTTTTGTTTTAATAATAATTGGATCTTTTTTAAAATAATAAAGTACATTTTTTAAATCTTGTTTAACCCCAATAACATTAGTGTTATTTTGACTTGTTAATAACAACAATTCATTTTCTCAGTTAAAACAAAATAAAATTACTTTTGATATTTTTACTAACTCATTATCGTTTTCAAAATTAATAATATCTTGCATTAACTTAATTAAAGTAGCATCTGTTCAATTTAAATATGTTTGTATTTCAACGCTTTTTCCCTCAAAAATAGCAATAAAATCATGAATATTGACTTTAAATGAATAAGTTTTATCAAAATATAATTCAGTTATTCTTGAAAATAATTTTTGTAAATTAAGATCAAAAAGAATTCCACTTTTATGATAATAAACTTGAGAATACATATGGAACCTTGTGATTAAATAATTTTCAATAGCAGAAATTGCCTTGTATGAAAAAACTAAACCCTCTTTAATATCAATTATCATATTTGTAATAATTCAATCAATATCAATACTTCCATAACCAACTCCTGTAAAATATCCATCACGCATTAAATAATCAATACGATCACAATCTAATTGCGATGATACCAATTGAATTTGATATTTAGGATAATTTTTATAATCCTTCTTAAGGATACCAATAATAGCATTAATATTAATATTAAATTGTTTTAAAATCATGTTAATTTCAGTACTATTATCATTAATAATAGCACAAGTATAATCTTCATGAGTAAAATTTTCTTTTTTATTAACATTAAGGTTTATGATTTTTTCAAAAGTGTGTGAAAAAGGACCGTGTCCTAAATCATGTAATAAACCAGCAATTTTAATGTTTATTTTTTCCTCTTTAGTTAATAAAGAAGAACCTTCAACTTCACTAAGAACACGATTTAATATATGATAAACACCGATACTATGAACATATCTAGTATGAGTTGCATTAGGAAAAGAAATCTGGACACCACCAAGTTGATTAATTCATCTTAATCTTTGAAATTCTTTACAAGATATTAACGCCTGAATAACGGGTTCGCTGATATTAATATTTTTGTGTATAGCGTCACGAATAAAAGTTACTTTATAATTATTGCTTGACATAAATTTTAACCTCTCATTAATATCTTATAAATTTTAGGTATTATTAATTTTTTATTTTAATAGTAACATAATATAAAATTTTTCTTCTATTTTAATAATTATTTTGAGTAAAAAGAACAATTTTATAATTTTTATTTATAACAAAAGTAAATATTATATTTTCTCTATATAAGTAATAATAATTATTTTTCTTTAATATTTAAAATTTAATTTCACATTATTAATAATGGTATCATAACCTAATAGTTTAATAGTGCTAACTAAATCAGGTCCATGCATTTGTCCTGTCGTAATAATTCTAATTGGCATAAATAATAATTTGCCGTTAACATTAGTTTCTTTTTTAACTTCATTAATAATGTTTTTAATATTATCACTAGTTCAATTTTTACAATCAATAATCTTTTTAATAAATGTTGTACAAACTAAGTTACATTCATTATCATTCAAAAAAGTCTTTGCTTCTATATCTACCTTAAAATTATTTTTAAAAAATAAACTTACCAATTCATTAATTTGACTACCATATTCTAACTGTGATTGATAAATTAATAATACTTCTTTTCATCATTCAATAGTTTTGCTATTTCAATTATATTTTTCTTTAATAAAAGGTGTTACTAAACCTAAGTATTGTTCAACATTTAATCTTTTAATATAATAATTATTCATTCACACTAATTTTTCTGGATCAAACATGCTTGGTGCTTTACTTAAATATTTTGGGGTAAATAATTTAATTAATTGTTCTTTAGTATAAATTTCTTTTTCTTCATGCGAACTTCATCCTAATAAAGCAATAAAATTAAAAATTGCTTCTGGTAAATATCCTTCTTTACGATATTGATGAATAAATTGGATAATGCTACCATCACGTTTTGATAATTTTTTACGTTTATTATTAACAATTAATGTTAAGTGGGCAAAAATTGGCATTTTCCAATTAAAATACTCATAAATAACTAATTGTTTTGGTGTATTTGACAAATGTTCTTCACCACGAAAAACATGACTTATTTCCATTAAATGATCATCAATAACAACAGCGAAATTATAAGTGGCCACTCCATTTGATTTAATAATAATGTAATCTCCTAAATCTACTGAATTAAATTCAACATTACCACGAACTAAATCTTTAATTTTATAACTTTTATTAGTGGGAATTTTAACTCTAATAGCATATGAAATTTTATTTTGTAAATTTTCTTCAATTACAGACTGCTCTAATTTTGAACATGTTCCATCATACTGGAAAGCTAAAATATTTTTATCTGCTTGTTTCTTACGCATTTCTTCTAGATATTGAGGTGTACAAAAACAATAATATGCTTTTTTTTCTTTTATTAGTATTAATGCATGTTGAATATATATATTTAAACGTTCAGTTTGTTTATAAGGACCATATTTACCTGGTAAATCAATAGTTTCATCAGGAATTATTCCCATTCAACGTAAATTATCTAATTGTGAACTAATTCCATCTTCAATATTGCGTTCTAAATCAGTATCTTCAATTCTAACTATAAAATCTCCTTTGTTATTTTTTGCAAATAAATAATTAAATAATGCTGTTCTAGCACCACCAATATGTAAATACCCAGTAGGACTAGGTGCATATCGTACACGAATTTTCATATTTTCACCATCTTTATTAAATTTAAGATTTTTTAATCTTACTAACTTTTTTTTCTACTTTATTAGTCTTTTTTTTAGAATTTAATTTTTTTTTATTATTTTTAGAGGATTTCATTATTTTTTTACGATTAGTTTTAGATTGTAATTTTTCATTTACTTCTTCATCAAGAAAAATTGTAATAGTCTGTGTATCATTTGGATCAAATTCATTAGAACTTGGTAATGGTTGTTTTAATTCTGGTTCAAATTCAATTGCTTGTTCAATACGTTGACGATAAAAGTGATATGTTTGAACATTAATTAAATTTAATTTAAGTAATAAAATAACTGCTGCAACAAGTAATGCAAAATAAAAACCAAAAATTGATCAAACAATTGTTGAAGAAACTCAATTTCGATAATAAAAACTTGGTGTTTCAATTGTTCCACCCCTATTAGGTATTATTTGTGCACTATCATTACTTCATTCACAATAAAGCAATTGACCAGAAAAACTTATTAAAAATCCAACAACAAAAATTATAAAGTTTACAACTAAAAATACAAATTTAAAACGAGGAGATTTTTCAAGAAAAACTCTTGCCGTAAAAATACAACTTATCAACCCAAAACTACTTACAATCAAACCTATTACTGGTAAATAATAAACTGCAGTATAACTTGAAGGATTAAAACTTGGTGAAGGTTCTGCAATTTGAAAACCATAATAATATAAATCTTTTAAAACTGTATTTTTTGACAAAGCAATTAAAAAAAATAATTCATAAATAATAAATGTGCTTAATAATAAATAAAAACTAATAAACCACCAATTACGAATTCTCATAAATCTGTCCCCCTTATTTAATATTCAAAGTTTTTTTACTAAATCCCTTTTCTTGTTTTTTAATTTTTTTTAATTCTTGTTTTCTAATTCGTCTTTGTTTTTTTTCCATACTTCTAGTAGTATAAATTTCATAATCTGAGTTCATAAATGTAAACTTTCTACGCATAATTCAAAAAAATAGTTGTGTAATCAAAATTAAAAAAAGACTAAAAATAATAAATATTCTTGCAATAATTGGTTTAATTCAATGATAATTTTCATTATATAATATTCCAGATTGTGAAATATAAGTTAATTGTACTTCTGAACTTAACATTACACTAAGAATTAATAATCAAAAAGCAGTATAAAACATTCTACTGCTATACTTTGAAGAGACAATACTTACTCTAGGAGCAAATATTAATAAAATCATACTTACAGTAATTGCAATTAAACAAACAATTGGTGCATAAAATAAATTCAAAATAGGATAATTAAAATCAGTAAGTTTTACATTATATAATTTATATTTTGATACATTAATAGCAGCAAATAATGAAAAAATAAAAACTGATAAAAAAAGAACTATTGATATTGTCAAATAAACAAAATATGCATTTTTAGTTTTTTTGTTCATATGGAATAAAACATGTTTCTTTGTTTTTAAGATTATCTAAATCTTTAATTTTCATTATTTTCACCTACTTTATTTTTCATTAGGTAATTCTTCAACTACTAAAATTAAAATAATCGCTGCTATTACTTCACATATTCATACAATTAATGAGATTAATGAAAAAAATAATAATACTGGTATTGATCAAAAAACTAGACTACCGCTTAACATTAATGTTGATAATATTAATGTTGAAATAGCAGTAATTCTAAATGAAGATTTCTTTTTAAGTTTCTTTGCTGGTATCATAAAACAAATAATACTGACTAAAATTGCAATTCCAACATATGATAATGATAAAGCTAATTGTAGTTTACTAAATTCAAACCCCATTTTTTGCCCAACAAATGCATTAACTATTAATAGTATTAAAAAAGCAATACTACCAATAATTTGCACAATTGGTGATCAAAAAAGTAAAGCTCTTGAAACTTTTATTTTATTAAGAACATCAAACTTTTTAGTTTTTTTATTTGGAACATAATTGTTTTCTTGAATGTCAGAATCAGGATTTTGTAAATTACTTTTTAACATAATAATTTTTTCCTTTCTTGCTAGTATATTTTCAAATTAATTATAACAAAACTATAACCTTTTTATAATTAATATTATCTTAAAACTAAACATTAAAAAGGAAATGACAAATATCACCATCTTCAACTATATAATTTTTACCTTCAACTCTCATTTTTCCCTTTTCCTGAACATTTTTTTCACTACCCAATAATTCTATATCTTGATAATTATAAACTTTAAGTCTAATAAAACCTTTCATGAAATCTGTATGAATGATACCAGCACACTCTGGTGCTTTCATTCCTTTAATAAAAGTTCAAGCATGAACTTCTTTGGGTCCAACAGTAAAATAAGTACCTAAATTTAATAGTTTATAAGTTGCTAATACAATTTGATCAATTCCTGATTCAAAAATATTTAACTCTTTAAACATTTCTTTTTTTTCTTCTGCTTCTAATTCAGAAAGTTCACATTCTGTCTTAGCACAAACAACAATTACAGTAATATTTTTTTTGCTCATATATTGTTGTAATTGTTCAACATATTTATTAGTTTTAGTTATTAAATCTTTTTCATTAATATTAGCAATAACAATTATTGGTTTAGCAGTTAAAAAATTATAAGGTTTAATCATTAGTAATTCTTCTGAACTTAACTTTTGATTGCGAATAGCAATACCATTGTTTAATTCATTATTAATTTTTTCTAATAAAGCTACCTCAGCAATACCTTGTTTATCTCTAGTTATTTGCGATTTTTTACGAACTTTTTCTTTTCGTTTACTTATTACTTCTTGATCAGCTAACATTAATTCCAATTCAATAATTTCAAAATCATTAATTGGATCAATTTTATTTTCAACATGAGTAACATTAATATCATCAAAACAACGAATAACTTCGCATATTGCATCAACCGTTCTAATATTGGCAAGAAATTGATTACCTAATCCTTCACCTTTACTAGCGCCTTTGACAAGTCCAGCAATATCATGTAATTCTAAAATTGTTGGTACAACTTTTTGTGGATTAAAAATTTTTATTAAATTTAAAATTCTTGAATCATTGACTGGAACGCTACCAATATTTGGTTTTATAGTAGCGAAAGGATAATTTTCAATTAATACTTGTGAATTGGTTATGGCTTTAAATAATGTTGATTTACCTACATTAGGTAAACCAACGATACCAGCAGTTAACATATAATATACACCTGTTTCTTTTACTTATATGATTACATCGTATCATATAAATTATAAAGAAAAATATAAAATTAATTATCAATTAAGAAAAATTTAATTTTGGAGTTGATTTGGATGGTAATGGTACAGTATTTACTAAATTATTAGATTCATTAATAGTATTACCAGCAAGTTCTTCATCATCGCTTTCATCATCAAAAGGATTTGTACTAACTGGTTTAGGAGTAATCTGACCAGAACAAATGCCACTATCACTAGATGCTGTTCTAGTAAGACAATGATTAAATTCTTGACGAGATGATTCAGTACTGCTTTCTAAATCACTATACTGTGGAAAACTATAACTATTAAGTTCTCTTAATATTTTATCGATATCAATAATAGAATAATCATTTTCTTCAAATTCAGAAGAAAGTGAACTTATCGCACTATCAGTACTATTTGAACGTGATAATTTAGGTTTTTTTTCAATTATTCATTCATCTCAAGGCTCAGATGTTGGTAATAGTTCTGGTATACTTTGTCTTTGATAAGGTACGCTTATTTTATCTATTGATGTTTTATTTTCATTTAAATTTGCAATTAAAGTTCCAAAATCTTTTATATTATTTTCTTTAATCACTTTGATATTTCTTTTTGTTTTTTTTCATGTTCATGATAATTTATTTATTATTTTTTGTCATCAACTAAGTTTTTTAAATTTTGTTTTTGATATTTCTACTAAAGATTTTTGACAGTGTTCAATATCAATAGTTTTAATATTGTAAAGTTTACTTAAAAATATTGTTTTATAATCATCAAAATCATCATAACCAGTATATATTTTTAAATTGTTTTTAACAATATTATAGTTTTTATCTCAATACAAATATTTTTTCATATCTGAAGGTGTATCTTCGATAACTCGATCATAATATCTAATAAAAGTTATATAATCATTATAAAACAATGAATTTTCTACTTTTTTGGCACTTAATTTAAAAATTTTATCTTTAATATTAACTAATTGTTCATTAAGTTGTTCAATATCTAATTTTAATTTTGCTATTACTCGTTGATTTTGAAATTGAACATTTAAATTTGTATGATTACTTAATGTTTCCCATTCTTGTTTTTTAGTTTGTAAAAGATTAAGAATACTATTGTGTAAGTCATGTAAATCATTAGCTACGGTTCTGATCTTACTATTAACTATTACTACTGAATTTCTTATCTTGCTAACCTCTTCTTTCATGGCTGCTAATCTTTTTTTTGCAATTGAACTATCTCTATTAATTTTAAAATTAATTGCAGATGTTTGTTTCTTATAATTACCTAAAAAATTTGAATGATAACTAATATCAAATATAACAATTGTTTTATTTACATTTTCTTTTAAACTTTTAATTTTTTCTTTACTATTTTCAGTAAAATCAAACGTTAAAATATTATTACTAATAACATATCTTAAATCTTCATTATTTCTTAAACGTTCTAAATGTATCAATTGACCTTCTTCTATTAACTGCTTATCATTCATTATTTCTTTATCAATAATCTCTAATAATTTTTCTTTAATTTTTTGCAAATTAATTTCTCATTCTCAATCATTAAAAGAATTTTGGTTATTAACTTTTACAAAACCTAAAATTGGATCATTAATTTTTTTAAGTTTTTCCAGTAATAATAATACATATTCTGGTATTGTTTTATCTTTTCAAGTTATATAATCATTTATTAATGTTTGTGAATCAATGATTTCTTCTTGACTTGGGAAATTTAGATTTTCTTTAGAAAAAGTAAAATTAAATGATTTACAATCATTAATTGTAATATCTCTTATTTTATAGTCTCATGTTTTTTTTGAATTTAAATATTGAATAATAACAGTAAAATTATCTCTATTTTTTTGTAAAACCTTAAAATAGATTAATTCATTTTCTTTAATACCATCAATATTAACCAAACTGTTAACTGCAATAATATCATTAACTTCTCATTTACCTAAATTTATTTTTGCTCTTTCTTCTGAAATTTGAAATGCATCAGATAATTCTTTTTGAAAACCTTCTGATAGTTTCTGATTTGTTTTTAATATATTATTAGCTTTCATAAGTTTTAATTTTGCTATATTATGACTATCATTGTCTTTAAGAATATTAGTTTGTAATATTTGTTCTTCTAATAAAAAGTGTTCTTCTAAACTAAATTTAGGTAAAATTTCTTGTTTTTCACTAGGAAAATAAACATTTACTAATTCATTAATTAATGTAGTAAAATCATACGATTTTCAAAATTTAACCCTTAAATCTTCTAATTCTTGTTTATATACTTTAAATTCTTTACTATTTTTTACAGACTTTGATAATTTTATTTCTAAATCATTGGTTAATCATACAAATTGTGAAAAAAATCCTTCATAATTTGAAAAGTTTAATAGAGAAAGATAAACTTTTGCCATATGTTCTTCATCAATAATAATTTCTTGTCCTAAAAGTTTATTCATTTCTATTTTTTTAAAGTTATCTAAAAGATTTAATAATTTAGAAACAATATAGACTGGTCTACTCTGAAATTCAATTGGTAATAACTTATATATTTCAACAAACTCAGAAAAATTATCATTTAGTAAATTATCAATTTCAGCAATTGAACCAATAGGAGGAGAAATGTTATCTGGATTTTTACTTTTTACATATCTCTCAATATTTTGCATTGAAAGAAGTGAAAATGAATTATGTACCTGATAAAAAATATCACTTGCTATTAAATATTCTTTACTTTTTAAAAATAAACTCTTTTGTAAATAACTTAACATTTGTAAATTATTAACTAATTTCATATTTATAAGTAAACTATTAAGTGTTTTTTGTTTATGTTCTTCATTTTTAACTAAAATTTCTTCGATTTTTTTAGTTACATTTTCTAATTCTTTTTTATCTTTTTTAATACCCGCTAAACGTTCTGTATCAGATAATTCTTTTTTATTTTTTCAATCAGCAATATTTTTTTCTCATTGTTGCTGTGTTTGTAATAAAGCATGAACTGTTTTTTTATCTTCATTACTTAATTTAATAAATTCTTCTATTACATTATCTATTTTTTTAATTTCAAAATCTAATTTAGAAAAAAAAGATGCTTCCTTTTCTTGTATAGACATTGATTTAACCGAAATCATTGAAAGTTTACCACAATGTAAATTAAATAATAAACTTACTTTATTTTTTCTTTTAGCTTTAATTTGAAATTCAGAAGAAAAAAAGTTTCCGCTTCAGGTATTATTATCAACTTTATATGCAAGATTTAATTGTACTTTCAAAATATTATCATCTTCATCTTCATTATTTTCAATAACTTCTAACTTAATTTTAAATTTTGTTAACTCTTCTTTAGTAAAATTTAAACCAGTTTTAATATTTAACTTATGTAATAATTCACTTTGTAAAATTACATCATTAATGTCTAAAATTTTCTTATCTTCTGATTCTTGATAATAAACAAAAAGATCTATAGCCTCAGGTATTTGACTGATTGCTTCAATAAATAAAGTTACTCTTTCTTTCATTGTTAATAATCTAGCAGTGTCTAATTGTGAATCTTCTCCAATTCTTGCTAATGCTTGTTGAATAAGTGAAATATTTTCATCTATTGGTAATTTTCCTCTATTATTTTTTAATAAAATATCTCTAACTCTTGCTTTTAAGAAAAATAATTTTATATCATTAAAGTTATAAGTGGCTTCTTCAGAAATATAAAATTTACTTTTTTCAAAACAAACTTTACCATCAAAAGCACCATCATATTTTCTTAAATTACCTTCTGAATTTAATAAATAAATTTCTTCTACATCAAGGAAGCGAGATGTTACTCCAAATCAACGTTCACTTATCCATTTAGTACAATTGTTAAGACGTGATCTGTTATCATTAACATTGCGATACTTAGTATCCAATTCTGCTCCAGTAAAAGCAGGAATTAATACTTTTTCTCCTTCCAATGTTTCACCAAATACGACAAATCTTGTACCTTGCGAAGCATTCTCTGTCTTAAAAATTAATGTTTTATTATTATTAAAAAAAATTTTTAATTGTTGACCTTTTGTTATGTTGTTAAAATTAAATGTGTTTGGCATTATTTTCCTCCCTATTTTTTGTTTTTTATTAAATTTAATATTAATATAATAATTTCATTATTGTTATTTCAAATATTTAAAACAAAAAATACCAACTTGATTTGAAAATCAAGGTGGTATGTTATAACCTTTTAAAATTAAATAATATTAAAAGAAATTAACTTTTAATATTTAATATCTAGGATTATACATATTTTTAAAAAAAATACAATTAAAAACTATTTCAATATCTTTAATATTTAATTTAATTACTAATTTTAGTATAATTAGTTTTTTTAATTTATTTATATTAATACTATTACAATTAAATAACAGTAAATGATCTCACTAATTCAGAAGTAGATAAACTATCATCTAAGCATATACCATTATCGATAATATCTTGTTTAGAAAATGCTTTTTGACTATTAGAAATAGATACAGTTTCTTCTTTATTTAAACTGCTATTTTCTGCAATCATTATTTTACTTTCATTTTCAATATCTTCTTCATCAGTATCTTCTCAGTTATCAACAGAAAAATAACGTGGAGGAAGTTCATCTAATATTTCATGTATTCTATTTAAATCTTCTGCCTTTTTAAGTAACTTAGCAATTTCAATAACTTTAGTAGTTTCATCATTTATATTCATTTTTTCATTAAACAAATCAGTTAAATCCAATACATTGTCTTCAGAAATTTGTTCTTTTTCTAATCAATTATTAATTTTTTGATTAAATAATTTAGTTAAAATTACTGCATCTTCCTCAGAAATATTAAACTTTTTTAATCAATCATTATTTTTTCATTAAATAACTTGGTTAAAATTGCTACATCTTCTTCAAAAATTTTTCTTTTTTTAAACAAATAATTAATCATTTTTACTCAATTAATTTCATCTTTATATTTTCTAAAAATAATACGTTTAAATAACGTATTCTTATCTTTTTCTGGCATATTTAATTTTCCTTTCAATGTTTTTTAAATAACATTATAACATCAAATATAATGATAAAAACTTTTACAATAGTATATAATTATAAATAAGTAAGGCTTAAAAATAAATATAACTTTTAGGAGGAAAATATGGAAAAGAAACTTTTAACTTATCCTCATGATATATCAAAAAAATTATTAATCATACTAGGTATAAGTAAAATTGCAATTGGTTTGTCTATATTATTTGTTTTTATTACAAACTTAATTATCTATACTAATTCAGGATTAATATTTCCTTTTAGAGAAATAACATAAAATAAATTTACAAAATAAAAAATGAGTATAAATGCTTTAAAACATTTATACTCATTTTAAATTTATATTAATTTTAAAAATTCTAAAATTCGATTTAATTCTTTGTGATTACTATAATTGATGATTAGTTGTTTTTTATTGATTTTTACTTTAGTATCTAAAGTTCTTGATAAAGTATTTTCTAATGCTACTAAATGAAGATCTGACTTTTTATTAACATTTTGTTTTTGATTTAAACTTAATTGTTGCATCTTAATAACATCTTCAACCTTACGAACACTTCATTGTTCACTATATGCCCTTTTAGCAATAGTTACCATTAAATTAAGATTAGTACCTAAACTTAATAATGGTTTAACATGACCCATTGTTAATTCATTGCGTTGAAGCATTTGTAAAATCTCTACTGGCAATTGCAAAATTCGTAAGTATTAGCAATGTGACTACGTGATTTATTAACTTTTTGTGAGAGTTGTTCTTGAGTTCATTTCATTTTACTAATTAAAGTTTGATATGCCTGTGCTTCTTCAAAAGCATTCAAATCAACACGTTGAATATTTTCAATCAAAGCAAATTCCATTAATTGTTGATCTGTTACTTCAATAGTTACTGCAGAGATCTCTGTTAAACCTGCTAATTTTGCAGCTTTAGTTCTACGTTCACCAGCAACTAATTGAAAAACACCATCTGTTATCGTTTTTTTAACAATAATTGGTTGAATTAAACCATGATTTTTCAAATATAATGATAAAAACTTTTACAATAGTATATAATTATAAATAAGTAGGCTTAAAAATAAATATAACTTTTAGGAGGAAATATGGAAAAGAAACTTTTAACTTATCCTCATGATATATCAAAAAAATTATTAATCATACTAGGTATAAGTAAAATTGCAATTGGTTTGTCTATATTATTTGTTTTTATTACAAACTTAATTATCTATACTAATTCAGGATTAATATTTCCTTTTAGAGAAATAACATAAAATAAATTTACAAAATAAAAAATGAGTATAAATGCTTTAAAACATTTATACTCATTTTTAAATTTATATTAATTTTAAAAATTCTAAAATTCGATTTAATTCTTTGTGATTACTATAATTGATGATTAGTTGTTTTTTATTGATTTTTACTTTAGTATCTAAAGTTCTTGATAAAGTATTTTCTAATGCTACTAAATGAAGATCTGACTTTTTATTAACATTTTGTTTTTGATTTAAACTTAATTGTTGCATCTTAATAACATCTTCAACCTTACGAACACTTCATTGTTCACTATATGCCCTTTTAGCAATAGTTACCATTAAATTAAGATTAGTACCTAAACTTAATAATGGTTTAACATGACCCATTGTTAATTCATTGCGTTGAAGCATTTGTAAAATCTCTACTGGCAATTGCAAAATTCGTAAAGTATTAGCAATGTGACTACGTGATTTATTAACTTTTTGTGAGAGTTGTTCTTGAGTTCATTTCATTTTACTAATTAAAGTTTGATATGCCTGTGCTTCTTCAAAAGCATTCAAATCAACACGTTGAATATTTTCAATCAAAGCAAATTCCATTAATTGTTGATCTGTTACTTCAATAGTTACTGCAGAGATCTCTGTTAAACCTGCTAATTTTGCAGCTTTAGTTCTACGTTCACCAGCAACTAATTGAAAAACACCATCTGTTATCGTTTTTTTAACAATAATTGGTTGAATTAAACCATGATTTTTAATTGAATCACTTAGTTCTTTAATTTCTTGTTCATTAAATACTACACGTGGTTGATATGGATTAGGAATAATTTTAGCAAGAGAAATAGTTTGTGAAAAAGTTTTAGCAATTTCTGGTGAACTTTCAATGTTAGTTATCAAATCATTTAAACCTTCACCAAAAATTGATGCTAAACCTTTAGCAGAAATACGATTTTTTTTATCATTAGACATTATTTAACACCTCGTTCACTAAACTTTGATAAGCAATAGCACCACTGCAACGTGGCCGATAACTAAAAATATTTTTACCATGACTTGGTGCTTCACTTAGGGTTACATTTCTTGGAATATAATTTTTATAAACTTTTTCTCTAAAATTTTTTTGAATTTCTTTGATAACTTCAACAGAAGAAGTTGTTCTAATATTAACCATAGTTAATAAAATGCCTTCAATTTCTAAATTGGGATTAAATAATTGTTGTACTAAACGAATAGTAGATAATAATTGTACCAAACCACCTAATGCATAAAACTCAGCTTGTAACGGAATAATAACTGAATTAGCTGAAGCTAAAGCATTACGATTAACTAATCCTAAACTAGGCGGACAGTCAATAATAATAAAATCATATACTTCCTTTACGGGTTCTAATTTTTCTAATAAAATATTTCTTTTATTACGAGATTGCTCTAATAAAAATATTTCGGCTCCCGCCAAAGAAATGGTCGATGGTAATAAATCTACTCCTTGACAAACTTCAGTTTTAATGACTTTTTCCAATGGAACATCATGTACTAAAACATCATATATATCTTGTTCAACTTTATCAGCAGCAAAACCCATTGAAATAGTAGCACTACCTTGTGGATCCAAATCAATAAGTAACACTTTTTTATTTTTTATACCTAAACCTGCAGCAAGATTAGTAGCAGTAGTTGTTTTTCCAACTCCACCTTTTTGATTAGCAATTGCAATAATTTTGCCCATAATAATTACCTTTCTAAATTAATAGACTAATATTTTATCCTACTAATTAAGTTTAACACTAATTTTAATTAATATTATTTACAAAGGTTTACTTTTAATTTGTTGATAAGGTCTTGGATATTTTAAAGCACATAATTTATATTTTTGAAAATGAAGGATTGTTCTTTGACCATAGTTGTTTGGTAATTGAACAGTAAATTGATTAATTAACTTTGCACCCATTGTGTTAATACTATTTTGTGCCAACGCAAGTTCTTCTTCAACTTTAAGACCCTTATAGGCAATAAATAATCCTTCAACTTTTACTAATCCTAAACATAATTCACTTAAAATATTTAGCGGTGCTAATGCTCTTGCTGTTACAATATCAAATGTTTCACGATATTGATGAGCAAATGCTTCTGCTCTTTGATTAATTATATAAACGTTTTCTAAGTTTAATTCAGTAATTACTGTTTTTAGAAATTGACATTTCTTTGTATTTGATTCAATAATGGTTAATTGTAATTTGGGAAAACAAATTTTTAAAATTATTCCTGGTATACCAGCACCACTACCAACATCACAAATATTTTGATCATCCAAAGTGATGTTATTACTAATTAAAAGAGCATCATAGAAATGTTTATAATAAACTTCTACTTCTTCAATAATTGTTGTTAAGTTATATTTTTTATTTTCAGCAATTAAAATTTTATAATACCGACTTAATTGTTGTTCCATTATTGGTGTTAAAGTTAAATTAGTTAAACCTATAGTTCAATCTTTATTCATTGCTTACTCCTAAATCAATCTTTTAATAAAATACTTTATTTAAAGTAGACTATAAATATAATGCTTTAAATAATTAAATATAATTTAATTATAATTTTATATTTAATTATAATGTTTTTTTAGTATATGCTTGAAATTTTATCACATAACTACTATCCTTCAAAATTTAATGTTATTTTTAATTAATTATTAATTAAATAATTTAAAATGCTTAAAATATCATTTTCGTTGTATTTTCTTTAAACTCAAATATAATTAACACATATAATAAGAATTATTAAACAAATTATAAAAGTTTTTTAACTCATTGCTTAATTTAAAGTAAATGAGTTTTTATGTTTTAATTGATACCATTGAAAGGAAAAATAAAAAAATGAAAATTTTACTTAATTTTTCAAACGAACTAACAAAATCTATTAATAATAATTGGATGGGTTACACTTTATTGGACACTAATTACATAGACAAGTGAACAAATTAGTTAAAAGAAAGGAACTATAATTATGGCCAATATTAACTCATATACCGATGAATTTAAAAAACAAATTGTAGCTTTATATCAAAGTGGCAAATCAGTATCTTGCCTTGCTAAAGAGTACAATGTTACAAGAGCAGTTACTTATAATTGAATTAAGCAATTTACTAATTCAGGCAGTTTTAAAACCAAAGATAATCGTTCTGTTGAAGAAAATGAATTAATTAAATTAAGAAAAGAATTAAAACAGTTACGAATGGAAAATGATATTTTAAAGCAAGCAGCACTAATAATAGGCAGAAAGTAGAAATTATTACTAAAAATAAAGTTAAATATAAAATTCGTACAATGTGTCGTTTTTTAAAACTTTCTAAATCAACATATTATTTTAATTTCAAGAAAAAAGAAAAAAACCAAAATGATATTTATGATGAAGCTGTTATTAGTGCTTTTAAAGAAAATAAATGTGTTTATGGAACTAGAAGATTAAAAGTTGTTCTAAAAGAAAAGAATATTTATTTATCTAGACGAAAAATTAAAGAAATTATGAATAAGCATAATTTAATATCAAAATACACTAAATTATCATACAAAAATCATCATAATAAAGTCAATGATAGTCAAATAAGCAATCTTGTTAATAGAAACTTTAATAATAGGATTAAAAATGAAGTTATTGTTAGTGATTTAACTTATGTTCAAGTTAATGGTAAATGAAACTATATTTGCTTATTAATAGACCTATTTAACCGCGAAATTGTTGGACATAGTGTAGGTATTAAAAAAGATGCATCATTAGTATATCAAGCATTTATGCAATCAAATCGCTGTTTAAAAGATATTCAAATATTTCATAGCGATCGCGGTAATGAATTTAACAATAAAACTATTGATAAACTTTTATTAGTATTCAACATAACTCGATCTTTAAGCAAAAAGGCTGTCCTTACGACAATGCTGTTGCTGAAGCAACTTTTAAAACTTTTAAGACTGAATTTATTAATGATAAAATTTACATCATTAATTCAATTAAAATTAGAATTATTTGATTACATCAATTGATACAACAACATAAGAATCCACAGCACTCTAAACTACTTAACTCCAGTTAATTATCAACAACAAATGTCTACCAAAAAATAGTCCTAAAAAGGGTTGCCATTCCAATTTAACAATCTTTCTTTTTTAAAAATTATTATACAAATTATAAAAAATATTTTCTTAAAAATAAATGTTTTAATCTAATTTACATTACTATACACTTATTTTTTTTAGATTTAAAACTTATTTCTTCATCATCATTAATTTTTTGATAGTTAATATTAGAAATTTTATTAATTATTTTCTTCTCATTATTTTTAAATGTTTTTATTTTTTTAATATTTTTTTCTAAACTCTCATTGTTCTGTTCAGTCAATTTCTCAAAACTGTCATTTAAGTTTTTTACCATAATTTAAATTTCCCCTTTTTTCATTGTTTAATAAATTTATTATACACAATAAAAATAAAAACTGAATTTATTAAAAACAGTTAAAATATTATATTTATTAAACTTGATAAAGATTTTAAAACATTGTTAGCATATAATTTTATTGTCATTTTCTACCTGCTTTAACATAAGGTTGCGCTCAACTTTTTACCAATTCTGTATTAGGGCGAAAAATCATTAATGATACTAATGCTATTAAATATGGAAACATACCTCATAATCAACTTGGAATATTATTACTAATAACTATAAATGTTTGTGAAGCATTTATATACTGATATAAAAAAGAAAAAATAAAACAAATAATAGAAGTTAAAAAAAATCTACTGTGTGCCATCATTCATAAAGCAATTGCCAAAAAACCAATACCAGCAAAATTATTACTATAAATAAAAGTACTTGGAAGTACATAAACAAATAAAGCACCTGAAAAACAAGCTAAAGAACTAGAAAATAGCGAAATATAAAATCGAGAACGACGAACATGAATATAATTTAAAGCTACTGCGGTTGGATTCTCACCAATTCCTCTAATGTATAATCCAAGCTTAGTCAAAAATAAAATAGCTGCAAAAATATAAATTGCTAAAAAGGTTACCAAAATTGCAATTCAAGAAAATTGATAAATATAAATACTTGCTAATGAATAATTTATTTCTCCAGTAAATGTTAATGGTAAAATTACTGCTAATCCATAACCAAAGTAATTAATAACCATTGATACTAAAAATTGATTAGTTCTAAACAATAAGGTTGCTAAACTATGAATTAAGCCAAATACAATTCCAATGATAATAGTGATAAAAAATGCCAAGATTGCAACTCCACCACCCAAATTATTTTTTAATTGTGAAACAATTATACAATATGTGGCAGCACCAGTACACATAATACCATCAAAACCAAAATTAACAATTCCTAGTCTAGTATTTAAAATTCCACCTGTACATAACAACAATAATGGACAAGCAAATAATAATGTATTAACTAAAATTGTTGAAAATGAGAGTAACATAATTATTTTTTTCTCCTTTTCCTTTTAAATATTTTATTTTTTTTAAAAATTTTTGAAGATTTTGATTCAACATTAACAATTTTAACATTTTGTTGTTCATCCTTAATTAATTCTTTTTTTCATATTAACTTCTTTTTTAGTCTTATTAAATATTCTTTAATAGCAATAGAATGAGTTAAGTAATGCCAAATAAAAGGATAAATACCAATAATGTAAATGGTTATTGATAATACTATTATTGCAATTTCTGGATTTTTCAAATACATAAAAGCATTATTTTCAATAGGACTAATAAATAAACTCATAAAAAATGATGAAAATAAAATAACTCCTGGCGTATATCCCGCTAAAGCAGCTACTACTACCCCATAAAATCCTTCTTGAATTGGAGCAGAAAGCGAAGGTAAATTATTATTAACTCCTAAAAAATAAAGATAACCAGCAATTCCTGCTATCGCTCCTGAAATTGGTAAAATTATTAAACCCTGATATTGGGGATTTAATCTGGCATATTTTGCAGCAACGGGGTTTTTAGCAATTGCATTTAATTTAAAACCAAGAGTGCGATTATTAAAAATAATAATTGCGATTAATAAGGCAATAATAGCAATAATAATACCAGCAGAAAATAAATTACTAATGCTAAAAGGTCCACTAATTAATGAAAATCTAAGATTAGTAATTTGTGTTGGAATTTTTAAGTTATGATAAACATTACTGGCTATTAAACCTTTATATCCTTCTCAAGCAATAAAATTAAATAAAATAGTGCTAATAATTTCATGAATTTTAAAATATGTTTTTAAAATTGCAATAATTAAACCAGCTAAAGCACCAATTAAAACTGCAATTAATAAAAGAAAAGGAGTAATTCATTGACTATAACCACCACTTTTATAAATAGCTACTGCCAATACATATGTTATCATAGCACTAAATAACATTTGACCACTAACTCCAAAGTTATAAATACGATACTTAAAAGTAATAGCTACTGCTAATCCTGTTAATATTAATACACTATATGTTTCAATTAAATTACTAAAACTTACTAAATTAGTTAAAGGATTAATAAAAATAGTTTTCCAAAATGATAATGGATTAACTTGTAAACATAACATTAATAAACTAACAAAAAATAGAGTTATTAGTAATAATAATGCACCCACTAATCAAAAATTTCATTTTTTAATATTTTCCAACATCTTTTAACCCAACCTTGACCTAATATTTTCCATTTTTTTATTAATTCAACTAGTAATTTTGACAAATGGTCTTTTCAAATAATTAATTGTTCTAATTATTTTTTTCTTTTTCAAACTTCACTTTGTTTGTGGCAATTGATACATTTTATCAGTTTTAACAATTATTTCATTTGTAATAGGATAATCATTCCATAGTGCTGGATTGTTCATTATTTCAACTTTAACATTTTTATTTTCCAATTTACAAACAAATTGTTTGTGATAAATAACTGCTACTCGTTGACACAATAATTGTAATAAGTACGGATCAGTATCAATAATTAAAATACTTGAACCACTTTCGCGTAACTCTATTATCTTTTTAATAATTAATAACGAAGAATTTTCATCTAAATCAGAAAATGGATTAGATAAAATTAATAATTGTGGTTGCTCTTCAATACTTCTTGCTAATACAAATTTCTGCATTTCTCCTTTTGATAATTTATTAATTTTAATAAAAATATTATTATCGTTAAATATTTGATATTTTTTAATAATTTCTCGTACCTTTTTATTAACAACGGCTGTTTTGACAACTCCGGATTTAGTTACATATTTTTCTTTATTATAATTTCAAAAGGTAAAATTTTCAAATAAAGTGGCATCAGGAATTATAGCAGTATTACTATAATGTCCAGATATTCAATCAATTCCTAAATTACTAATTTCTTGCGGTTTAAAATAAGTTACTTCTTGTTCTTGAAAAAAAATGCGTCCTGTTTGCGTTTTAATCATACGTACTATACTTTCAAGTAAAACCTCGCTATAAAGGTTTTCATAATCATAAATACCATATATTTCACCAGGGCGAATTGCAAATTCAATTTTATGAAAATTTGAAATATTGGGTTTATTCAAAGAAAGATTATCAATATAAAGCATTGGTACTGAATTTATCGATTTTGGTTTTTTATAATTAAAAATCTTACCTCAATAATTAGTTGTAAACAATTTAGTATTTTCTTCTAATTTCATTACTTTTGTTTTACCAATATTTAAGTTTTCAATTCAAGATACTCGGTTAGCAACCATTTTAGCAAATTCTTCATCTCTAGTTGTGAAAAGGACCGTTATTTCTTCATTACGAAATGTTTTAAAAATCATTCAAAACTCTACTTTTTGACTATCAGATAAACCAACAGTTGGTTCATCTAACAACAATATTTTAGGTTCTTTGAATAAAGCACGAAGTAAAGATAATTTTTTTAATTCTTCAATCGCAAGTGTTGATACTCTCTTATTTAAATTAAGCTTAAATTTAAATAAGAGAGTATCAACACTTGCGATTGAAGAATTAAAAAAATTATCTTTACTTCGTGCTTTATTCAAAGAACCTAAAATATTGTTGTTAGATGAACCAACTGGTGGTTTATCTGATAGTCAAAAAGTAGAGTTTTGAATGATTTTTAAATTTCGTAATGAAGAAATAACGGTCCTTTTCACAACTAGAGATGAAGAATTTGCTAAAATGGTTGCTAACCGAGTATCTTGAATTGAAAACTTAAATATTGGTAAAACAAAGTAATGAAATTAGAAGAAAATACTAAATTGTTTACAACTAATTATTGAGGTAAGATTTTTAATTATAAAAAACCAAAATCGATAAATTCAGTACCAATGCTTTATATTGATAATCTTTCTTGAATAAACCCAATATTTCAAATTTTCATAAAATTGAAATTTGCAATTCGCCCTGGTGAAATATGGTATTTATGATTGAAAACTTTATAGCGAGGTTTTACTTGAAAGTATAGTACGTAATTAAAACGCAAACAGGACGCATTTTTTTTCAAGAACAAGAAGTAACTTATTTTAACCGCAAAAATTAGTAATTTAGGAATTGATTGAATATCTGGACATTATAGTAATACTGCTATAATTCCTGATGCCACTTTATTTGAAAATTTTACCTTTTGAAATTATAATAAAGAAAAATATGTAACTAAATCCGGAGTTGTCAAAACAGCCGTTGTTAATAAAAAGGTACGAGAAATTATTAAAAAATATCAAATATTTAACGATAATAATATTTTTATTAAAATTAATAAATTATCAAAAGGAGAAATGCAGAAATTTGTATTAGCAAGAAGTATGAAGAGCAACCACAATTATTAATTTTATCTAATCCATTTTCTGATTTAGATGAAATTCTTCGTTATTAATTATTAAAAAGATAATAGAGTTACGCGAAAGTGGTTCAAGTATTTTATTGATACTGATCCGTACTTATTACAATTATTGTGTCAACGAGTAGCAGTTATTATCACAAACAATTTGTTGTAAATTGGAAAATAAAAATGTTAAAGTTGAAATAATGAACAATCCAGCACTATGGAATGATTATCCTATTACAAATGAAATAATTGTTAAAACTGATAAAATGTATCAATTGCCACAAACAAAGTGAAGTTTGAAAAAGAAAAAATAATTAGAACAATTAATTATTTGAAAAGACCATTTGTCAAATTACTAGTTGAATTAATAAAAATGGAAAATATTAGGTCAAGGTTGGGTTAAAGATGTTGGAAAATATTAAAAAATGAAATTTTTGATTATGGGTGCATTATTATTACTAATAACTCTATTTTTTGTTAGTTTATTAATGTTATGTTTACAAGTTAATCCATTATCATTTTGGAAAACTATTTTTATAATCCTTTAACTAATTTAGTAAGTTTAGTAATTTAATTGAAACATATAGTGTATTAATATTAACAGGATTAGCAGTAGCTATTACTTTAAGTATCGTATTTAAACTTTGGAGTTAGTGGTCAAATGTTATTTAGTGCTATGATAACATATGTATTGGCAGTAGCTATTTATAAAAGTGGTGGTTATAGTCAATGAATTACTCCTTTTCTTTTATAATTGCAGTTTTAATTGGCTTTAGCTGGTTTAATTATTGCAATTTTAAAAACATATTTTAAAATTCATGAAATTATTAGCACTATTTTATTTAATTTATTGCTTGAGAAGGATATAAAGGTTTAATAGCCAGTAATGTTTATCATAACTTAAAAATTCCAACACAAATTACTAATCTTAGATTTTCATTAATTAGTGGACCTTTTAGCATTAGTAATTTATTTTCTGCTGGTATTATTATTGCTATTATTGCCTTATTAATCGCAATTATTATTTTTAATAATCGCACTCTTGGTTTTAAATTAAATGCAATTGCTAAAACCCGTTGCTGCAAAATAGCCAGATTAAATCCCCAATATCAGGGTTTAATAATTTTACCAATTTCAGGAGCGATAGCAGGAATTGCTGGTTATCTTTATTTTTTAGGAGTTAATAATAATTTACCTTCGCTTTCTGCTCCAATTCAAGAAGGATTTTATGGGGTAGTAGTAGCTGCTTTAGCGGGATATACGCCAGGAGTTATTTTATTTCATCATTTTTATGAGTTTATTATTAGTCCTATTGAAAATATGCTTTATGTATTTGAAAAATCCAGAAATTGCAATATAGTATTATCAATAACCATTTACATTATTGGTATTTATCCTTTATTTGGCATTACTTAACTCATTCTATTGCTATTAAAGAATATTTAATAAGACTAAAAAAGAAGTTAATATGAAAAAAAGAATTAATTAAGGATGAACAACAAAATGTTAAAATTGTTAATGTTGAATCAAAATCTTCAAAAATTTTTAAAAAAATAAAATATTTAAAAGGAAAAGGAGAAAAAAATAATTATGTTACTCTCATTTTCAACAATTTTAGTTAATACATATTATTTGCTTGTCCATTATTGTTGTTATGTACAGGTGGAATTTTAAATACTAGACTAGGAATTGTTTTTTGGTTTTGATGGTATTATGTGTACTGGTGCTGCCACATATTGTATAATTGTTTCACAATTAAAAATAATTTGGGTGGTGGAGTTGCAATCTTGGCATTTTTTATCACTATTATCATTGGAATTGTATTTGGCTTAATTCATAGTTTAGCAACCTTATTGTTTAGAACTAATCAATTTTTAGTATCAATGGTTATTAATTACTTTGGTTATGGATTAGCAGTAATTTTACCATTAACATTTACTGGAGAAATAAATTTTCATTAGCAAGTATTTATATTTATCAATTTTCTTGAATTGCAATTTGGTAACCTTTTTAGCAATTTATATTTTTGCAGCTATTTTATTTTTGACTAAGCTTGGATTATACATTAGAGGAATTGGTGAGAATCCAACCGCAGTAGCTTTAAATTATATTCATGTTCGTCGTTCTCGATTTTATATTTCGCTATTTTCTAGTTCTTTAGCTTGTTTTTCAGGTGCTTTATTTGTTTATGTACTTCCAAGTACTTTTATTTATAGTAATAATTTGCTGGTATTGGTTTTTTTGGCAATTGCTTTATGAATGATGGCACACAGTAGATTTTTTTAACTTCTATTATTTGTTTTATTTTTCTTTTTTATAGTATATAAATGCTTCACAAACATTTATAGTTATTAGTAATAATATTCCAAGTTGATTATGAGGTATGTTTCCATATTTAATAGCATTAGTATCATTAATGATTTTTCGCCCTAATACAGAATTGGTAAAAAGTTGAGCGCAACCTTATGTTAAAGCAGGTAGAAAATGACAATAAATTATATGCTAACAATGTTTTAAAATCTTTATCAAGTTTAATAAATATAATATTTTAACTGTTTTTAATAAATTCAGTTTTTATTTTATTGTGTATAATAAATTTATTAAACAATGAAAAAAGGGGAAATTTAAATTATGGTAAAAAACTTAAATGACAGTTTTGAGAAATTGACTGAACAGAACAATGAGAGTTTAGAAAAAAATATTAAAAAAATAAAAACATTTAAAAATAATGAGAAGAAAATAATTAATAAAATTTCTAATATTAACTATCAAAAAATTAATGATGATGAAGAAATAAGTTTTAAATCTAAAAAAAATAAGTGTATAGTAATGTAAATTAGATTAAAACATTTATTTTTAAGAAAATATTTTTTAATTTGTATAATAATTTTTAAAAAAGAAAGATTGTTAAATTGGAATGGCAACCCTTTTTAGGACTATTTTTTGGTAGACATTTGTTGTTGATAATTAACTGGAGTTAAGTAGTTTAGAGTGCTGTGGATTCTTATGTTGTTGTATCAATTGATGTAATCAAATAATTCTAATTTTAATTGAATTAATGATGTAAATTTTATCATTAATAAATTCAGTCTTAAAAGTTTTAAAAGTTGCTTCAGCAACAGCATTGTCGTAAGGACAGCCTTTTTTGCTTAAAGATCGAGTTATGTTGAATACTAATAAAAGTTTATCAATAGTTTTTGTTAAATTCATTACCGCGATCGCTATGAAATATTTGAATATCTTTTAAACAGCGATTTGATTGCATAAATGCTTGATATCTAATGATGCATCTTTTTTAATACCTACACTATGTCCAACAATTTCGCGGTTAAATAGGTCTATTAATAAGCAAATATAGTTTCATTTACCATTAACTTGAACATAAGTTAAATCACTAACAATAACTTCATTTTTAATCCTATTATTAAAGTTTCTATTAACAAGATTGCTTATTGACTATCATTGACTTTATTATGATGATTTTTGTATGATAATTTAGTGTATTTTGATATTAAATTATGCTTATTCATAATTTCTTTAATTTTTCGTCTAGATAAATAATATTCTTTTCTTTTAGAACAACTTTTAATCTTCTAGTTCCATAACACATTTATTTTCTTTAAAAGCACTAATAACAGCTTCATCATAAATATCATTTTGGTTTTTTTCTTTTTTCTTGAAATTAAAATAATATGTTGATTTAGAAAGTTTTAAAAAACGACACATTGTACGAATTTTATTTAACTTTATTTTTAGTAATAATTTCTACTTTCTGCCTATTATTAGTGCTGCTTGCTTTAAAATATCATTTTCCATTCGTAACTGTTTTAATTCTTTTCTTAATTTAATTAATTCATTTTCTTCAACAGAACGATTATCTTTGGTTTTAAAACTGCCTGAATTAGTAAATTGCTTAATTCAATTATAAGTAACTGCTCTTGTAACATTGTACTCTTTAGCAAGGCAAGATACTGATTTGCCACTTTGATATAAAGCTACAA
Organism: Theocolax elegans; assembly: GCA_026168455.1. Taxonomy (NCBI): domain Eukaryota; kingdom Metazoa; phylum Arthropoda; class Insecta; order Hymenoptera; family Cerocephalidae; genus Theocolax; species Theocolax elegans. Next base: position 222,567 of record JANSJX010000013.1, on the reverse strand, counting down.
TTTGTTTTTTAAATTCATCGGTATAGTTAATATTGGCCATAATTATAGTTCCTTTCTTTTAACTAATTTGTTCACTTGTCTATGTAATTAGTGTCCAATAAAGTGTAACCCATCCAATTATTATTAATAGATTTTGTTAGTTCGTTTGAAAAATTAAGTAAAATTTTCATTTTTTTATTTTTCCTTTCAATGGTATCAATTAAAACATAAAAACTCATTTACTTTAAATTAAGCAATGAGTTAAAAAACTTTTATAATTTGTTTAATAATTCTTATTATATGTGTTAATTATATTTGAGTTTAAAGAAAATACAACGAAAATGATATTTTAAGCATTTTAAATTATTTAATTAATAATTAATTAAAATAACATTAAATTTTGAAGGATAGTAGTTATGTGATAAAATTTCAAGCATATACTAAAAAAACATTATAATTAAATATAAAATTATAATTAAATTATATTTAATTATTTAAAGCATTATATTTATAGTCTACTTTAAATAAAGTATTTTATTAAAAGATTGATTTAGGAGTAAGCAATGAATAAAGATTGAACTATAGGTTTAACTAATTTAACTTTAACACCAATAATGGAACAACAATTAAGTCGGTATTATAAAATTTTAATTGCTGAAAATAAAAAATATAACTTAACAACAATTATTGAAGAAGTAGAAGTTTATTATAACATTTCTATGATGCTCTTTTAATTAGTAAAACATCACTTTGGATGATCAAAAATTTGTGATGTTGGTAGTGGTGCTGGTATACCAGGAATAATTTTAAAAATTTGTTTTCCCAAATTACAATTAACCATTATTGAATCAAATACAAAGAAATGTCAATTTCTAAAAACAGTAATTACTGAATTAAACTTAGAAAACGTTTATATAATTAATCAAAGAGCAGAAGCATTTGCTCATCAATATCGTGAAACATTTGATATTGTAACAGCAAGAGCATTAGCACCGCTAAATATTTTAAGTGAATTATGTTTAGGATTAGTAAAAGTTGAAGGATTATTTTTGCCTATAAGGGTCTTAAAGTTGAAGAAGAACTTGCGTTGGCACAAAATAGTATTAACACAATGGGTGCAAAGTTAATTAATCAATTTACTGTTCAATTACCAAACAACTATGGTCAAAGAACAATCCTTCATTTTCAAAAATATAAATTATGTGCTTTAAAATATCCAAGACCTTATCAACAAATTAAAAGTAACCTTTGTAAATATTAATTAAAATTAGTGTTAAACTTAATTAGTAGGATAAAATATTAGTCTATTAATTTAGAAAGGTAATTATTATGGGCAAAATTATTGCAATTGCTAATCAAAAAGGTGGAGTTGGAAAAACACTACTGCTACTAATCTTGCTGCAGGTTTAGGTATAAAAATAAAAAATGTTACTTATTGATTTGGATCCACAAGGTAGTGCTACTATTTCAATGGGTTTTGCTGCTGATAAAGTTGAACAAGATATATATGATGTTTTAGTACATGATGTTCCATTGGAAAAAGTCATTAAAACTGAAGTTTGTCAAGGAGTAGATTTATTACCATCGACCATTTCTTTGGCGGGAGCCGAAATATTTTTATTAGAGCAATCTCGTAATAAAAGAAATATTTTATTAGAAAAATTAGAACCCGTAAAGGAAGTATATGATTTTATTATTATTGACTGTCCGCCTAGTTTAGGATTAGTTAATCGTAATGCTTTAGCTTCAGCTAATTCAGTTATTATTCCGTTACAAGCTGAGTTTTATGCATTAGGTGGTTTGGTACAATTATTATCTACTATTCGTTTAGTACAACAATTATTTAATCCCAATTTAGAAATTGAAGGCATTTTATTAACTATGGTTAATATTAGAACAACTTCTTCTGTTGAAGTTATCAAAGAAATTCAAAAAAATTTTAGAGAAAAAGTTTATAAAAATTATATTCCAAGAAATGTAACCCTAAGTGAAGCACCAAGTCATGGTAAAAATATTTTTAGTTATCGGCCACGTTGCAGTGGTGCTATTGCTTATCAAAGTTTAGTGAACGAGGTGTTAAATAATGTCTAATGATAAAAAAAATCGTATTTCTGCTAAAGGTTTAGCATCAATTTTTGGTGAAGGTTTAAATGATTTGATAACTAACATTGAAAGTTCACCAGAAATTGCTAAAACTTTTTCACAAACTATTTCTCTTGCTAAAATTATTCCTAATCCATATCAACCACGTGTAGTATTTAATGAACAAGAAATTAAAGAACTAAGTGATTCAATTAAAAATCATGGTTTAATTCAACCAATTATTGTAAAAAACGATAACAGATGGTGTTTTTCAATTAGTTGCTGGTGAACGTAGAACTAAAGCTGCAAAATTAGCAGGTTTAACAGAGATCTCTGCAGTAACTATTGAAGTAACAGATCAACAATTAATGGAATTTGCTTTGATTGAAATATTCAACGTGTTGATTTGAATGCTTTTGAAGAAGCACAGGCATATCAAACTTTAATTAGTAAAATGAAATGAACTCAAGAACAACTCTCACAAAAAGTTAATAAATCACGTAGTCACATTGCTAATACTTTACGAATTTTGCAATTGCCAGTAGAGATTTTACAAATGCTTCAACGCAATGAATTAACAATGGGTCATGTTAAACCATTATTAAGTTTAGGTACTAATCTTAATTTAATGGTAACTATTGCTAAAAGGGCATATAGTGAACAATGAAGTGTTCGTAAGGTTGAAGATGTTATTAAGATGCAACAATTAAGTTTAAATCAAAAACAAAATGTTAATAAAAAGTCAGATCTTCATTTAGTAGCATTAGAAAATACTTTATCAAGAACTTTAGATACTAAAGTAAAAATCAATAAAAAACAACTAATCATCAATTATAGTAATCACAAAGAATTAAATCGAATTTTAGAATTTTTAAAATTAATATAAATTTAAAATGAGTATAAATGTTTTAAAGCATTTATACTCATTTTTTATTTTGTAAATTTATTTTATGTTATTTCTCTAAAAGGAAATATTAATCCTGAATTAGTATAGATAATTAAGTTTGTAATAAAAACAAATAATATAGACAAACCAATTGCAATTTTACTTATACCTAGTATGATTAATAATTTTTTTGATATATCATGAGGATAAGTTAAAAGTTTCTTTTCCATATTTTCCTCCTAAAAGTTATATTTATTTTAAGCCTTACTTATTTATAATTATATACTATTGTAAAAGTTTTTATCATTATATTTGATGTTATAATGTTTTTAAAAAACATTGAAAGGAAAATTAAATAGCCAAAAAAGATAAGAATACGTTATTTAAACGTATTATTTTTAGAAAATATAAAGATGAAATTAATTGAGTAAAAATGATTAATTATTTGTTTAAAAAAAGAAAAATTTTTGAAGAAGATGTAGCAATTTTAACCAAGTTATTTAATGAAAAAATAATGATTGATTAAAAAAGTTTAATATTTCTGAGGAAGATGCAGTAATTTTAACTAAATTATTTAATCAAAAATTAATAATTGATTAGAAAAAGAACAAATTTCTGAAGACAATGTATTGGATTTAACTGATTTGTTTAATGAAAAATGAATATAAATGATGAAACTACTAAAGTTATTGAAATTGCTAAGTTACTTAAAAAGGCAGAAGATTTAAATAGAATACATGAAATATTAGATGAACTTCCTCCACGTTATTTTTCTGTTGATAACTGAGAAGATACTGATGAAGAAGATATGAAAATGAAAGTAAAATAATGATTGCAGAAAATAGCAGTTTAAATAAAGACGAAACGTATCTATTTCTAATAGTCAAAAGCATTTTTAAAACAGACCATTATCGATAATATCTTGTTTAGAAAATGCTTTTTGACTATTAGAAATAGATACAGTTTCTTCTTTATTTAAACTGCTATTTTCTGCAATCATTATTTTACTTTCATTTTCAATATCTTCTTCATCAGTATCTTCTCAGTTATCAACAGAAAAATAACGTGGAGGAAGTTCATCTAATATTTCATGTATTCTATTTAAATCTTCTGCCTTTTTAAGTAACTTAGCAATTTCAATAACTTTAGTAGTTTCATCATTTATATTCATTTTTTCATTAAACAAATCAGTTAAATCCAATACATTGTCTTCAGAAATTTGTTCTTTTTCTAATCAATTATTAATTTTTTGATTAAATAATTTAGTTAAAATTACTGCATCTTCCTCAGAAATATTAAACTTTTTTAATCAATCATTATTTTTTCATTAAATAACTTGGTTAAAATTGCTACATCTTCTTCAAAAATTTTTCTTTTTTTAAACAAATAATTAATCATTTTTACTCAATTAATTTCATCTTTATATTTTCTAAAAATAATACGTTTAAATAACGTATTCTTATCTTTTTCTGGCATATTTAATTTTCCTTTCAATGTTTTTTAAATAACATTATAACATCAAATATAATGATAAAAACTTTTACAATAGTATATAATTATAAATAAGTAAGGCTTAAAATAAATATAACTTTTAGGAGGAAAATATGGAAAAGAAACTTTTAACTTATCCTCATGATATATCAAAAAAATTATTAATCATACTAGGTATAAGTAAAATTGCAATTGGTTTGTCTATATTATTTGTTTTTATTACAAACTTAATTATCTATACTAATTCAGGATTAATATTTCCTTTTAGAGAAATAACATAAAATAAATTTACAAAATAAAAAATGAGTATAAATGCTTTAAAACATTTATACTCATTTTAAATTTATATTAATTTTAAAAATTCTAAAATTCGATTTAATTCTTTGTGATTACTATAATTGATGATTAGTTGTTTTTTATTGATTTTTACTTTAGTATCTAAAGTTCTTGATAAAGTATTTTCTAATGCTACTAAATGAAGATCTGACTTTTTATTAACATTTTGTTTTTGATTTAAACTTAATTGTTGCATCTTAATAACATCTTCAACCTTACGAACACTTCATTGTTCACTATATGCCCTTTTAGCAATAGTTACCATTAAATTAAGATTAGTACCTAAACTTAATAATGGTTTAACATGACCCATTGTTAATTCATTGCGTTGAAGCATTTGTAAAATCTCTACTGGCAATTGCAAAATTCGTAAAGTATTAGCAATGTGACTACGTGATTTATTAACTTTTTGTGAGAGTTGTTCTTGAGTTCATTTCATTTTACTAATTAAAGTTTGATATGCCTGTGCTTCTTCAAAAGCATTCAAATCAACACGTTGAATATTTTCAATCAAAGCAAATTCCATTAATTGTTGATCTGTTACTTCAATAGTTACTGCAGAGATCTCTGTTAAACCTGCTAATTTTGCAGCTTTAGTTCTACGTTCACCAGCAACTAATTGAAAAACACCATCTGTTATCGTTTTTTTAACAATAATTGGTTGAATTAAACCATGATTTTTAATTGAATCACTTAGTTCTTTAATTTCTTGTTCATTAAATACTACACGTGGTTGATATGGATTAGGAATAATTTTAGCAAGAGAAATAGTTTGTGAAAAAGTTTTAGCAATTTCTGGTGAACTTTCAATGTTAGTTATCAAATCATTTAAACCTTCACCAAAAATTGATGCTAAACCTTTAGCAGAAATACGATTTTTTTTATCATTAGACATTATTTAACACCTCGTTCACTAAACTTTGATAAGCAATAGCACCACTGCAACGTGGCCGATAACTAAAAATATTTTTACCATGACTTGGTGCTTCACTTAGGGTTACATTTCTTGGAATATAATTTTTATAAACTTTTTCTCTAAAATTTTTTTGAATTTCTTTGATAACTTCAACAGAAGAAGTTGTTCTAATATTAACCATAGTTAATAAAATGCCTTCAATTTCTAAATTGGGATTAAATAATTGTTGTACTAAACGAATAGTAGATAATAATTGTACCAAACCACCTAATGCATAAAACTCAGCTTGTAACGGAATAATAACTGAATTAGCTGAAGCTAAAGCATTACGATTAACTAATCCTAAACTAGGCGGACAGTCAATAATAATAAAATCATATACTTCCTTTACGGGTTCTAATTTTTCTAATAAAATATTTCTTTTATTACGAGATTGCTCTAATAAAAATATTTCGGCTCCCGCCAAAGAAATGGTCGATGGTAATAAATCTACTCCTTGACAAACTTCAGTTTTAATGACTTTTTCCAATGGAACATCATGTACTAAAACATCATATATATCTTGTTCAACTTTATCAGCAGCAAAACCCATTGAAATAGTAGCACTACCTTGTGGATCCAAATCAATAAGTAACACTTTTTTATTTTTTATACCTAAACCTGCAGCAAGATTAGTAGCAGTAGTTGTTTTTCCAACTCCACCTTTTTGATTAGCAATTGCAATAATTTTGCCCATAATAATTACCTTTCTAAATTAATAGACTAATATTTTATCCTACTAATTAAGTTTAACACTAATTTTAATTAATATTATTTACAAAGGTTTACTTTTAATTTGTTGATAAGGTCTTGGATATTTTAAAGCACATAATTTATATTTTTGAAAATGAAGGATTGTTCTTTGACCATAGTTGTTTGGTAATTGAACAGTAAATTGATTAATTAACTTTGCACCCATTGTGTTAATACTATTTTGTGCCAACGCAAGTTCTTCTTCAACTTTAAGACCCTTATAGGCAATAAATAATCCTTCAACTTTTACTAATCCTAAACATAATTCACTTAAAATATTTAGCGGTGCTAATGCTCTTGCTGTTACAATATCAAATGTTTCACGATATTGATGAGCAAATGCTTCTGCTCTTTGATTAATTATATAAACGTTTTCTAAGTTTAATTCAGTAATTACTGTTTTTAGAAATTGACATTTCTTTGTATTTGATTCAATAATGGTTAATTGTAATTTGGGAAAACAAATTTTTAAAATTATTCCTGGTATACCAGCACCACTACCAACATCACAAATATTTTGATCATCCAAAGTGATGTTATTACTAATTAAAAGAGCATCATAGAAATGTTTATAATAAACTTCTACTTCTTCAATAATTGTTGTTAAGTTATATTTTTTATTTTCAGCAATTAAAATTTTATAATACCGACTTAATTGTTGTTCCATTATTGGTGTTAAAGTTAAATTAGTTAAACCTATAGTTCAATCTTTATTCATTGCTTACTCCTAAATCAATCTTTTAATAAAATACTTTATTTAAAGTAGACTATAAATATAATGCTTTAAATAATTAAATATAATTTAATTATAATTTTATATTTAATTATAATGTTTTTTTAGTATATGCTTGAAATTTTATCACATAACTACTATCCTTCAAAATTTAATGTTATTTTTAATTAATTATTAATTAAATAATTTAAAATGCTTAAAATATCATTTTCGTTGTATTTTCTTTAAACTCAAATATAATTAACACATATAATAAGAATTATTAAACAAATTATAAAAGTTTTTTAACTCATTGCTTAATTTAAAGTAAATGAGTTTTTATGTTTTAATTGATACCATTGAAAGGAAAAATAAAAAAATGAAAATTTTACTTAATTTTTCAAACGAACTAACAAAATCTATTAATAATAATTGGATGGGTTACACTTTATTGGACACTAATTACATAGACAAGTGAACAAATTAGTTAAAAGAAAGGAACTATAATTATGGCCAATATTAACTCATATACCGATGAATTTAAAAAACAAATTGTAGCTTTATATCAAAGTGGCAAATCAGTATCTTGCCTTGCTAAAGAGTACAATGTTACAAGAGCAGTTACTTATAATTGAATTAAGCAATTTACTAATTCAGGCAGTTTTAAAACCAAAGATAATCGTTCTGTTGAAGAAAATGAATTAATTAAATTAAGAAAAGAATTAAAACAGTTACGAATGGAAAATGATATTTTAAAGCAAGCAGCACTAATAATAGGCAGAAAGTAGAAATTATTACTAAAAATAAAGTTAAATATAAAATTCGTACAATGTGTCGTTTTTTAAAACTTTCTAAATCAACATATTATTTTAATTTCAAGAAAAAAGAAAAAAAACCAAAATGATATTTATGATGAAGCTGTTATTAGTGCTTTTAAAGAAAATAAATGTGTTTATGGAACTAGAAGATTAAAAGTTGTTCTAAAAGAAAAGAATATTTATTTATCTAGACGAAAAATTAAAGAAATTATGAATAAGCATAATTTAATATCAAAATACACTAAATTATCATACAAAAATCATCATAATAAAGTCAATGATAGTCAAATAAGCAATCTTGTTAATAGAAACTTTAATAATAGGATTAAAAATGAAGTTATTGTTAGTGATTTAACTTATGTTCAAGTTAATGGTAAATGAAACTATATTTGCTTATTAATAGACCTATTTAACCGCGAAATTGTTGGACATAGTGTAGGTATTAAAAAAGATGCATCATTAGTATATCAAGCATTTATGCAATCAAATCGCTGTTTAAAAGATATTCAAATATTTCATAGCGATCGCGGTAATGAATTTAACAATAAAACTATTGATAAACTTTTATTAGTATTCAACATAACTCGATCTTTAAGCAAAAAAGGCTGTCCTTACGACAATGCTGTTGCTGAAGCAACTTTTAAAACTTTTAAGACTGAATTTATTAATGATAAAATTTACATCATTAATTCAATTAAAATTAGAATTATTTGATTACATCAATTGATACAACAACATAAGAATCCACAGCACTCTAAACTACTTAACTCCAGTTAATTATCAACAACAAATGTCTACCAAAAAATAGTCCTAAAAAGGGTTGCCATTCCAATTTAACAATCTTTCTTTTTTAAAAATTATTATACAAATTATAAAAAATATTTTCTTAAAAATAAATGTTTTAATCTAATTTACATTACTATACACTTATTTTTTTTAGATTTAAAACTTATTTCTTCATCATCATTAATTTTTTGATAGTTAATATTAGAAATTTTATTAATTATTTTCTTCTCATTATTTTTAAATGTTTTTATTTTTTTAATATTTTTTTCTAAACTCTCATTGTTCTGTTCAGTCAATTTCTCAAAACTGTCATTTAAGTTTTTTACCATAATTTAAATTTCCCCTTTTTTCATTGTTTAATAAATTTATTATACACAATAAAAATAAAAACTGAATTTATTAAAAACAGTTAAAATATTATATTTATTAAACTTGATAAAGATTTTAAAACATTGTTAGCATATAATTTTATTGTCATTTTCTACCTGCTTTAACATAAGGTTGCGCTCAACTTTTTACCAATTCTGTATTAGGGCGAAAAATCATTAATGATACTAATGCTATTAAATATGGAAACATACCTCATAATCAACTTGGAATATTATTACTAATAACTATAAATGTTTGTGAAGCATTTATATACTGATATAAAAAAGAAAAAATAAAACAAATAATAGAAGTTAAAAAAAATCTACTGTGTGCCATCATTCATAAAGCAATTGCCAAAAAACCAATACCAGCAAAATTATTACTATAAATAAAAGTACTTGGAAGTACATAAACAAATAAAGCACCTGAAAAACAAGCTAAAGAACTAGAAAATAGCGAAATATAAAATCGAGAACGACGAACATGAATATAATTTAAAGCTACTGCGGTTGGATTCTCACCAATTCCTCTAATGTATAATCCAAGCTTAGTCAAAAATAAAATAGCTGCAAAAATATAAATTGCTAAAAAGGTTACCAAAATTGCAATTCAAGAAAATTGATAAATATAAATACTTGCTAATGAATAATTTATTTCTCCAGTAAATGTTAATGGTAAAATTACTGCTAATCCATAACCAAAGTAATTAATAACCATTGATACTAAAAATTGATTAGTTCTAAACAATAAGGTTGCTAAACTATGAATTAAGCCAAATACAATTCCAATGATAATAGTGATAAAAAATGCCAAGATTGCAACTCCACCACCCAAATTATTTTTTAATTGTGAAACAATTATACAATATGTGGCAGCACCAGTACACATAATACCATCAAAACCAAAATTAACAATTCCTAGTCTAGTATTTAAAATTCCACCTGTACATAACAACAATAATGGACAAGCAAATAATAATGTATTAACTAAAATTGTTGAAAATGAGAGTAACATAATTATTTTTTTCTCCTTTTCCTTTTAAATATTTTATTTTTTTTAAAAATTTTTGAAGATTTTGATTCAACATTAACAATTTTAACATTTTGTTGTTCATCCTTAATTAATTCTTTTTTTCATATTAACTTCTTTTTTAGTCTTATTAAATATTCTTTAATAGCAATAGAATGAGTTAAGTAATGCCAAATAAAAGGATAAATACCAATAATGTAAATGGTTATTGATAATACTATTATTGCAATTTCTGGATTTTTCAAATACATAAAAGCATTATTTTCAATAGGACTAATAAATAAACTCATAAAAAATGATGAAAATAAAATAACTCCTGGCGTATATCCCGCTAAAGCAGCTACTACTACCCCATAAAATCCTTCTTGAATTGGAGCAGAAAGCGAAGGTAAATTATTATTAACTCCTAAAAAATAAAGATAACCAGCAATTCCTGCTATCGCTCCTGAAATTGGTAAAATTATTAAACCCTGATATTGGGGATTTAATCTGGCATATTTTGCAGCAACGGGGTTTTTAGCAATTGCATTTAATTTAAAACCAAGAGTGCGATTATTAAAAATAATAATTGCGATTAATAAGGCAATAATAGCAATAATAATACCAGCAGAAAATAAATTACTAATGCTAAAAGGTCCACTAATTAATGAAAATCTAAGATTAGTAATTTGTGTTGGAATTTTTAAGTTATGATAAACATTACTGGCTATTAAACCTTTATATCCTTCTCAAGCAATAAAATTAAATAAAATAGTGCTAATAATTTCATGAATTTTAAAATATGTTTTTAAAATTGCAATAATTAAACCAGCTAAAGCACCAATTAAAACTGCAATTAATAAAAGAAAAGGAGTAATTCATTGACTATAACCACCACTTTTATAAATAGCTACTGCCAATACATATGTTATCATAGCACTAAATAACATTTGACCACTAACTCCAAAGTTATAAATACGATACTTAAAAGTAATAGCTACTGCTAATCCTGTTAATATTAATACACTATATGTTTCAATTAAATTACTAAAACTTACTAAATTAGTTAAAGGATTAATAAAAATAGTTTTCCAAAATGATAATGGATTAACTTGTAAACATAACATTAATAAACTAACAAAAAATAGAGTTATTAGTAATAATAATGCACCCACTAATCAAAAATTTCATTTTTTAATATTTTCCAACATCTTTTAACCCAACCTTGACCTAATATTTTCCATTTTTTTATTAATTCAACTAGTAATTTTGACAAATGGTCTTTTCAAATAATTAATTGTTCTAATTATTTTTTTCTTTTTCAAACTTCACTTTGTTTGTGGCAATTGATACATTTTATCAGTTTTAACAATTATTTCATTTGTAATAGGATAATCATTCCATAGTGCTGGATTGTTCATTATTTCAACTTTAACATTTTTATTTTCCAATTTACAAACAAATTGTTTGTGATAAATAACTGCTACTCGTTGACACAATAATTGTAATAAGTACGGATCAGTATCAATAATTAAAATACTTGAACCACTTTCGCGTAACTCTATTATCTTTTTAATAATTAATAACGAAGAATTTTCATCTAAATCAGAAAATGGATTAGATAAAATTAATAATTGTGGTTGCTCTTCAATACTTCTTGCTAATACAAATTTCTGCATTTCTCCTTTTGATAATTTATTAATTTTAATAAAAATATTATTATCGTTAAATATTTGATATTTTTTAATAATTTCTCGTACCTTTTTATTAACAACGGCTGTTTTGACAACTCCGGATTTAGTTACATATTTTTCTTTATTATAATTTCAAAAGGTAAAATTTTCAAATAAAGTGGCATCAGGAATTATAGCAGTATTACTATAATGTCCAGATATTCAATCAATTCCTAAATTACTAATTTCTTGCGGTTTAAAATAAGTTACTTCTTGTTCTTGAAAAAAAATGCGTCCTGTTTGCGTTTTAATCATACGTACTATACTTTCAAGTAAAACCTCGCTATAAAGGTTTTCATAATCATAAATACCATATATTTCACCAGGGCGAATTGCAAATTCAATTTTATGAAAATTTGAAATATTGGGTTTATTCAAAGAAAGATTATCAATATAAAGCATTGGTACTGAATTTATCGATTTTGGTTTTTTATAATTAAAAATCTTACCTCAATAATTAGTTGTAAACAATTTAGTATTTTCTTCTAATTTCATTACTTTTGTTTTACCAATATTTAAGTTTTCAATTCAAGATACTCGGTTAGCAACCATTTTAGCAAATTCTTCATCTCTAGTTGTGAAAAGGACCGTTATTTCTTCATTACGAAATGTTTTAAAAATCATTCAAAACTCTACTTTTTGACTATCAGATAAACCAACAGTTGGTTCATCTAACAACAATATTTTAGGTTCTTTGAATAAAGCACGAAGTAAAGATAATTTTTTTAATTCTTCAATCGCAAGTGTTGATACTCTCTTATTTAAATTAAGCTTAATTTTATATTTTTCCATTAAATTATTAATTTTAAATTCAGCTTCTTTTCAATTAGTAAAAATTTTAGCAATAGTTGGTTCATTACCAAGTATAATATTTTGTTTAACAGTAAGATTGTCTAAGAAAAAATCATCTTGACCAGCATAAGCCATTCTAAAATAAAGCATTTCACTAGGATCACGAGGAAAATAACATCCTTTTCTTAAACTATTAATAACAATTTTTCCTTTAGAAGGTTGTTCAAAACCAGCAAGCATTCTAATTAATGTTGATTTACCAACGCTATTATTACCAACAATGGCATGAATTTCTTGTGTTATTTCTAAATTAACATTTTCAAATATAACACGAGTATCATAATATTTACTAATTTTTTGTAACTTCAATATTGTTTTTTCCATAATTATATATCTCCATACTGATTAGTAAAATCAATGTTATTAACACCATAAGTTTGGATTTTACTTTCTGAAGCACTAGGTATAATTTTAAAATTAGGATTAATCTCTTCTTTAAATGTTTCATCAATAATTTCCAAATCAGGCATAAAACCAAAAGCTAAATAATTAATATTATCATAAACATAGTCATTATTATTAATAATATTCGATCCAACAAAACTAATAGTTTTACTATAGGTTGGACGTGAAGATATTAACCTAGCAGTATAGGCAATAATACTGTTATATCAATAATTAGTATTAATAATAAAATTAACACCATGTGTCTCATATAATGATTGGGCAATCTGACCAACACCGGCAACACTATCAGCACTATAAATATTACTTGTTACAAAACTATCATGAGGATTAGCATAAATAATTTTATATGTAATTTTTGGATTATCAATACCATTAATTATCTCAGCAAATTGATTCAAAATAGTTTGATCATAATCAATGCCAATATTATTAATAATACCAATTCTAACTATCAATTTACCGTTGTCATCAACATCAAAGTTATATTTTTTATTTATTATTCCATCCTGAACATTTTCAACAAAATGTTCAGCAATTTTACTGCCATAATTTAAATGGCTACTAGTTACGTTATCAATATTATATCTAATATCATAAATATTATTAGTGACTTTAACCGTATCAGCAATAATATTATTAAAAAAATAAAATTTAACATTCTGAAATTGTTGTAATACTCTAATTAAGTTTTTAGTAGAATAACTACTAGTTTCACTATGATGTGGAATATACTTTTGAAAACTAGGATTTAAAATATAAACTTTTTTGATATTATATGTAGATAAAAAGTTTCTCAACATTAATGCATAATAATTATCATCTTGAAAACTAAACAATGTTACTACATGATCTTTACCATAAAAAGTTTGTAACTTTTGATAAACAAGTCGGTCATAAATGTTTTGATTTTGTGCTTGTTGATAACTTGTTATTAATAAAACTGTTGGTTGTAAATTTCAAGTACAAGCATAAATACTACTACTAATAGTAGTTATTGTTGGCAAAATTATAGTGAATAATAGAAAACGTCGAAACATAAAAACCACCTACTAATAATACTTATTTATAATAATACAAGAAATCTTAGTTTAATATCAAACAATCAATTTATTGCAAATTAATTAAACAGTTTATTAAAAAAATAAGAAAGAATATAAATAAAAAGGATTTATGACAATTAATTTTATTAATAGTAATATTTGGTTTGTTATTATTTTCAAAGTTATTTTCTTTTGTTATTTCTAAAATGTAATGATGAGGAATTTTAATTTTATTTTTAGTCCCATTTACGTTCTTATTTATATCTTTTGCTAGATCATTCATTTGAAACTCTAATTTTTCAATTTCTTTTTCTTTTTTCTTAATTTTATTTAAATTATTTATTCTATTTTTTTCAATTTCTTTTTCTTTTTTATTAATTTTATTAATAGTTTTATTAATTTCTACGATTGTTTCGGAAATACCAATTATAAATCGTATTTTTGGATTGATATTTAAGCCTTTTTCATGAATGCTTTCAAATTGAACAAAAAAAATGAATCATGATTTTCTAACCAAATATATGAAAATGAACAAGAAAAAGAAAAGGGAGATTGTCAAAAATCCGGAATAAATTAAATCGTTGTAGTCTTATTATATTTTAGACAAGAAATAATTTGGATTTTTATGAAATTGTACAATCATCTTACTATTTTTTAAAACATATTTCAACTAAAATACTTAATTTTAAAAATTATTAAAAAATTAAAAAATAAATTTAATATTTATACACAACAAAAATTCTTATTAAAACACATTTAATAAGTTTTATTCTATTTTGATTTTTAAAAAAAAGTTAAATTTTAATTTATAATAATTGTATCTCTGTATTTATTTTATTACATTTAGAAATAACCATTTTAATATAAATTAAAATATTATAAGTTCTATTACCAAGCATTTCTTTTAAAACATGTCAAATATTTGTTTCTGTAAAACAACCAATATTTCACTTTGCACTTTGATTTTCAATACCTTGTTTATTATTTTTAAAATATTTTTTCTTTAATTTTTTATGATTATCTAATTCTTTATATAAATATTCAATTAATTTTTCATATTGACCATTATTAATTAAATTTTTACAGTGATTATATTCTTTTAAATATTTTCCTTTATTTCCAGCCATTATACCAAGATATAATGTTCTAATTAAATGGAATTTATCTAAAACAAACTTTGTATCTAAATAATCAGCAACTTCTTTAATTCATCCAGCACTATCACCACAAATAATAATTTTTGCTTGTTCAATATTTTCATAAAATTTTTGACAATGTTCTTTAACAAATTCCGCAGTTTTTTTAACACCAATTGCTGTTTTTGTTGGTCTTATAATTGCTTTTACTCTTTTATTTTGTACTTTGTGATTAATATTATCTGTATATGTTACTATTAAACGCATAGAATGTTTTATACCCTTACGTTTAAAATTTCAAAATTTTCGGTGACCATCATCAATTGCTACAAAAATAGGTTGATTTTTTTCTAATTTTACTTTTATTGGATTTTCTTCAATTACTTCTAAATTCTTAAAAACTCTATGAACAGTACTAACACTAATACCTGCTTTTTTACAAATAGCACAAATGTCATGGTATCTTTTTCCGTCAGCAAAATATTCAATAATAGTTTGTTCAATATCTTCACCAATTCTTTTATATTTAGGTAATTCTAGTCATTCATCAACTAAACAAACACGAACTAATTTTTGTAATTTTTCATCAAAATATTCATAAATTCTTCTTTTATAAGTTACTAATCCATACATTGTTTTTCTTGTTCTATATTGATAATCAACAATTTTATATTTCTTTTTATCTCTTGTTTTAAATATTCTTCAATCTCGTTTTTCTCATTTCTTTGTTATATGTTCTAAAACTAATTTATCAAATTTAGCATATTGTTCTCTAAAATTTCATTTATAATTAAAACTCATATTTTTTACTCTCCTAATCTGTTTCTGCATCAATTATTAATTTAATTTACATAAATTTAAAGTGTTAAAATATGGTAAATTAAAATAATAATCTATTTTTCTTTATTTTATTCACAATAATCCACATAAGAACGTAATTATTACTAAAATAATGGTATTGTGAAAAAAAAGTACTTTCATATTTTCAATATAATCAACAAGTTACATATAATTAATAGTATAGGTATCACAAAATAAACACCTTTAATTTAGGCGTTATTTTGCGTTTAAAAGCATACTTGTAAAAATAATCAAAAATAGTACAATTTATAAGTAAAATCAAGGAAAAAAGGAGTAATTTAATATGAAAACATGAATAAAAACAAATTTAAGTAAAATAACATTAGCATTAGCACTAACTGGTGCT
Source organism: Theocolax elegans (assembly GCA_026168455.1). Taxonomy (NCBI): domain Eukaryota; kingdom Metazoa; phylum Arthropoda; class Insecta; order Hymenoptera; family Cerocephalidae; genus Theocolax; species Theocolax elegans. The sequence goes on along the minus strand of JANSJX010000013.1, from coordinate 206,016 downwards.
ACAACTGGAACAATAGGATTAATCATGGGGGGGTGCTTACCCATGAAAGTAAAAAGTTAGATTATTATTTAACACCAGATGGACAAGCAATACATGGAACTAGTATTATATGATGAAATAAAGCAATAAGTCCTGATAAAACATACTTATATTTTGCTTGAAAATCTACTAACAAAGAAGACGTAAAATGAGATGGTAAATATACATTAAATTATTTTAATAAATAAAATTTAATAAATTTATATATAATATTATTATAAACTTAATATAAGTTTATATTCTATTGTTTTATTAAAAACACATGTTTTTTATTTTGAAAGGAAAAAATATGATTAAAAATATATTTCAACAAACATACAAATATACTAATAAAAATATTTTAAAAAATTTACGAGAAACTAAAAAATTAATTGACTATATAGAAACATATAAGATTGGTTATAGAGAGCCTGAATTTGATGGACTTGATAAATCAGACATTAAAGAAATTTTTGGTTTTATGTGACAAAATAGATTAGTTGATGAAAAGGAAAAATTCATTAAACTTAGTTTAAATTATATTAATCAACCAATCACTTTTACAAATCAAAAAGAATTAAAAACATTTTTACAAAATACAAATCATATTTTAAAACAAAAAAAATTATTAACAAATGAACCACATTGAAATATTAAAACAGGAATAAGTTTTAAATCTGAAAAACTTTGAGATGAAAAACTTTCCTCAAATTGTAAAGATGAAATAAATTCTTTTGATTTACAAAATAAACAATTAACAAACAATTTTAAACATAATATATTTAAAATATAATTTAAATTTCTAAATTGATATAAGAAATATTTTCATTATATTTATCGAATAAATTAATATTTTGTAAGTTTATTTCTTGTTTATCAGTGATTAAAATTAAATCATAATTTCCAGCACCAAATATTCCACTAAATTCAATCCGATTTAAATTATTAATCGGATTTTCAATTTGTAATTCAAATTCACTATTATTATCAATTTGCGTAATTTCTTTATAAAATTCTAATTTAGAAAATAATTGAGATTTATTTGAACCATATAAATTTAATGCATTTTCAATTTTGTTATTACTAATAATTAATCTTGTAAAGTATTTTCCATATTCACCATTTCCTAATGTTCAATCAGCAGGAATTAATGAAGGTATATTATTACTTTCTAATTCATTAGTTATAGATAATCAGTTGAATTGATTATCATCAAGTTTGAATAATTTGTTTTGACTAATATCATTGTTTGTGGTTTTAATATTATTGATATCTGTAAAATCAAAATAATTAGATTTTAATATTACTTTTACATCTTTAAATTCTCAAACTTCACCCACAGTTGTATGTATAGGATTTGATTTTAATTCAAAATAATAAGGTAGCAAAATTTTATTATCATCATTTAAACCTTTATTAATTGACATATTTGAATAAATATTGTTTGATAACATAATAATTATTTGTTTTAAAATTTTAACTTGTTGTAAATTTATATAATTTGGATAATCTAATTTTCATTGCTTAAATAAATTAGTAATAACATCATCAGGCTTTTGATTTTCAAATTTAAGTCTTAATTCTGCTATTTTATTGGAAGGATTACCATTAGTATATTGCGCACCATCAAAGTTTCTATTATAACTATATGTATAAGTTAGCATATCCAGTAATACTTTTTGTAAGCTATCAATTGGTGGTCTATCTTTTATTTCTAGTTCAACATCATGAAATTTATTGGTTGTAGAAATAAATAAATTATAGTTACCTGCTAAAAATCATGACTCTAATTTTGTATCTTTTAATTCTAGTTCATCAGATAAGGGTCATACTTTTGAATTTTTAGTAACATCATAACCAATTTTAGCATTTGTTACTCTGGCATTATTAAAAATTTCTTTTCTTGTTTCACTTCCACCACCAATAGCAATTAAATCTAAAACTGATTTTTCTTGTTCTATAAATTGTTTTGCTAAATTTCAAGGTAAAATTTGTTCACTAAATCATTGTTGTAATATTCTAACTTTTGGTTGAGTTTCAATAGGCATTGATAATAGCGGAAATGCTATCTTATCTTTGACAAATAACTTTGGGTATACTTCCATATTGTCAACTTCACCAAGTACCTTTATATTGCCAAAAATCATGCTTCTAGGTGCTTTAATTTTTAAACCAATAACTTTTTGGTATCTTTATCTAATGGTTTTTGTAATTTAATAATGATTGGATAACCATCTCTTGTTTTAAAATCTTTAATTTTAATAATAGTTATACTTTTAGTACTTCTTGTTTTTGGATTTTGATAAGGTTGAGAATAATTATTAATTATATATAAATTATCAATATTATTTTCAGTTAAAGGTTCATTAATAGAAACTGCATATAATTTAAATTGATTTAATAAATTTATTTCTTGGTTAAAGGTTCATTAATAGAAACTGCATATAATTTAAATTGATTTAATAAATTTATTTCTTGAAAAATTAAATTTTTAATATCAGTCATACTATATTCAATTGTATTATCATTAATATTTGTGCTAGCTCTTTGATTTAATTGCATAGTAAAGTCTGATGTTTCAACAGCAATAGTTTTTAATACTTTATCAATATCAATAAAACCTATTTTAATAGTATTTGCTGAAAATCTTAAACTATTATTTTCATTATTTTTAAATAAACGTTCAATTTCATAAATATAAATTGTTCTTTTTTTAAATTCATCGTATGCTCTATTAATATCTGGGTCACTAGTAGCACGCATCATATTAGTAAAGTCATATGGTATATTATCAATTAAATAATCATTTTCTACTTCTGCTTGATTAAGTTTAGTTTGTTTCTGTGGAAACTTCGTTTGTGGTTTGTTGTTGTTTTCCATTGTTATCTCCTATTAATTGGTTATTTTTGGGGTTAAATAATTTTAATTTAACTGTTAAATTATTTATTTCTTGTTCATCATTAATATTAAATGTTTTACTATTTAATAAATCTTTATCTACACTTATTAATATTTGAATAAATTTAAGAATATCAATATTAAATTGTCATAATTTTTGTTCAATATAATTAATGGTTGAAATATTTACAGCTGTACTTTCGGGTACTGATTGTTGTGCAGATTTCTTTTGACTTGGTATATGAATACCACAACGTTTAAATATTTCATTAACATTTCAATCGTATATATCAGTTAAATTCTTACCTTTAAAATTACTATTTGTCATATTGATATTTTCGTTTTGTTCATTATTATCTCCACCACTTTTAAATATGTAGTTTTTAGTAACTAATGTTCTTACTGCTTCTTCTAATGTTGATTGAACATTACCATAAGTTTGACTAAATATAAATTTAGGTGAGTTTAAAATAGTATCTAAAACAATTTGTTCATAAATAACATCTAATGCTTTAATTTTATCCATTACTTTATTACAATCTGCTAATTCATTTGCTTTATTTCGCATAATTGCTATTGGTATATAGTTAATATTTATTGTTTGTTCTTGCACTAAATTTGGATTATTCATGAATGATTTAAAATCTAATGGAAATTGTTTTTTATTATCACTAATACTATAAACTGCACGATTAATAGTTACTTGTTCATTATTTAATGTATAAATTTCAAATAATCTTACAGTTTGTGCATTTTGTTGATAACTATCATAAAAAATAGTACATTGAATTAATTTGCCAGTAATATCATAAACTCTTTGTTGTATATCTACTACTTGAAAATATAAATCATCATTAGCAATATAAATTAAATAACCACTAATTCCTAATTTACTTAATTTAAAAATAGAATTTCAATTTTTTCTATAAAACTCTTGTTTAATTAAATATTGTTTAATAGTTTCATTATTAATATCTAATGGAGCATTATATAAATTAGCATTATTTTCTGCTACAAAATCAGTGAAATAAGTTTCATGATTAAAATCATTAAAACCAAAATAATTTAAAATTGAAGCATGAGTACTTTTATTTTTATTATTTAAAAATTTTACTTTTTCATTTTGATTATCATTAATATTGCTTTTATCTTTTCTAAAAAATCTACCTAACATAATATTCACCACCTTTTTTTAAAATATTTGATTAATTTTTAATACAATTTTTACAATAATAAATATAATTAAACCAGCAATAGCAGAAGATAATAAAACTCCAATTAAACTTAAAATAATTTTTATAATTTTTCAAATCATAATTTTATTCCTGTAATTCTTCTAATTTTCATACATTACCTTTTAAATTACCTTTTCCAGTATAAATAGTAATTAATTTAGCATGTTGAATTGATAAAATTACTATATTAGCACTATCATTAAAGGTTTGTATTTATAGGTATCACAAAATAAACGCCTTTAATTTAGGCGTTATTTTTTATTTAAAGCATACTTGTAAAAATAATAAAAAATAAGTATAATTATCTGAAGTAAAATTAAGAAATAATGTTTTTTATAAAAAAACTTATAAAAAGGAAAATTTGAATAATGAATGACAAAGAAACTAATTTGCTAGATGAAATTAAAAAACAGATAGAAAGATTTGATATAAAAGCTAGCATATTAACAGCGATTTCTGGCGTACTTTTAGGAATGTCTTTTGGTTGAATATCTGAATTAAAAGATATTGAATATTCATCATTCAATATTACTACATGTTTTTTATTTCTTTTCACAATTTTTTATATATTATTTTTATTTTTTGCAATAACTATTTTTATTTGAACCATTCTTCCAAGAAGTAGACCAAAAATACTTGATAAAAGCAAAACAAATAATTTTAGTTTATATTATAAAGATTTACAAAAAATGAAAATAAGTAACATTAAAAAAGAAGTTTTAAAAAATAAAGAAACTTGTTTATGTTTATCAGAACAAATTAAAATTAATTCTATTATAGCTAGTAAGAAGCATAAATTATTAAATTGAGGTATTTTATTTCTAATTTTATCAATACTTTCAATAATTATTTCTGCTTTACTTTATATGTTCATTTAAGATTAAGAAATAAGGAGTAATTGAATCATGAAAACATGAATAAAAATAAATTTAAGTAAAATAACATTAGCATTAGCATTAACTGGTGCAGTAAGCGGAGTAACTGGTTTAATAATTGGTTCAATAGCACAAAATAAAACCAATGGTTATCAATCATTTTTAGGACATAACTATACAGTCTACTGGGGGGGCTGACACAACAATATGGTCATATAAAACAAAAGATGAACATAAAATAAGTTTATATTTCAGTATTAAACCAAAAGATAGTAATGATATAAAATGAGATGGCATTTATCCTGACGGATATTTTGATAATTAAATTTCTAAATTAATGTAAGAAATATTTTCGTTATATTTATCAAATAAATTAATATTAGTTAAACTTATTTCTTGCTTATCAGTTATTAAAATTAAATCATAATTTCCAAAACCAAATATACCACTAATTTCAATCCGATCTAAATTATTAATTGGATTTTCAATTTGTAATTCAAATTCACTATTATTATCAATTTTTGATATTTCTTTATAAAATTCTAATTTAGAAAATAATTGTGATTTATTTGAACCATATAAAGTTAAAGCATTTTCAATTTTATTTTTTTCAATAATTGCTCATGAAAAATATTTTCCATATTCACCATTACTTAATGTTCAATCAGCAGGAATTAATGAGGGAATATTATTACTTTCTAATTCATTAGTTATAGATAATCAATTAAACTGGTTATCATCTAACTTAAATAATGTGTTTTGACTAATATCATTATTTTTTAATTTAATGTTATTAACATCTGTAAAATCAAAATATGCAGATTTCAATATTACTTTTACATTTTTAAACTTTCAAATTTCATCAGGTGTAGGATGTATTGGACTTGATTTTAATTCAAAATAATAAGGTAATAATATTTTATTATCATCATTTAAACCTTTATTAATTGACATTATTGAGTAAATATTATTTGATAACATAATAAATATTTGTTTAAATATTTTTACTTGTGGTAAATTTATGTAATTTGGATAATCTAATTTTCATTGTTTAAATAAATTAGTAATAACTTCTTCGGGTTTTTGACCTTCAAATTTCGAACGTAATTTTGCTATTTCATTTTTTGGTACACCTTTATCATCGTATGTTGCACCTTCAAAATTTCTATTATAATTATATGTGTAACTTAGCATATCCAATAATAATTGTTGTAAACTATCAACTGGTGGTTTATCGTTTATTTCAATTTCTACATCTTTAAAATTTTTTGATAATTCAATGACAATATTTCTACTTGGATAAGGTGGATTAGGGTCTTGGTGACTATATAAAATATACCGTTGATTTTCTACCATTAAAAAGTCAGGTAAATCACTTGGTATTGGGTTTGCACCATCATATTTACCAATATTAGTACTTGTTACTCTTGCATTATTAAAAATTTCTTTTCTTGTTTCTTTTCCACCACCAATAGCAATTAAATCTAAAACTGATTTTTCGTGTTCTATAAATTGTTTTGCAAGATTTCAAGGTAGTATTTGTTCACTAAATCATTGTTGTAATATTCTAACTTTTGGTTGAGTTTCAATAGGCATTGATAACAGCGGAAATGCTATCTTATCTTTGACAAATAACTTTGGATACACTTCCCCCATATTATCAACTTCACCAAGTACCTTTATATTGCCAAAAATCATGCTTCTAGGAGCTTTAATTTTTAAACCAGTAACTTTGGTATCTTTATCTAATGGTTTTTGTAATTTAATAATAATTGGATAACCATCTCTTGTTTTAAAATCTTTAATTTTAATAATAGTTATACTTTTAGTACTTCTAGTTTTTGAATTTTGATAAGGTTGAGAATAATTATTAATGATATATAAATTATCAATATTATTTTTGGTCAATGGTTCATTTATACTAACTGCATATAACTTAAACTGATTTAATAAATTTATTTCTTGGAATATTAAATTTTTAATATCAGTCATACTATATTCAATGGTATTATCATTAATATTTGTGCTAGCTCTTTGATTTAATTGCATAGTAAAGTCTGATGTTTCAACAGCAGTAGTTTTTAATACTTTATCAATATCAATAAAACCAATTTTAATAGTATTTGCTGAAAATCTTAAACTATTATTTTCATTGTTTTTAAATAAACGTTCAATTTCATAAATATATAATGTTCTTTGTTTAAATTCATCATATACTCTTTCAAGTTCAGGGTCACCTTTGCTACTCATAAGACTAGTAAAGTCATAAGGAATATTATCAATTAAATAATCATTTTCTACTTCTGTTTGATTAAGTTTAGTTTGTTTCTGTGGAAACTTCGTTTGTGGTTTGTTGTCTTTGCTGTCCATTGTTTTCTCCTATTAATTGGTTATTTTCGGGATTAAATAATTTTAATTTAACAGTTAAATTATTAATTTCTTGTTCATCATTAATATTAAATGTTTTACTATTTAATAAATCTTTATCTACGCTTACTAATATTTGAATAAATTTAAGAATATCAATATTAAATTGTCATAATTTTTGTTCAATATAATTAATAGTTGAAATATTTACTGCTGTACTTTCAGGTACTGATTGTTGTGCTGATTTCTTTTGACTTGGTATATGAATACCACAACGTTTAAATATTTCATTAACATTTCAATCGTATATATCAGTTAAATTTTTACCTTTAAAATTACTACTTGTCATATTAATATTTTCATTTTGTTCATTATTATCTCCGCCACTTTTAAATATGTAGTTTTTAGTAACCAAAGTTCTTACTGCTTCTTCTAATGTTGATTGAACATTACCATAAGTTTGATTAAAAATAAATTTAGGTGAGTTTAAAATACTATCTAAAACAATTTGTTCATAAATAACATCTAATGCTTTGATTTTATCCATTACTTTATCACAATCTGCTAATTCATTTGCTTTATTTCTCATAATTGCTATTGGAATATAATTAATATTTAATGTTTGCTCTTGTTCTAAATTGGGATTATTAATATACGTTTTAAAATCTAATAGTGCTTGTTTTTTATTATCATTAATACTATAAATTGCACGATTAATTGTTATTTGTTCATTATTTAATGTATAAATTTCAAATAATCTTACCATTTGTGCATTTTGTTCATAACTATCATAAAAAATAGTACATTGAATTAATTTACCGGTAATATCATAAACTCTTTGTTGTATATCAACTACTTGAAAATATAAATCATCATTAGCAATAAAAATTAAATAACCACTAATTCCTAATTTACTTAATTTAAAAATAGAATTTCAATTTTTTCTATAAAATTCTTGCTGAATTAAATATTGTTTAATATTTTTATTATTTATTTCTAATGGAGCATTATATAAATTAGCATTATTTTCAGCAACAAAATCAGTAAAATAAGTTTTATGATTAAAATCATTAAAACCAAAATAACTTAAAATTGAAGCATGTGTACTTTTATTTTTATTACTTAAAAACTTTATTTTTTCACTTTGACTATCACTAATATTACTTTTTTCTTTTCTTTTAAATAGACTTAACATAATGATTCACCACCTTTTTTTAAAATATTTGATTAATTTTTAATACAATTTTTACTATAATAAATATAATTAAACCAGCAACAGCAGAAGATAATAATACTCCTATTAAACCTAAAATAATTTTTATAATTTTAAAAATCATAATTTTATTCCTGTCGTTCTTCTAATTTATATAAACAATTATCAATTTTTTCATTATTATAATTTAAAACCGCTATTAGATTATTGCTTATACATAATTTTAAATCAGCATTTTTTTCTTGATAAAAAGTTTGTAAAACCGAAAAAGGAGTTTTTTCTTTTAAAATATAAAAATTTAAAAATTGAATAACTGAATTATTAATATCATGTGGAAGTCAAGTAAATGATAATCTATATTCTTTATTAGGTTTAAAATCGTAAGTAATAAATTGATTCTTACCAGAAATAACTCCTACTTCTTTTCAATTTGAACCACTTGGTTGTTTTTTATTAATTTCATTAATAGCAGCAACAATAGTTTTATCAGTAGTTTCTAAATTAGGAATTTCAGTACCAATAGCATTTATTTGAAATGCAATAGGAAATTGTGATTTTACATCTTCTATTTTTTATCTAAAGTTCGTAAATTAACTGCATCTTGTTCTTGTTGTGGGTCTGCTATATCAACAATTCTAGTATTATTTGAAGTAATAATTCTTTTTTCTTTAGGTTGAATAATATTAGGTGAATTAGGGTCTACCTCTCATAATGATTCACCACTTTCAGTTGCACTAATTACATTATTTTCAATTTCAATACCTTTTCCTGCAGTTAATTTATCTTGTTTTTTATCTAATAATTTATTTGTTTCTATTTTTGTATAATAATCACGTTCAGTATTTTCTGCTGCTATAAATTCAATTGGTGTACCATTTCCAATATATTGATATAATTTATTATTATCTAATCAACCTTTATATTTTGTAGATGAAGTTTGTACTATAAAATTTTTAGTATTAAAATCAAAAGAAAGTGTAATGTTAATATTATCTTCAACAATAATTTTTTCAACAACAATGAACATTTGCTCTTTTGTCAAATTATATTCAATAATAACTTTTGTTAATTTTGAAACAGAACTACTTAATTGCTTACTATCAAAATAAACATAAGTTCAAGGAACAATATATCATTGGTTTGTATATAAGTCATTATTATCAATTTTCTTTCATAAAGGACTAGTTTCAATATTAAATCAATTATTTTTAATATCATTAATATTTTCATTAGTTTTAATTAATTCACTATTTAATTTAGTAATTTCATTTTCATTTGTAGTAATTCTTTTTTGTTGTTTAGCAGAAAAATCAGCAGTTGCAGCATGAGTAAAATCACCAATTTGTGGATTATTTTGTAATGCTTCGGGTGATAATGTCCCAATTTCATTTGGTCAATTTAAAATCATTGTTTCAGTTTCTTTATCATACTCTGTTGCTACATATCCTTTATTGATAAAATTAGTTACAGCACCACGAAAAACTTCATGTTCATTATCATCAATAACATCATCATATAGTTTAATTTGTTTTGATAATGTAAATTCTTTTTGTTGTTCAATTAGTTCATCAACTTGATTTCTAGTATAAAATGCTTTTAAATCAATTTTTTCAACATCTATTTCATTATCATTATAACTTGAAAATATTTGTTTTAATTCAGTTAATCTTGCTCATATTTTCATTCTACTAGGTGCTAAATCTCAAACATTAATTGTAGGAATACTACTTGCACTAAATTGACTACCATTATTAAATTGAATAGTAGCATCAACGTTAAATTCAATTGGTGTACGATTAAATACTCAATGCTCAACCATTACATAAACCATATCTCTTAATGTTTCTTTAATTAATTCATCTTTAAAACTATCAAAAGGAAATTTAGATAAAATAAAATCAAGATAAGCATTAATATCATTTTGAGCACGAATAGCAAATGTTTTAAATCAATCATTAACATTTGGTCATGTTTTTATATATTGCGGTGGTGATTCTGTAATTTTTCCAGTTAAAGGATATCAGTTATTATAATTTTCTAAACTGACACCAGTTCAAAGTTTATTAATCATATTTTATCATTCCTTAAAAATGCTTTTTTATAATGTTTAGTTTTTGTTTTAGTTTTTCTATGTGCTATATGAATAATTTCTTTTTGTAATTTCTTTTTACCTTTTTCTACAACTTGACTATATGCAAATTTTTCTAAATGATGTAGTAGTCCTGTACCAAATAAAGTATTAACTGAAAATTTTAAACCAGCACTTTTAAATGATTTATTAATATTTTCAATAGGATTATTAATAACATTTACTATTTTATGATAAGTTCTAATTGTTCTAAATATTTCTCTATAAACTTTAAAACTATCTCTAATTATTTGTTGAACAATTGGTGGTGCAAATGCTATTGATTTTAATCACTTATTATGATTTACTCCATAACCAATGTAATCAGCCACTATACCATCTATATCAATGAAATGGATGAATTTGAGTAACAAAGGTTTCTGCTTTAACAATACTATCGACTACTACAATTGGTTTATATTTAGGATTACGATGATAAATACTAATAGCGCATTTATCTAATGACAAAGGTTGAATTTTACATCCCATAAATACTGGTGAATTCAATGGAATTAATTGTGCATGTCTGATTGCTTTTTTCTCAGCACTACTAAATAAATCAGTAACTTTTTCTTTTAATTTATTAATTTTTTCAATTGCTTTTTCTTCTAATTGTTCAAATTTTTCTTGTAATTTATATATACTTTCTCGTAATTTTTCAAAATATGGTGTATCTTTTCAAAATTTATTAAAACTCTTTTTTAAATAAAATCTAATATCAAAATATTTAAAAGTTTGATTGGTTTTTAATACTAATTTATGAATTGAACTATTTTTAAAATTAAATTTAATAGCATTAGCACGAATTTTTTGTAAGTCCAAAATTAAAGATTTACCATATCTATTATCAGCATGTATTGTATGAACTAAATTTAATCAATCATTTTGATTCATTTTTAATACTTCTTTTAAATCACTATTATATTTCTTTAAAAAGTTGTTTGCTTTTTCAATATCTTTGATTTTAAATTTTGGAGTTAATTGTGGGCTTAATTTTATCAATGTATTTTGTAATAATAAATAATCTTTTAGCTCTTGTTCTTCTAATTTTTGAAAATTATTTTTGAATTGTCTTTCAGCAACAAAACCTAAATTTTGAATTATTGTTTCACGATTAGGAGCAAAACTATAATTAAATAAATAACGTTTATTGCCAATAATCTTATCTGTTAAAAACTGTTTTCCAGTTATTTGATTAATTATTTCTTGTAAGTTTTTAACTTCTTTAACACCAATTTGTTCTAAAGTTTTAGTTTTTTGTGCTAATTTAATAAATTTACTAGTACGATAACCACGAGTAATTCTATTAAGTCCTGCAAATGCTGGTAATAAATTAAAGAAAGTATTTAATGATGTTACATTTCCTTTTAAATAATCATAAACTTGATTAATGGTAAAATCAGTTGCAAACTCAACACCAGTAGCACTAATACTAGCAATTAAATCACTTGCACCTAATCCAAGTGCTAAATCTTCACTTAAACCACCAGTAAAAGGAGCAAGTGCTACTGCTATAACTTGTACACCAATCATTTCTAAAATTTCTCATCATAAACTTTTATGTTCTTGTTGTTGACTAATTCTAGTATGTTTGGGTTTATTTATTTTTAAGAGTGTTGCTGTATTTGCTGTACCAATAGGCATAATTAATGTCCTTATTATTTAAGAGTTATTTTTATAGGATTTGTTGAACCTTGATAATTTGCATCATTAATATCTGCAGTAATAATTACATATAAATCTCCTGCTTTTTGATTTTGATTACTTACATCAGTTTTGCCTTGTGCATCACTAAAATATTTAATATTTGCATGTACTAAATCTAATGCTGGATTCAAACCAGTAATTTCTCTTGCATTTTTTATTGCTGTATCTAGTAATTGATTTTTTCTACTCGTATTAGCAGTAATATCAGTTGTTAAAGTTGTAAGTTTACTACTTAAATCTGTTTTAGTAATAATTCCACATAGCATTCAACGTGATGTTGTTTCTTTTTTTGACATATAAGGAATTGATTGACCTAGTACTTCACCACCAACTTTATATGCTCTACCAAGTTTGCCATCAGCAATTTCTTGAACATAAACAATTGTTTGTTGTAACATATATCTTTTCATTGCTCTTGGTGTTGCTAAAATAAAAGGTATAATTTGTTTTTTATTTTCACTATCAGTAAATGTCATATAATCATCCATTACAATTTGACATAATACACCTTTTATATATAAATCATTACCATTTAATCTTAGTTGTTGAGCAATTTGGTTATCTGTAATTAAACCTTTATTATTAGCCAAATAAACAATAGTATCATAAAGATTATTAGTAATAAAGAAACGACAATTTACACTATTTCTTAATTGAAATAAAGTATTTCAAGCAGATAACATTGCTTGTATATGTCCTGTTGGTGATGTGTCACTAATTATTACTTTAGTTGCATTATCACTAATGACTTGTATATCATCAGTTGCTAATTTATCTGCTAAATCATTAGTAACTTCATATTGCATACTTTCTAATAAATTTTGTCCATTTTCAGCATTTAAATCAACTGCTGCAATAGTTTCACCAGCAACATATAATTTTCAATTATTTTTGGAATAGTATCAGTTTGTGCATAAGTTACATCTATTCTTTGACTTTTATCATTTCATGCAATAACTTTAATTGATGGGTCTTTTGGAACTTTAATAATAAATTCTATTTTAGTAGAATTAACTATTTCAATAGGAAAAAAGTTTGCTCATGGACTATTTGATTGTTTGAAAAATTCAATAAATTCTGGTGCTTCAACTAGTTTTTCTGTATTATTTAAGTTTGTTTGAATATTAATTGCCATTTTTATTTTCCTTTCTGTTATAAATTATTTTTCTTTTTATAATCCAATAAACTACTTTTTATTGAATTCGATTGATTTGTTAATATTGTTTCTGGTTTACCACCTGTATTAATTGGTTCTTTAAATACGGGTTGTTCTTTAATCATTTTTTTAATAGTGTCTTCTACTTTTGAATTTTCTATATTACTTGTTTTAAATTTTAAAAAATCATAAAATTCTTTTTTAACTTGATATTTTTTAAATATATTAAACATTTCTTTTTCTTTAATTTCTTCATTAAGTTTATTTAACTTATTTTCTAATTCAACAATCTTAGTTTCTTGTTCTTTTTGCAAATCATTATTTTCAGTTAAAGGTTCAGTTGTTTCTTGAACATTAGTTTCATTTTCTAACATTTACATCACACCTTTATTTATTTTCTTTATTAATTTTTTCATTTAATTTTGCTAATTTTTTTTGATGTTTTATTACTTTATTATTTGCTCGAACATGTTTTGGAGTTGTAATAAATCGTTTAAATCAAACAATTAATTCTCTGCAAATTAATGTTCCTACACTTGTTCCAATAATGATTAATTCATGCAATAATTCTTTCATTTCAATATTTTCCTTTCAATTATTTATTTTTTAATTATTCGTCAAATTGACCACCATTAATTCTTTCAACCATTGACTGATAATTACTTATAATAGTTACTAATAAAGAAATTTCTTTATTTAATTGTTCCATCCTTTCTTTATGTGTTTTTATTTCGTGATTATAATATTCAATTAATTTTTCTTTATTCATAAATTACTCACCTCCTTTATAAACTGTCATAATATGTAGTTGGTCGATATACTGGTGATATTCTATCTACAACATCATTAATTAATCTTGCATTTTCACTAGTAAATGTTGTTTCTTGCATTTCTTCAACATTATGATTGGTTTCCATAGGCAATAAATTATGAATAATTTCAGATGCACCAGCAACTATTGTTGGGACTGCATAAGCATTACTAAAATCATTATTAATACCCATAGCAACACCACTTGATATTAAACAACCACCAGTTGCCATATTTGCTATTTTACGTATAGTTTCAAATTTGCTTGGTATTAATTCAGTAATTCCAGCAACCAAATTGGCAATACCATATGAATTTAAAGATATATAAGTATCTCAATCCATTAAAGATTGTTCATTAACGTTATTGTTGGTTACTGATAATGTTAATGTTGGTCATGGTGGTGTTTCTGTAGTTGTTGTAGTTGGGGTAATAGGATTTATTGTTTCAGTAAATTTACTATAATTTGCTAAACCAATTGTTCCTAAACCTAATGCTATTTTTTTACTTGAATTTAATAGTTTACTTTTTAAATTTGGCATTTGATTTAAATTTCATATATCAATTCCTAATTTTTTAGAAAATAATAAAGCATTTATACTACCTAATATTGGATTTCCTATTAATTGACCATAGTATGCAGAAGTTCCTATCATACCAAATAAGGGACTTGCTCCAGTTCTTATTAATTTTAATAAAGTGTAATTACTTGATTGTACAGTTATGTCATTTGGCATTTTCTTCTACTCCTTCTACTTTTTGTTTAATAAATACTTCAATTCAACCTTGATAATTGAAGTTATCTCCAACTAAAATCGCAGTATTAGCATGTGGTTGACAAACAATTAAATATTTAGCAATGACATTGGGATATTTTCATAAAATCAATGCTTTTATATCATTACTATCTGTTAAATCTTTGGGATTTGGTGAAAATATTTCTATTTTATCTTGACCAAATAAATCTATTAATTTAATCATTGGTTATTTTTCCTTTTTCAATTGCTTGGGCAATATCTTTTAATTTTGTTAATACTTTATAATCTGTTTTTAAATCTTTAATCATAAATATTAAAAATATTATCAGTGTTATACATGTTATTAATATTGGGATTATTAATAAAATTGTTCATCATATCATTTTTTTACTCTTTTCATTTTTTAAATCATTTAACATTTATTGAACAAAATGCACGATTTTTAGGAATATTTAAAGTATTAAAAATTTGACCAGTTACAATAATTTCATCGTTTTTGTTTAATAAAATACAGCGTCTATAAAATTTTGGGTTGTTAAAAATTAAAGTAACATAGTTTAAGCCATTTCATTGACCTCGAGCACTGTAATATAATTCTTTATTACCTTTTTCGTAATATTTTGCTTCAATAGTGTTACTCAGTTTTACTGTTAATTTGACATAATTTGTTTTCTCTTTCATTTTTATAATTCCTTAAATAATATTTAATATGCTTATATGCATCTTGTTCATGTTTTGTAAATTTTATATTTCCTTTATAATTTTCTATTTTGTTTTTATTTTTTGGTTCACTTTCTAAATAATCTCAATTCATAACATCTTCTGCTAATACCATTAAAGCACCAATAATTTTAGGAGTTGCTAATGGATTTGTTAATAATTGTTTTGAATTTAAAAAGAAATTTTCTACAATAACTAATATTTTTTTATTATCAAAATGTTTTTTAATTAATAAAAAGTATTCTTTAAATAGATTTTTGCTTTTTAAAACTGTTTTAGTTTTAAATGTTTCATTAAAAACAATATTATTTGTTTCATTTGAATATATAACGATTCCGTTGTTACCAATACCAGCAGGGTCAATTCCAATAATTAAGTCATATTGCATTAATCAAATTAACCTCTAACAATTGTTTTAATAATTTCTAAATCACAATTACTTCAGCAATATTTACATTCTTCGATAAACTCTTTATGTCCACAAACTAAATTATTTTTTTGTAAACTATCAATTTGTTTGATTAATCCTACTTTATATTCAATAATCTTATTTTCCATTATGTAAATCATCCCTTTTCAATTATTTTTGCTGTTTGTTTAAGGTATTTAGGTATTTTGTTATAACAACTATCGCATATTAAATAAGGTATTGGTCAATTTTTATATTTAATAGTTTTAGTAGAATTATTAATACATTCTTTTCAAACTTTATCCATACAAATTCTTAATTCACATTTTTTATTTTTATTATTCATAGTTTTTTCCTTTATAAATAAAATATCTTTTCATTATGAGTTGAAATATGTTTATAAGAAGTAACTATATAATTAATTGACAAATCATTATGGTTATATGGATTATTTATTTTAAAACCTTGGATGGGTTACACTTTATTG
The DNA here is from genome assembly GCA_026168455.1 of Theocolax elegans. Classification (NCBI taxonomy): domain Eukaryota; kingdom Metazoa; phylum Arthropoda; class Insecta; order Hymenoptera; family Cerocephalidae; genus Theocolax; species Theocolax elegans. The sequence goes on along the minus strand of JANSJX010000013.1, from coordinate 189,235 downwards.
GACACTAATTACATAGACAAGTGAACAAATTAGTTAAAAGAAAGGAACTATAATTATGGCCAATATTAACTCATATACCGATGAATTTAAAAAACAAATTGTAGCTTTATATCAAAGTGGCAAATCAGTATCTTGCCTTGCTAAAGAGTACAATGTTACAAGAGCAGTTACTTATAATTGAATTAAGCAATTTACTAATTCAGGCAGTTTTAAAACCAAAGATAATCGTTCTGTTGAAGAAAATGAATTAATTAAATTAAGAAAAGAATTAAAACAGTTACGAATGGAAAATGATATTTTAAAGCAAGCAGCACTAATAATAGGCAGAAAGTAGAAATTATTACTAAAAATAAAGTTAAATATAAAATTCGTACAATGTGTCGTTTTTTAAAACTTTCTAAATCAACATATTATTTTAATTTCAAGAAAAAAGAAAAAAACCAAAATGATATTTATGATGAAGCTGTTATTAGTGCTTTTAAAGAAAATAAATGTGTTTATGGAACTAGAAGATTAAAAGTTGTTCTAAAAGAAAAGAATATTTATTTATCTAGACGAAAAATTAAAGAAATTATGAATAAGCATAATTTAATATCAAAATACACTAAATTATCATACAAAAATCATCATAATAAAGTCAATGATAGTCAAATAAGCAATCTTGTTAATAGAAACTTTAATAATAGGATTAAAAATGAAGTTATTGTTAGTGATTTAACTTATGTTCAAGTTAATGGTAAATGAAACTATATTTGCTTATTAATAGACCTATTTAACCGCGAAATTGTTGGACATAGTGTGTAGGTATTAAAAAAGATGCATCATTAGTATATCAAGCATTTATGCAATCAAATCGCTGTTTAAAAGATATTCAAATATTTCATAGCGATCGCGGTAATGAATTTAACAATAAAAATATTGATAAACTTTTATTAGTATTCAACATAACTCGATCTTTAAGCAAAAAAGGCTGTCCTTACGACAATGCTGTTGCTGAAGCAACTTTTAAAACTTTTAAGACTGAATTTATTAATGATAAAAATTTTACATCATTAATTCAATTAAAATTAGAATTATTTGATTACATCAATTGATACAACAACATAAGAATCCACAGCACTCTAAACTACTTAACTCCAGTTAATTATCAACAACAAATGTCTACCAAAAAATAGTCCTAAAAAGGGTTGCCATTCCACCTTTTCTGTTTTCTTCTCATGTAACATTATATTTAAAACAAGGATTAGTAATCTTTGTTTTACTATCAGTTATTTCGCCAATAAATCAACTATTATGCTGTTCATAAAATGTTAATGGTTCAAGTTTTATATCATTAAGATAATATTCTTTGGGTGCTTCTGGTTTATTAACAGTTATTTTCTGTTCAGAAATATATGGTTCTAATAATTTTGTTAATTCATCACCATTTAATTCTCTTTTAATATTTTCAGAATTAAAAACCCAATATGTGTAATTATTATCAACAATAAAAGAATTTTATTGGACACTAATTACATAGACAAGTGAACAAATTAGTTAAAAGAAAGGAACTATAATTATGGCCAATATTAACTCATATACCGATGAATTTAAAAAACAAATTGTAGCTTTATATCAAAGTGGCAAATCAGTATCTTGCCTTGCTAAAGAGTACAATGTTACAAGAGCAGTTACTTATAATTGAATTAAGCAATTTACTAATTCAGGCAGTTTTAAAACCAAAGATAATCGTTCTGTTGAAGAAAATGAATTAATTAAATTAAGAAAAGAATTAAAACAGTTACGAATGGAAAATGATATTTTAAAGCAAGCAGCACTAATAATAGGCAGAAAGTAGAAATTATTACTAAAATAAAGTTAAATATAAAATTCGTACAATGTGTCGTTTTTTAAAACTTTCTAAATCAACATATTATTTTAATTTCAAGAAAAAGAAAAAAACCAAAATGATATTTATGATGAAGCTGTTATTAGTGCTTTTAAAGAAAATAAATGTGTTTATGGAACTAGAAGATTAAAAGTTGTTCTAAAAGAAAAGAATATTTATTTATCTAGACGAAAAATTAAAGAAATTATGAATAAGCATAATTTAATATCAAAATACACTAAATTATCATACAAAAATCATCATAATAAAGTCAATGATAGTCAAATAAGCAATCTTGTTAATAGAAACTTTAATAATAGGATTAAAAATGAAGTTATTGTTAGTGATTTAACTTATGTTCAAGTTAATGGTAAATGAAACTATATTTGCTTATTAATAGACCTATTTAACCGCGAAATTGTTGGACATAGTGTGTAGGTATTAAAAAAGATGCATCATTAGTATATCAAGCATTTATGCAATCAAATCGCTGTTTAAAAGATATTCAAATATTTCATAGCGATCGCGGTAATGAATTTAACAATAAAAATATTGATAAACTTTTATTAGTATTCAACATAACTCGATCTTTAAGCAAAAAGGCTGTCCTTACGACAATGCTGTTGTTTAATCATTCATTTTGGAAGTGATAATTTATATTCAACATAATCAATAAGAATAGATTGTGGTTTATCTTTTACAATTTGTTCTTTTTTAAATTCTATTTGCATAATTAATCACTTCTACATCAATCACAAACATATCCAAATGGTTTTGTATAATCCAAATGTTCATCAATATCATAATCATCTTCAAATTTTCTAATATCATGTTGTTCTGCTTCTAATTCTGTTTTAAAGCGATAAAGCATTTGGATTTTGTCATCTTCATATAATTCATTACATTCAACACATCTTTTTCTTCTTTTTTTAATTTTTTTATCAATCTTTCTTAGTGCTTCATAATCAAGAATTTCTATTGTCATAATAATCCTTTCCTAATATGTTCTGTTGCTTCTAGCATAAAGAACATATATTTTTATTTTTTAGATTATTAATACTACTATTATTAGTTTTATTAATTCCATGAAAACTGGGCTCAAAAATAAATTGTGAAATTTTAAAAAATATTGAGGCATTCGATTCAATATTTATTTAATTTGCGTTTAGCAAATTAATATTTTAATTGAACCGGCACCGCTCAATTTTTTTTACAAGTTTGAAATTTATTTTCTCGCCCAAAAAATTTTTCAAAAAAAATAAAAAATAAAACCAACACTTGCTCACTTGATAGTGGCAAGGTTGGTTAAGTAAAGAATAATAGTGTGTCCCCACTCCGGGTCTATATATACTAGTTTCCAATTCGCTCCCACCCCAAGAATTACCATTAATGGTTAGTATAATTTATTAGGCATCATCCACTTTTTATTTATTCATGCAAGTCCACATGCTAGCTACTATTTTTAACAACTGTGTTGTAGTTCACTGTTTTAGTTCTCAAATACGTGTTGATAATAGTATTAAAGAAGGTTATAAAAATTTTATAAAATTTTACAATTACAAAAAAAGACAAGATTTTTATTCTCGTCTTTTGTCATTTATTTTTAATTTAAGGGTTAAAAAAATTAGGAAGTTATTTTTGAAAATTACTAGTTACCGACATCTTCGGTACGCTCCCAATTTTGTTTTAAAAACAAGCAATAATCTTGTAGCATCATCACTTTTAAGTTTATATAATTTTCAATTTAAATATAATAAAGATACTGATAGTATTTTAATTAAATTAATTGATAAAAATTATATATCACAACTTAATTTTATTTTGAGTGAAAAGAAAATTGTTATATATGATTTACATGAAAAAGAATTAGATTTATTTTTTATCAATTCATTTTTTTAATTTATTTTTATTTTATAAATAAGATTTTCAAATTTTTTGATTTTCACTTAAAACATGTGCAGCAGGAGGATATTCATCAGCTAATTTGTTGATTGCATTTACCATTACTTCTTTTTGATAATTATTATTAAATTGTAATTCTTGTTTTGTTTTTTTCCTTTTTTGATATAATTTTTGATTACATATTTTCCTTTTTGCTTTTACCTCGGATTTTTGCTCATATTTTTGTTTTCTTGCCTTCACTTCAGGTTTTTGATCATATTTTTTCCTTCTTGCTTTCACTTCAGGTCTTTGATTATATTGATTTATTTTTTCTTGATTTTTTTGATATTTTTCTTGATCATATTTTCTCTTTTTTGCTTTCACTTCAGGCCTTTGCTCATATTTTCGTTTTTTATCTTTATTTTTTTGATATCACTTTTTCTTATACTCTTTTTGTTTTTCATTATTCATAAATTTATCACCCCTTAAATCTGTGTCATTGTTTCAGATTTACAATTTTTATTACTGTTTAATTTTTTTTGGTCATCACAAATCAAAATCTTCTTTAAACTTTAAAATGCAAGTAAAATATTTAATATATAAAATTAGCGAACTTAATTAAAAAATCGCTAATTTATTAAATATTTAAATTTGGATATTTGCGTTTTAAAAAAAATAATAAAACTTGAATATCAGCAGGACTAACACCAGAAATTCTTGTAGCATGACCAATTGTTAATGGTCTAACACGCTTTAATTTTTCTCTAGCTTCACCAGTAATACTTTCTACTAAATCATAATCAATATCACCAGGAATTTGTTTTTTTTCTAAACTATTAGTTTGTTGCGCCATTTTTAGTTGTTGATTAATATACCCTGAATATTTAATTGTAATTTCTAATTCCATTAATTGATGATATTGTAAATCATTTATTAAAGGTAACTGTGAAGTAAACATTGATAATTTGACACCTGGACGTTTTAATAATTCATAAGCAATAATATGATTATCGGGAATTGGACCTAAATTATTATTATTAATATACTTAGCAACTTCTGAATTGGGACTAACTTTAATAGTTTTTAATTTTTCAACAATATTAGACATTAATTTTTGTTGAATATTAAATTGTGATCAACGTTGTTCACTAACTAAGCCAACTTGATAACCATATTTAATTAATCTTGTTTGAGCATTATCATTTCGTAATAATAAACGATGTTCAGCTAAAGAAGTTAATAAACGATAAGGTTCAACTGTTCCTTTTGTTACTAAATCATCAATTAAAACTCCGATATATGCTTCATCACGCTTTAAAATTAATGGTTTTTCTTTTTTTATTTTTAAATGTGCGTTAATTCCGGCCATTAAACCTTGACACGCTGCTTCTTCATAACCACTAGTACCATTAATTTGACCAGCACTAAATAAGTTTTTAATTAATTTAGTTTCCAATGTTGGTCATAATTGTGTTGGTTCAAAAGCATCATATTCAATAGCATATGCTCATTTTAACACTTCACAATTTTCTAAACCAGGTAATGTTCTCAACATTTTATCTTGCACATCAATTGGCATCGATGTTGAAAAACCTTGGACATAAATTGAATCCAAAGCAAGTGATTCTGGCTCTAAGAAAATTTGATGACGAGGCTTATCAGCAAAACGTACTACTTTATCCTCAATACTTGGACAATAACGTGGTCCAGTACCTTGTGCTTCACCATTATACATTGGTGATTTATCTAAATTATTATTAATAATGGTATGAGTTTTATCATTTGTATAAAGTAAATAACAAGGTAACTGTTTTGGTAATGGTAAAAAATTTTTAGTTTCATGTGAAAATGCTAAAGGTAAATCACTACCTAGTTCAATATTAGTTTTGTCAAAATCAATACTATTTTTTTTAATACGAGGTGGTGTTCCTGTTTTTAAACGTATCATATTAAAGCCTACAATTTTTAATTGTTCAGAAATACCATTACTTGTTCTTTGACCATCTGGTCCTTCTGATTTCTTATTATGACCTTGTAAAGTTAAAGCTGTCATATAAGTGCCAGTAGTTAAAATCACAATTTCACTAGTAATTTTTTCGCCATTCTCTAAAATAACACCCTTAGCAGTGTTTTCTTCAATTATTAATGATTGTACCATAACTTCTAAAATTGTTAAATTTTCTTGTTTATTTATTGCATTTTGCATATATTGTGAATAAGCAATTTTATCAGATTGAGCACGAATAGCTCAAACTGCTGGACCACGTGAATGATTTAATAGTTTCATTTGCAAAGCAGTAGCATCTGCTGCTTTAGCCATTTCGCCACCAAGTGCATCAATTTCACGAACCACAACTCCTTTGGCGGGTCCACCAATAGAAGGATTACATGGCATTAATGCAATTTTAGTTTTATCAAGAGTAATAATAGCGGTTTTATGACCTGCTCGTGCAGAAGATAATGCCGCTTCAACACCAGCATGACCAGCACCAATTACAATAATTTCATAGTCATATTTCATTGATTTCACCTCCATTTCATAAAATATTACATATCAAAATTAATAACATCAAAAATAAGAAATTTTATTTTTAATTTCTTTAGTAATGTTATCATAAACAAGCAAAATATTCATGTACTTTTTAGACTTTTATTAAATAAAATTCAATTTTATTTAATAATCTTCTCAATTATAATTCATTATCTTTTATACAAGATATAAATATTATTTAAAGAATTAGTGCTGCACCTAAAAATAGCAACTGTTTTAATTAATAATCATTAATACTAATTAAAAACCAGTAATTACTTACTTTTAAGTATTTTATTTATTAGCACAAGATGTGTTTTTATTGAAAAGACACTTTTGTCATTAACATTGGTGACTGTATCCAATGGTGATAAAACATATGCAACATCTATTTCTTTTTCCATAACTGTAACCTCTTTTGTATACAATTTGACTTAAATAATTTATCTTAATATCCCTACATAAGTATAATTATAATGTTAATTTTTAAATTTGCAAATTTTTATTTACTATACCTTTAAACTTAAAAAGTATTTTTATATATAAAAATACATCTTATATTAATTAAGATAAAGAATCACCAAATAATTTCCCCATTTTAATATTAAGATTATTACATAAAGTTTTTAAATGGTAATGTTCACTGAAATGTATATTAATTAATTTATGTAAAGTGGTAACATCTGCCAATGGATCATGATGATCAAATTTAATTTGATTACTATGAGCAAGAGCACTTAAACGGTTATTAAGATAATCATATGTTCTTCTAAATAACTTAACTGAACAAATGTAAAAAAAATTAGGACATTTTAAATCATAATGATTAATTAATGATCTTAAGATATTAATGTTAAAGTTAGCGTGATGAGCAATAACAACAGTATTTTCAGTAAAAAAAGTAACGATGTCTACTCATAATTCTTTAAAGTTTGACATTAAAGATACGCTTTCACTTGTAATTCCATGAACATGAGAAAAAGTAAATTCTTCGGGATGTGGTTTAATTAATGAACTATAAGTTTTGACAATTTTACCTTGTGTTACTTTTATCATAATTAATTGACAAGCACTTGTTTTATTCGAATTTGCAATTTCAAAATCAATAAAAACATAATTAGTACTATCAATCCCTCAATCATGAACACTAAATTTTTTCTTACTATTTAATTTTGATTGTTTTCTTTTTAATAACATTTTTTTAGCAAAAAGATTTTTACTATCTTTACTTTTATACTGTTTAAAAGGTGTAATTATTTCTTGTTTTCCTTCTATATTACCTTTTGATTCAGAATTATCATCTGTTTCAAAATCATCATTTGTCTTCTTGAATTTTACACTTTTAAAAAACATATTAATGGCAATAGCACCTTTCTATCTAAATTTTCATAAATTAATATTAGTTATTCCTTTGATAAATTATAACATTGATAAGTTAGAGTAACTATATTTTTACTTATAAAACTTCATTTTTTGCAAAATTCATTAATTAATTATCATTCTTTAACAAATAACTTAATATAATTTATAAAAATAATATTATGAATAAAATATTATATTGTTGACAATAAAAAAGATTGCGGTTGCAATCTTTTTTTAAATAAGAAAAATATTATAATGAACACGAAGGTGAAGAATTATATCTAGTAATTAATGGTTCACTATCATTTACTTCATTTTGAAAATTATTAATTTTTTTTAACTTTTTAGCTATTTTAACTTGTTTATTAAGTTCTTTTTCTTCTAATTTTTGATTTTTTGCTTTTAAATTTTTTAATTTATTTTCTGCGTCTTGCAGTTTATCTTCTCTTTTTTTAATTTTATTTTTACTTTTTACAATTTTATCACTAAATGTTCCTAATAAAGGACTATTTTTTTGATTAATTTTTCTTTGACGTTGTGCATCTTTAAGATTCATTCGTACTAGTTTATCTTTTTGCAGTTTAGTTATTAACTTATAAATTTTGACACTTATTGCAGCAGCAATTGCTCCTCCAATAACTATTGGTACAACATAAAGTAAAAAGTCTAATCCTTCAAATAAATCACTAAAAAATGATTCTATCCCTTGTCAACCTTTTTCAAAAAAATTTCCTACGTCTTTTGTAAAATCCTCAAATCCTTTTGAAATATCTTCTCAAATGCCACTAATATCTGAACCAATATCATCTACACCTTTACCAATTTCTTCTAATACTTTACCAATATCATTTCCAATATCTTCTATACCTGAACCAATGTCTGATATAATATCTTCCAGTCCTTTACCAATATCTGAACCAATATTATCTACACCCGAGCCAATATCTTCTATACCTCTTCCAATATCATCTATTACTCCTGAACCAATATCTCCTATACCTCTTCCAATATCATCTACACCCGAGCCAATATCTGATATAACACCTTCTACACCTTTACCAATATCATTTCCAATATCTTCTATACCTTTAGCAATATCATCTAATCATCCAAACATAATTTTTCTACCTTTCCTTTAACCTAAATTTGGTCTTAATGTTGTTTTATCACTATTATTTATATTTGTTTCTAAACTATTAGCACCTAATACTATTTTATTATTAAACTGATTAATATTGGGATTTAATTCAGACAATGGTTCTCTATTACATTTAATTATTTAGTTTTTCTAAATGATCATCTAACATTTTTAATTCAATTTTTAATTTTTTGTTTTCTACTTCTTTTTCAACCAGTCCCACTTCAAATGTTTTTCTTTCATAATCATATTGTGCTTTTTGACTTGCTAATTTTGATTTGAAACATTCCATTTGTTCTTCTTTAAATATTTCATTTTTTTGTTTACTTTCTTTTTTTGCTTTATTAGTTTCTAGTTTTCTATCAGCAATAGAAGTGACAACAGCAGTTGATGCTGTTGCTGCTAGTGCTCCTATTACAGGAACACCTGTTAATAGTAATCCTCCACCAACTGCAACAGGTCCTATAATAGGCATATTTTTTTTAAATTGTTTTTTAACATTATTTGCAATTTTCTTTGGTGATGGTATTCCACTAGACTTCTTTACTTTTTCATTATCATTAATTTCTAATTCAGATGATGAAGACACATTTGAATTCAATCTTTTAAAATCAGGCATTTTTTATTTCTCTCTTTCTAATCTATAAAATATTTTTTTAAAGTCTTGTTACTAATTCAGTACGTAAAAGGGGTGTTGCATTAGTTTCTAAACTATTAGCAACTGATAGCATATCATTATTAAAATTATTAATGTTTGGATTTAATTCAGATAATGGTTGTCTATTAGAACGATTATTTAGATTTTCTTGTTCTTCTCTTTTTTGATTTTTTTTAACTTCCTTTTTTGTTTTATTATTTCTTATTTTGTTTTCAATAGCAGCGCTTGCAACAACAGCAGAACCTGTTGCTGCAAATATTGCTGCTGCACTACCACCTGTTAATATTGTTGTTGTTGCAACAATGGGAGGAACTATAAAAATTAAGTTTTTTTTAACTGTTTTACCAACATTTTTTGTAACATCTTTATCTTTCTTGGGAAATTCTGCTTTCATATTATTTTCTAGTTCATTATTATTAATTTCTAACTCAGGTAAAGGTAAATTAGATTTTTTTTCTTTTTTGTTATTAGGCATTTTTATTTCTCTCTTTCTAATCTATAAAATAAAATATGTTTATTTAACTAAATAATTTAATAAAAAAACTAATATAAATAAATCATAAAATCTATATTAGTAATGAACATTTATTAAATTAATAACAATATAACATATTTTTTTATGAATGTCAGAATCATACATATATGACTATTAAATGGTGAAAATAATAGTTAATAATCATTAATAATGTGTGAAAATAATTTCTTTTATAAAAAAACAGTAACACAAAGTTACTGTTAATTAATTTTTATTTATTTTAATTTAAAAACATAAAATTACAAATTTTTGTTGAATATTAATTATAAAATTCCATTTTAAATAAATAACTAAATGGCATTTAAAAATTTTCGATAAATAACAAAATTTTCAAAATCTTTATTGTCAATCTTTATTTTAGGTTTTCTTATTGATTTATTTATACCGCTATTTTTCCCTTGATTAAAAATCTTTAAATACTTTTGATTTTCTTTTGTTATTTCTAAAACTAAAATTTTTGATAATAATGTTCTATTTTTCATCTTATCTTTATAGCTATCTAAATTTTCCTTATTTTGTAAAATATTTCAAAATTTACTTAACTGATAATTATATTCTTTATCATAAATTGGATTATGAAATAAAGTTATTAATCATATTTTTCCATATTTTTTTATAGCATCTGTGACTGTTTTGCCGTCATTACCTAAAATAGCATTTGAATTTAATGAATGAGTTTTTAAATCTCCATAAAATGAATTTAAAATTCATAAATCAAAAATTTCAGAATTATTTTTAATATTTAAATATTTAAATATTTTTTTCCGAAATATTATTTTTAATTAAAAAATCATAAAATAAATACTCAAAATAAAACCCAATTCATTCTGGTTGAAATTTATCTTTAAAATTATTACTAATCATTTCTTCATAACATAATTTTCCATATCATGTTTGTACAGTATTAAGTTTTTCTTCTACAAAGTTCTCTAAAATTTTTATGGGATAATTTTTATATACAAATTTACCAGTAATAATAAAATCTAATAACTCACCTATTTCCTGAAATAAATAAATGGTATTATTTTTTCTATCAGTTTTTTTAAAATTACCAAATTTTAAAGTTTCTACTAAATCAATAGTATTGACATATGCTATTGAAGAATTATTTCACTTTCTACCATCAATTTTATTTAACTTTGGAAAAATAAAAGTTAAATTATTATCATAATAATAAATTCCAATAATATATAACTTTCCTAACTTAAAATCTTTTAATTCCTCTTCATTTAAACCAATTTGAATTCTTTTTATATGTTTAGGATGTGGATTTCCTACATAGGTTAAATTTTTAAAATATATATTTATAGTTTCGTTTTTATAATTAATACTAAAATATTTATTTTTAAGATTAATTGAAATGTCATTAAATTTATTTATATCTTTATTAAGAATATTGAGTATATCTAATTTTGACTTTAAAACATTATCATAGTTCATAACTACAATACCATTCTTAGTCGCTTGTTCTATTTTCATCATAAAACTTCAATAAACCTTTCAAAATTATTTTGGCTACAGTTACAGTTATTGTATTACCTAATTGCTTTCTAGAAATATTATCATTATCTATTAATTTAAAGTCTTTAGGAAAACCCTGAAATGATTTAATTTCATCTGGAGTAATATATCTCTTATATTTTCCAATAATTTGAGGGTGATTCATTGCTACAAGAGTAGATAATACATCAGATTTTTTTACTCTTACTCCCGAAGGTCTAAATTGAATAATTCCTTCTCAAATTGAATTAATATTTTCACCTGCTTGTCATTCAAATTTTTTATGTGAAGAATTTTTAATTCAATTTAAATTATCATATTTTTTTAGCCAATTAATAATAAACAATTTATTTCTTTCATATAAATTTAAATTTTTTATAATAATCTTTTGTTTTCAATCTGGAAAAGTTGCTAAAGTCATTTTATAAAAATTAAACTTACTAAATATATCTGTTCAAATTGGAAATCCAATAATTTTAATATCAATATTTTTATAAAATTCATCTCACATATTTAATAAATTTAATTGATACTCTTCTAAATAATATTTATCATCAACTTTTGTTTTATATATAAAATCTCAAATACTAAGGTTTAACTTTGATTTATTTGCTATATCCAAAATATATTTACCTAAATTTTTATCAGAGTTTATAAAATCTTTTCTAATGCCTGGAATATATATTCTTTTTCTATACATTGGTATTCCTACATCTAAACTATCAATAATTAATGGGTTTTCTGGTATTAAATAACCCAATTTTTCTAACTCACTGGTTATTACTTTAAAAGTGTTACCATTATCATGTGTAACTAAACTACTAACATTTTCTAAAATAATAAATTTAGGTTTTTTTGTTCTTAAAATTCTAACTACTTCAAAAAATAAAGTTCCTCTATTATCATTAAAACCTTTTTGAAAACCACCTTTTGAAAAAGGTTGACAGGGAAAACCTGCACATAATAAATCAAAATCAGGAATCTTATTTTCATCAATTTCTCTAATATCACTGAGAATACTTATCGGATTAAAATTATCTATATAAACTTTTTTACAATATGGATCTATATCACATGCTAAAACTAATTCTGATGATCAGTCTTGTAAAGCTAAATGAAAACCACCAATGCCAGAAAATAAATCTATAAATTTTATAGTTTTCATAATTTCCACCTACTAAGAATTTTATATTGTTTTAAATAATATAACAATTTAATAATTGTAATTATTTTAACAAAAAAAACTCTATAAAGCTACTCTTTAAATAATATTAAAATATTATTTAAAATACTCACTACGAATAATACTAAATATTTTACAATCACTAACTTTACCATCTTTAATAAAATTACTACGGGAAATTCCTTCAAACTTCATACCAACACTTTCCATCGTTTTCACTGAAGCAATGTTCTCTTTAACACAACTGCCTTCAATTCTAATACTATCAGTATTTTCAAATCCATACTTAATAGCAGTTAATAATGCCTCTTTGGCATAACCTTTACCCCATTCTTTTGGATTAAAAGCATAACCTATTTCCAAACATTTAGTGTGAGCAAAATATCTAATAAAGCCACAAGTACCAATCATCGTATTAGTTTTATCATCTTTTAATTGCACTGCTCACATTAAAGAGCTTAATTGTTTATATTCTTGTAATAAAGAATTAATAAAACCAATACTATCATTAATACTTTTATGAGCTTTTCACGGTACATATTTTGTCATATTTTCATTCTTCGCATAATTAAATAATGCTTGTGTATCATTTAAAGTAATAGGACGTAGTTTTAAACGTTGACTTTCTAAAACTGGGATGGCAGGTAAACGATCAATATCATTCATAATTTTCTCCTTTAAATATTTTTAAACATATTTATTATATATTTTCATAATTTTTTCAACACTTGGCAATAGTTTATTAACCTGACTAACACTATAAGTAACTTCCATATTTCTAACAACACCATGCGATACAAAAAAAGTATTTAAATAATATGTACCATAATAATATTTAATTGCTTTTAAACTTCCACCAGCTGTTAAACCTGTTGCAACAAAACGGACATTTTCATCTTTTACTAAATCTTTAGCAAAATAATATTTATTATATGATAATTTATATTTTTTAATAGCAATATCTTCAATATTAACACGAATCTTAGTGTCTTCATCAGTAGGTCAGATTGTTTGATAGGAAATTAACTTAGTTTTAATATTGCCACCAGCACTTAATGCTAATGCTGCCATTAATGCCCCTTCAGGAGCACCACCAATACCATAAACAAAATCTGCTTCCTTGTTAATAACATCAATAGCAGCAAGCACATCACCATCACCAATTAAACGAACAATAATACCTAAATCATGCAACTTTTCAATTATTTTTTGATGTCTTGGTTTATCTAAAACAATACCAATTAAATCATTATGTTTTTTCATTTTTTGCATAGTTTTAATATTAGTAATAAAATCATCTTCATTGTTAATAGCATCTTGTAAATCGGGTCCAACAAATAATTTTTCCATATACATTTCTGGTAACTTTAAAATAGTATTGGGTGTTGCTGCTGCTAAACAAGCAATACTACCAGCAATATTATAAGCAGCAGGATAAGTACCTTCTACTGGATCAACTGCTAAATCATAAATTAAAGTTTTTCCTTTTCCTAGTTCTTGATTAACAAATAACATTGGGGCTTGATCTAACTCACCTTCACCAACGATAATACGACATTTAATAGGGACATTATCTAGCATAATTGTCATTGCTTCAACAGCAGCATAGTCAACAGCATTCTTATTTTTACGACCAATAAATTTATAAGCAGCAATTGTCGCCATTTCTATCTACTACTCTAATTAAATACATATCCTTATTCATATTTTTCTCCATAATTAAGATGTTCATTGTTAATTATATGATAATTTTTAACAAAAAACTTAATTATTAAATCTCTTTTTTATTACTTTTAAATATTAACGCTATTGATACTTAGTTTTACAAAAAATTTATGAACAAAATTTTGAATTTAAAAAACACTGCCTAAAAAATATTAAAAATTTTAATAATTTCCAAAAGTTATTTCATGAAAAATTATTTTAAAGTTTTATAATTTAAAATAAAGATTTTGACAGATTAAATAAATTAAATTTAGTAAGAAAATAAAAAAGAATTAAGTATTTAGTAATACTAATTTTAACTAGTATATTAAGTATTAATATGATTATAAACAGCAATATATTTTAAAAAATTAATAAGTTTAAACTCATTGCAAACTAAATAATAACTTGATAGCTATCAATTTAACATTTACAAATATTATTTATAAAACTTAATAAAATTTCACTTTGAATGTCCATCTTTCTTAACAGCGCTATTTCAAGTTTTCTTAAATTGATAATCTAATAATAAAAGAGAACTAATTCAATCATATTTTTATTTTAAAATAATAAAATTTAAAAATTGTTTTGTTTTGAAAGTAAATAAAAATTATTTACTTTCAAAGGAGGGCAAAAATTATGAAATATTTTAATCCAAATTATTGATTTAAATTATGAATATTAATCGGACCATTTTTTAACAATAAAGTGCAATGTACTAATACTATGTCAATTGATAATGAAATAGATTCTAACAATACATTTGACATAACATCAATAAAAAATTTAATATACAATCAAATAGAACTAGAAACAATAGCAAAAGAATTAATTTTACTCAATAGAAATAAGAGAGCAAAAGGAAAAAGCGGAGGAAAAGGAAAAATAAATATTAAATTAAAAAATAAAACAACGATTACCAAAAATGCTAATAAAGGAAAGATAAAAAAAATAAAGAAAAGTTCTAGAAAAATTACAAGAAAAAATAGTGAAGATTCAAATAAAGAGTCAGGAACTTCTGAAACAAACAAAAGAAATATTGAAGAAAAAAGTTTAAAAAAAAGAAAACCAATAATATTTGAAAGAAAAGACAATGATAAAGCAAAGGATTTTGTTCCTAAACCAATCACAATTAATGGAAATGATATTTTAAATATTTTAAAATTAACTAAAAAGAAATTCGAGCATTCAATGCAACAACCTTAACAGAAGAACAAATTTCATCATTTACAGAAGAACAAACTCTATATTTTACCGAAAAGCAAATTCAAGCATTTGAATGATGACAAATCCAAGCATTCACAAAAGAACAAATTCAAGCATTAACAGAATGACAAATACCAGCACTCACAAAAGAGCAAATTCAATATTTTACATTATTATAAATTAAATCATTGACAGAAAATCAAATTTCATTTTTTACGCCTTTGCAAATTCAATCTTTTAAACCAGAACAAATTGCTTCATTTATATCATTACAGATTCAAGCGTTTACAAAAGAACAAATTCAATCCTTAACAGAATGACAAATTCCATGATTTACAGAAAAACAAATTCGTTGATTTACAATAAATCAAATTCCATGATTTACAGAAAAACAAATTAAAGCACTTATAACAAAACAAATTTCATCATTTTTGCCATCACAAATTGCGGTTTTTACAAAAGAGCAGATTCAAGCATTTACATGATGACAAATACCAGCATTTACTGAAAAACAAATTTCATCATTTACAAGAGAACAAATTTCATCATTTACAGAACAACAAATTTCATTTTTTACACCATTATGATCAGAAATCTTATTTAAAAAATATATTAATGATGAAAAATCATGAAAAGAAATCAATGTTAAAAATAGAATTAATGATGAAAAATCATGAGAAGAAATCAATGTTAAAAATAGAAGTATTTCAAAATTTATATAAAAAAATTAAATTATTAAATTTTTTTCCTTATTAATTTTAAATTCCAGATAATTTAATTATCTGGAAAATTGCATTATTTATAAGTTTAAAACTTTTGATTATATATTATTTGTAAATGCTATCTTTTGTTCAGAAAGTACTAGACCAACTGATACTTCTTGGTTTATTGATTCAACATCTGCTATTTGTAATACATTATTAGAATTTCCTATCAAACAATCTGAATTTATCGAATTTAATGTTATATCTAAAATATTAGATATTTCTTTTACCATTTTATATACAAAATCATTTTCTTTAAGAAATTCGCTAGTTTGTTGCGTTTCATAATCACTTATTTTTATATTTTGCTGTTTTTTATTTAAATCAAGAAATTCATTAAATTCAAAAAATAAATGTTTTAACTCTTGTAATTGATCTTTTTGTTGATAAATTTTTTCATATAATAAATCTAAATTTTTAATATAATTTTTAATATTATTATTTTGTACTCTAACTTTTATAAACATAAATTTATAATCTTTTTTATTTTTTTGTTCAAAATTATTAACTATTTTTTTACATATTTTTTGATTTAAATTATATTTTTTTTGATAATCGTACATTAATGGAATAAACTTTTTAGGAATTTTAATTAATGTTGTAAAATCAATTAAAAACAAAAGATTTTGAGAACTATCATTTTCGCTAATACATAATAAAGCAAATTTTTTGTTTTCATTAAAAAGAAAGTTCTTTTTATTATTTTTTGCTATTTTATTTTGTAATTTTTTAAAAATCTTTTGTTCTTCTTCATTACAATCTTCAAATAATAGTAATGGATTAAAATAAAGGTTTTTTGCTATTTTTTGATTCTTCCCTTCATTTAAACTATCATCTTTAATAAAAATTAGATAAGAATATGGACCTTTATATTCTTGTAAAAAATTATAATAATTAAGAGTCATTTTTACTATTGATCCTGATTCTAATTTTAATTCTTCAAAATCAAATAATTTGCATTTACCATTATTTTCATTATTGATATCAATAATGATATCACTAGAAGTTGATGGTTGTAATTCTTGTTGAGCATTACTTTCTTTATAATTATTAAACTGTTTTATACTTTTTAAAAGTTCACCATATTTATTTCCTCCAAAAAAAGTAGTGAAATTCTTGATAATAATTTTAAGTGCAGCATCATAATCAGCAACTATTGATATAGAATTTTCAATTTTAGAGTTTTTAATAAAAAAATATTCACCTAAAAATTTATCTACTTGTTCTTTTATTGTAATGAAAAACTTAAAATCTTCTTTTATTTTTTCATGAAAAGTTTTAAATTCATTAAATAAATTAATAATATCATTACTCTTTTTGGTTATATTCAATTTATTTTCAGTAAAACAACTATTCATTTTATTATTAATTTCATTTAATTTATCCCTTATTTCTTTTATATTTTTTTCAATTTTATCTTTAATTTTTTTTATATCAATTTCTAACTTTAATTGTTCTTGCGTTAATACTATTATTTGTTTTTTTTGGCTTTTAATACTAATTTCATTTTCTAAAATTTGTTTTTTATAACTTGAAATTTTTGTTTCTAAAATTTGAATTCTTTCTTTTGCATTTTTAACTTTATTATTATAATCGATTCATAATGCATCTCAATGCTTTTGTATGTTTGCATCACTTGAATTAACTTCAATTAAAGCTGATACTACTTCAACATATTTTATTTTTGTTCTCATAGTAGCTTGGAAATCTTCAATATTTTTTTGAGTTTCTTGAAAAGTATCTTTATCTATCTTTGCGCTTTTTTCTTTAAACTCTTCTTTATCTTTTTGCAAAGCTTTAATTTCTTTTCTTATTTTTTTTAATTCTTTTTGATCTTTTGCTATTTTTTCATCCAATGTTTGATTTCTAAGTTGATTATTAGTCCTACTTTTTGTTAAATTTTCAATATGACTTTTTAAGTTTTTTAAATCATCTTCTTTATAAGCTAAATCCTTTTCATATTTACTATTTTCTAATTCTTCTTCTGATAAAATATCTTGATATCTTTGTTTATAAATACGTTGTTCCTCAACACTTTCATTTATGAAAAATGTGAATTCTTTTTTAAAAATTTCTAAATTTTCTTTAAATTTTCTAATTTTATTTTCAATATCACCTATTGAAACATTTGTTGTCGCTATCTCTAGAATAATTTTAAACCTCTCTTTCTTTTCTTTCAAAAATAAAAAACCACTTGCTTTAAAACTAAAGCAATGGCCAAACACTTTTATTTTTGTAATTACATTTTATAGAAATTATAATTATAGTTAAGGAATATACTTACTTATACTATTGAATATAATAAAGAAATTTTTATCTTTGATTCTTATTATTTTTAATGTTAAAATTATTAATAAGCAAAGTACGAAAAATTTATAGATTACATTTTATAAATAAAATAATATAAAATAATATTAGAAGGATATGGGCAAACAGATAGGGTTGATTTTTATGAACGCAAAAGAATTAATTGCAAGAGTATCAGATAAAACTAAATTTAACATTCAAGATATTGAAATAGTTTTTAATTGTGTAATTGAAGAAATTAAAAATATTAACCAACTAGGTAAAGTAATTACTATTTCTAATTTTGGTACTTTTAAAATCAAAAAAGTAAAACCTTGTTTACGACGAAATAGTAAAAATAATGGACAACACGTAGTTAGCAAATACAAATATATTAAATTTATACCTTATAAAAAATACAAAAAATATATTCGTTGTAAACCAAAACCAACAATACTAAATAACATCGACTATTAAAATGTATGACCTAAAATGTGAGGAAAACTGATGAAACAAAGTAGTATTAATAGAATAAAATTAAGACAAAAAGTTAATATAAATTCAATTGAAATGTTTAAAGCGTGCTTGCAATATAATTCTCAATCTCAACCGAAAGTTAAAATTGAATTAGCAAAATGGCCAATGTATTTTGAATATTGAGAATACCTAGAAAAACATGAAAATATAATTCCTTTTTCAATTAAAACATCAATTGACAATTTAACATTATACGGTAATCTTTTAAAAAGTCCCCTTAAAAATGAAAATAATAATAAAACAATAATTTTATTACACGGAATAACTAATACAAGATTTTGAATATTTAAACAGGCTTTCATTTTTTTACGTGCTGGCTATAATGTTATTTGATATGATGCTCGTAACCATGGTGAAAGTGATGCATCACCAACAACTTTTGGTTTAAAAGAATCACAAGATTTACAAGACATTATTGAATACTGTTGTAAAACATATAAGCAAGAAACTACTGCTTTAGGATTATATGGTTTTTCATTAGGTGGCGCAACAGTAGTAATGTGAAGCGATTTATATGCAAAACATAAAATTAATCAAAAAGTAAAATTCATTATTTCTGATTGTACATTTAGTCGCTTAGATCGTACGTATAGTGAAAAACTATACAATTATGCTTTCTTACCTACTAATTTAATGCTGAAATTAAGCAGGAAAAAAGCACAAAAAACATTTGGTGTCGATGGTTTACAAGAAATACAACCAATTAAATATTTAAAATTAATACCTGATATGCCAATGTTATTTCTTCATGGTCAAAATGATCACTTTATTAACTACACTAATGCTAACGAATTATTTCAAGAAAAAATTCGATATGAAATACCAAAAAAAAGTTCATTATACACTATCCTTGATGCTAACCACGGTCAAAGTTTTTTAATTGGTGATTTAGACCACACAGTTGTTAATGAATATAATTTAGTAACTGATAAAGGTATTAGTGACACTACTTTAGAATTTGTTCAAAAATGAATCAATACTTAAGATAAACACTATCAATTGATATTTTTATTAAATATATATTATAATTAATGAGAGTGGAGCGATGATAAAAATGAAAATTAAAGTTATTATTATTGGTGCTGGCGCGACTGGGATGGGAGTTGCGAGTAAATTATTACGTAGTGAAAAAAATAGTGATAAAAATTTTGATATCCATGTTTATCAAGAAAAAAACTATATTTCACTTGGTGCTTGTGGTATTCCTTATTATATTGCTAATGAATTTAAAGATAAAAAACTTTTAAATGATCGTACAAAAAAAGATTTTTCAGAAAAAACTAATAATAAAAATAAAATTAAAATTCATTTAAATCAAAATGTTATTAAAGTCGATACAGCAAAACAAGAAATTCATGTCAAAAAAACAACAGACGATAAAACTAAAGCAAAAGTTGTATCTTATCATGCCTTAGTTATTGCAACAGGAGCCAAACCAAAAATTCCGCCACCTTTTAGTCATGGTATTTTGCCACATAATGTTTATAATGTTTTTACTAAAGAAGATGCCATAAATCTAAAAAAAGCAATGAAAAATGCTAAAAAAATAGTTATTATTGGCGGTGGATTCATTGGCATGGAAATGGCAGAAGCATGCTTAAAACAAAAAAAAGATGTCACAATCGTTGAAATGAAAGATCGATTAATGGCAGACGTTGTTGATAAAGAATTTAGCCAATTAATTTATGATGAACTAACCAAAAAAAATATTAATCATAAAACTAAATCAAAAAACGATGCCACTATTTTACTAAACTATCAGGTTGAAGAACTAATGATGACTCATAATAATGTTAATGATTTGCGTTTAAGAAGTGTAAGTGATAAAAAAAATGGAAAAACAATACCTTGTGACTTAGTAATACTAGCAGTTGGTTTTGAACCAAATACGAATTTTTTACAAAATAGCAACATTGAATTAAATAAAAATAAAGCAATTATTATTAACGAATTCTGTCAAATTCCTTCTAAAGAAAATGTTACAAAAAAGTTTTCAAATATGTATAGTGGTGGTGATTGTGCACAAATATATAGTCAATTTGATAAATCATCAATATATGTTCCCTTGGCAACTAATGCTAATAAAATGGCACGTATTATTGCTGATAATATTAAAAACCCAGAACATAAATATCCAGGAACTTTAGGATCAAGTATTTTACGTGTTGGTAATTTAGAAATAACAAAAACTGGTAGTTTTGATACGATTGATAAAAATAAAATTGGTAGTGTTTATATTAAAGATTATGATCTACCAAGATACTTAAAACAATCTCGTCCTTTATACTTGAAACTATTTTATGATAAAACAAATTTCCAATTACTGGCAGCACAAATGGCAGGCTATAATCATGCCACATTAAGAATTAATGCTCTTGCTACTGCCATTTGAAATAAAATGGACATCCGTGATTTACAAAATTTAGATTTAGTTTATTCACCTCCTTTTGCTCGTACTAATGATATTATTCATATAGCAAGCAGAAAAGTAACATCGTCATAACCTATAAAAAATAAAAAGAATGAGGTAGCAACTATGACAACTCTTAGTAATGACAATATTAACTTATTAAGAGACTTTGTTGGTATTTCACACTGACAAAGTCTAATCGGGATAATTGTCTTTTTTAGTATTATCCTAGCACTTTCTATTTTTATTAAAAAAACTAAACCTAAATTTCCAATTCGTATTTTTACTGGAATGGGATTAGGACTAATTTTTGGTATTATTATCCAAGCTATTACTGGTTTTAATAGTCATAACATTACTTATCCTAACTTACCTGGAACACCAATAAAACCTAATCCTGACTATATACCCTGAGTTGCAGAAATTGTACACTGAATTGAATTATTAAAAACTATTTTTATTATTGGTATTACTATGTTAACTATTCCATTAGTATTTTTAGCTATTGCTAGAATTATTAGTAAAAAAAATAGTAACTCAAAAACAATAACTAAAGTTTCAGGAGTTGGTATTACTATTTTATTAATAAATGTGGCTATTGCTTTTACTATTGCCTTTGGACTAGGAATTGCTTTTAAAATTGGCCAAGGTTTTAATTTAACTGATGGTGGTAGTTACGATAAAACTACTGCCAAAACAATTCCCGAAATTATCATTAGTTACGTTCCTAGCAGCTTAATTGGTGTTTTTACTCAAACATTAATTATTCCAATCATTGTCCTTGGTGCTTTAATTGGATTTGCAATTAAAAAACTAACTAAGCATAATGAAGAACGAATGGACAAAGCAAGAAACACTTTAGAAACAATGTGAAAAATTATTATTTCAATATTAATGATGTTTATTAAAATTATGCCATTTGCTGTTATGAGTATGCTAGCAACAGCAATTATTAATCAACCAATTGGTGCACTTGCTAATATTGGCATTATTATTGGAGTCGCTTATTTAGCACTACTTATTACTTTCTTATGACATTTATTATCATTATATTTATTTGGTATTAATCCTTATCGTTGATTATTAAAAGCACAGAAACCAATTATTGCTGGTTTTACAACTCAGTCTTCTAATGCCGCTTTACCAATTGCTATGAATACCTTAAAAGAAGATTTAAAAGTGAAAGAAGAGGGTAGTGATACAGTAATGCCACTTTCAACAACAATAGGTTTAAGTGGCTGTGCTGGAGTGCAAGCTGGCATTATTTTATCTTTCTTATGATTTAGTGTTATCCTTCCTGGTAATTTCCCCAACTGAACAATTGCTATTTTATTTATTAATGGCTTAATTGTAACATTAGTTGCTTCATTAGGAATTGCGGGAGTACCAGGAACTGCTGCTGTTGTAACAACTGGTGTTTTAGGTGGTCTTGGTTTTGGTAGTTATTATGCTGCTGTTTATGGTATTATTGGTGCTTTAGATGGTTTATTTGATATGGGCAGAACTGCAGTTAATATTTCTGGTGGTTTACAAGCTACTGTTATTGCTTCTCGCAATCAAGAATTAATTGAAGATGAAAAACTTTTATTAAAAAAATACCCTTTTAGGGGTTTACACATTTTAACAAAGAAAGTTGGAGCCAAATTGTTAATTAGATCTGAAAAAAATGATAAAATTCAAGCATTAAAAAAAGATACTAAAGTTAAAATTGAAGCATTAAAAAAAGTAAAAAATAGTGAGAATGATATTAAATTTTTAAAAGAGCAGTTAAAAAAAGATATTAAAGCAATTAAGAATGGCAAAGATATCTAAAATAGAAATTTTATTTTTATATAAGATTTTTTTGCATATTTTCTTTTACTAGATTGAAAACTAGTTACTACCATTATTATTTATATATGATATGATAATTAATATATAAGATAAAACTACTTTTGCTATCTATGGCGAAGGATGATATAAACTAATTAATTTCAAATTAAACTCAATTATTTTTAATAATAAATAATATTCTTTAGTTAATGGAGATAAACGAGAAAATCAAAGAAATTAAAAATATAACTCAAATTACACTTCCAATAAAAAATTATTTATTTTTTCAAAAACAACATTCATATTTAATTTCTTAGGTTTAAAAGAACCATTGTTATTAATTTTCATAAACATTTCTTTATACCACAAAGAAAGTTGTTCATAAAAATCTTTATTTATTTTATCCTTATTTTTAATTGTCATCATCATAATTTCATATCAATTTAAATTACATTTATATGGCTGAAAACCTTTTAAATCTCATTGTATGCAACATTCAATAATTAAAAAATCAGGAGTCGCAACAAATTCAAAATCATTGTATTTAGTATAACATTTAAATAATGAATTAACATAATGATTTCGTTTTTGCATTTCTAATTCTCATTTACATAAAAGTAAATTAAAGTAGTTGCGTTCCAAGTCTAAAAATGGTTGCATTGCCATATTTGTAATTTTTTTATTTAAACAATGATCATACATTAGTAGTTCTTTACGCAATGCAGTTAAACTCATATCTGGTGTATAACTAAATAATTCATACGGAATAATTCTCATTATTAATTTTCCATTCTATATTATTTAACTTTTACTTTATTTTGTTCTTTTTTAATTAATTTATTAACTAAAAGTCTAATTCCTTTATACACTTCTAATAATCACATTGGTATTGTTGATAAAGCAATACAAAGTAATCAATCAACTGCCCGAAAACCAGCACCAATACCAAAAGCATTGCTAACAACAGGTGTAAAAATAATAAAAGTATTAATAGCAAAAGCACTAATCCCCGCAACTCAAATATATTTATTTTTTCAAGTAATTTTATTAAAAATACTTGTATTAGCACCTGAAACAAAAGAAAATGCATAAAAAACAGGAGCATTAGTCATTATAACAAAAACAAAAACAAAACCTTCACTATTATTTTCACGTAAAATTTGAGGTAAAAAATGAAAAACTAATAGTAATAAGGTACTTAATATTATACTAACAATACCAATAAATCCTCAACTACCAGTAAGAATTCTATCATTCCGTTTCGTTGGTTTTCTAAGCATTAAATCAGGGTTATTAGGTCCCATTGACATTGGAATTGCAATAACAGATTCAACAATTAAATTAATTCATAAAATTTGAATTGGTTGCAATAATTCATTTCATCCAAAAATAGCACCAATAACAATTGAAAATACTTGGGCCATATTAGTAATTAAAATAAAAATAACAATTCTTTTAATTTTACTGTAAATATTACGTCCTTCTTCAATAGCATCAACAATAGTAGCAAAATTATCATCAGTTAATACTATTTGTGAAGATTCTTTAGCAACATCAGTTCCCGTAATACCCATCGCTACTCCAATATCTGCCGCTTTTAAACTAGGAGCATCATTAACACCATCACCAGTCATCGAAACAACCTTATTATGACTCTGTAATGCTTTAACAATCTTAACTTTATGTTCAGGAGAAACACGAGCAAAAACTCGATATTGATTAATATTAGCATTAAATGATTCTTCTGGAATATCATCAATCGTATTACCACTAAGTGCTTGTGTTTTATTTTCAATCAAACCTAATTCTTGACCAATAGCAACAGCAGTATTTAAATGATCACCAGTAATCATAATTGTATCAATACCTGCTTTTTTAGTTTTAACTAAAGAATCTTTAACTTCGTTTCTTGGTGGATCAATCATTCCAACTAATCCTAAAAAAGTTAAATTACTTTCAATTTCACTAATATTACTATAATCTTTCGTATTATTAACAGTTTTATAACTTGCTCCCAAAACACGTAATGCTGAATTTGACATTTCTTCCATACTTGCAATTATTTCTTTTTTAATTTGTGCAGTTAATACTACCCTTTCGTTATTAATAAGCGCATGAGTACAAATATTAATCATATTATCAACCGCACCTTTAACAAAAACATAAGTTTCTTTATCGTATTCATTAATTGTTGACATTAATTTACGATTGGAATCAAAAGGTATTTCATGAACTCGAGTATGTTTATCACTAAGTGCCTTTGTTGGAAACTTTAATGTTTCTGATCAATTAATAAGTGCTGCTTCCGTTGGATCACCAATAGTTTTATTTTTACTAACTTCACTATTATTACATAATACTAAACAATCTAAAAATAATTGTTCTTGCTTAGTTTTCTTTTTAAAGTCATTACTATCATTAACTGATTTTGTTAAATAATATTTTTTAACAGTCATTTTATTTTGTGTTAAAGTTCCGGTTTTATCAGAACAAATAATATCAACTTGACCTAATGTTTCAACAGCAGGTAAATGTTTAACAATAGCATGTTTTTTTGCCATTCTTGAACTTCCCAGTGATAATGAAACGGTAACAATAACTTGCAAACCTTCAGGTATTACTGCTATTGTTAAAGCAATTCCAAAAATTAAAGCATTAATAGCAGGTACTTTAATTAAGAAAAATTGCAATAAAAACATAGCTAAACCTAATAATAAAGCAAAAACCGAAATTATTCTAATTAAAAAAGACATTTGTCGCGTTAATGGTGATTTAGGTTCTTTTTCTTCTTGTAATAACTTAGTTATTTTTCCAATTTCAGAAGTTTTTGCTGTTGCATAAACTAAACCAAGACCACTACCTGTCGCAATAGAAGTAGACATAAAAGCAAGATTGGTTCTTTCACCAATTGATAATTTTTCTTCAGTTAATGCTTCAGTAGTTTTACTAATTAAGGTTGATTCACCAGTTAAAAGTGATTCATTAGTACGTAAATTATAAGACTGAATAATACGCAGATCAGCAGGTACAAACATTCCCGCATCTAAATAAACCAAATCACCTACCACTAAATCTTTAGCATCAATATCGTATTTATTACCATTACGAATTACTACTGCTTGTGAAGAAACTAATTTCTTTAAAGAGTCCAAAGAAGCTGCAGCTTTTACTTCTTGATAAGTAGCCAAAGTAGCATCAACAATTACAATTAAAAAAACAACTAATGCTTCTTGTCATTGACCAATAACAGTAGCAATAATTGCTAATGCAATTAATACTAAAACAAATGGTTCAATAAAATGTGCTAAAACTATTTTTCAAATTGGTTTTTTTTTCGTAACTGGTAATTGATTAGGTCCTGTTTCTATTAGCAATTGAGCTGCGGCTTCTTCAGTTAAACCTGTAACAAAATTAGTATTTAATTTTTTTGCTAATTCCTTAGTTGAATCATTTCAAATCACAATTATTTAACCCCCTTTTTAAATTTAATCCATCATAATTCCTTTTCAAAATTTTTTATCATTAGATTGTGGCCCTAAAGCAGTTTGTGGTAATTTTTGAATTTTTAACATCTCTTCTTCTGTTAGTTGAAAACCCCCAATATCGGGATTACTAATAATTCGCTCTGGATTAGTTGATTTAGGAATAACTACTTGACCCAATTGTCAAGCTCATCTTAAAGCAATGTGACTAGTAGTAACCTTGTATTTATTTGCTAATTCTTGTAATAATGGTATTTCATCTGCTCTACCACCTAGCATTGTTCTTCATGAAGTAACAGCAATATTATTCTCGTAACAAAATCTATTGTGTTTTTTTGATTAAAACCAGGATGTGTTTCAATTTGATTAATTGCTGGTTTTATTTTTATTTTTTTTAAAAAATCTTTCAATTGTGAACTATTAAAATTTGAAACACCAATTGCCCTAACTTTACCATATTCATAAAATTCTTCTAAGGCTCTTCAACATTCAAAACTTTGTTTAGTTGGTCAATGAATTAAACATAAATCTAAATAATCTAGTTTTAAACGATTCAGGATACCACGCAAAGCATCTTTAGTAAGTTCA
This sequence comes from Theocolax elegans, assembly GCA_026168455.1. NCBI lineage: Eukaryota > Metazoa > Arthropoda > Insecta > Hymenoptera > Cerocephalidae > Theocolax > Theocolax elegans. Next base: position 161,792 of record JANSJX010000013.1, on the reverse strand, counting down.
TATTCATGATTGTCATTTCAAATTTTAGAAGTAATAAATAAATCTTCCCTTTTAACTTCTGGATTTTCTGCTAAAAAATCTTTAATTGCATTCCCAATTATCTCCTCGTTTTTATAATATTCTGCAGTATCAATATGACGATAACCATTTTGCAAAGCACAAATTACTGAATTATAAATAGATTTACTATCAACCATTAAATATGTACCTAATCCAAATTGAGGAATTTTGACACCATTATTTAAAGTTATCGTTTTTTGTAAAATTTGTTCTTTTGTAAGTTTTAACATTTGTCTAATATCCTTTCAAACAAAATATTAATTATAACCCGCTGTAAAACGTTTTTTAATAAATTTTTGTTCTTTAATCTCATTAATAATAGCAATTGCAGCATCACCATAACTAATTTCACTTTTTCCTTCTTTATTAACAATTAAGTGATTGTTACCAATTTTAAATTTGCCTAAAGTTGGTAATTCTGGGTCATAGTATAAAGAAGGGCTAAAATATGTTCAATTAATGTCACTGCTACGATAAGTATCTAATGCTTGAACTTGTTGTTGTGCATGCTCTTTTCATGCTTCAGGAAATGCAATTGTTTCTACTAATATTTCATTCTTATCATTTAACAAACTACCAGCACCACCAACAATTAATAACCTTTTAATATTTTGACATTCATGCATGATAGTAATTAAGTTTTTAGCAACTTGCTGATGAATATTTTGGGGATTATCAATAGTAGGGCCGTAAGCACTAATTAAAATATCAACATCATTAACAACCGCTTTAATACTACTTTTATTAGTAAGATCAGCTTTTTTAATGGTCAATCGATTATCATTATTAAGAATTGGCATTTTAATAGGATTTCTAGTAATTGCAACAACTTGATATCCCTGTTTTAAAGCTTCTTTAGTTAAGGCAAGTCCTGATTTTCCTGATGCTCCAATAATTCCAATTTTCATAGTTAGTACTCCTTTTCAAACTTAATTTTAACGAAGAGTCAACAATATACTATAGTAATTATAACATAAGTACACCTTATATTAGGTATTAGTTTGGGTGTTAGTAAATCATAAAATTATGATTTTAATTTATAATATTGCTACTTTTACTTATAATTTTACAATTATATATAATAATTTAATTACAAAAATATTTTTAAAAAAGATAAAAAAATGATATTATTAATAATAATTTATTAAATGTTCATTACTAATATAGATATTTTTATCTATATTAGTTTTTTTAATTTTATTAAATTATTTTAAAAAAAATAAAGATAAATATTGAAATTTAAAATTTACTATATGTTTATTTTTAAAATAAAGTCTTTATTCAAAAAAACAAAAAGATGAATGAGAAAATATGTTATTTAAAGAAAATACAGAAAATTCAAATGTTACATTTTGTATTAAAAATCCTACTGTAAAATATGAATTTCAATTACATCAAGATAATAACCCATTAGAAATTGAAACACTAGAAAAAGTAACAGTAACTTGTCATCGCGGTGATTATATTATTACAGGAGTTATTGGTGAACATTGAGTTGTTAACCAAAAAAAATTTAAAACTACTTATATTCCGGTTATTAATAATATAAGTAAGGGGGAAGCTTGAGCAAATCCCGATTCTAAAATAAAAATAGTTAATCTTAATAAAGATAATAAAAGCGGAGAATTATCACTACCTTGGGGTCCAAATGGTACTAAAAAAGAAGTAAAATATACTAAAGAAGATGTTTTAATTTGAGATGAAGATGGATATTGATATCCTTGCAAAAAATTAGTGTTTGAAAATACTTATTTAATTAGTCAATCTAAAACAGAACTTGAAAAACAATTTCTAAATTTACTTAAATTAACAAATAATAATGATAATTTAGAAACTCAAGATGTAAGTTCAAATAGTGAAACAAGATTGAATGTTAATGAAATTAATAATTTAATGCCTTTATCAACAAATACAACAATATATAATTCACAAATACCAAAAAATTTGAACTAAAAAAATAAAATGTAATAAAAAATATTAATTATTTAAATTAATATTTTTTATTTTTTTAATATTTAACACAAAAAGTATAAAGTAATGATAAGATTGCAGCGCCAATTAAAACATCATTTTGATTATGATTTGCTACTTGCGTAGTAAAACTAGGTAATAAACAAATATTATTAAAAAAATATTGATCAATAATTCTTCCAATATTATTATTTGTTAATGAAAATTGTTCTTTTAATATTTTACAATAATCATTATTATTTTTAATTAGTATTGAAGTTTTTTTAGTAGCACCAACATCAAGATGTAAACCTTTTTTATATAAAGGTAAATTTAAAACTTGATCATTATTTCAAATATCATATAAATCAAAAATTTTATGTTTTTGAAAAAAATAACTAACTTTATTTTTGAATTTACTTTCATCATTATGATAACTCAAATAGTTTTTTAACATTAATATTTCAGTTCTGGCACCAAGTAAAATCAAAGATTTAATGTTATATTTTAATAACTTATTAGTTAAAAATTTAAAAAACTGTTGTTGATGTTTAACAAGTTTTAAATCTTCATTTAAAATATTTGGTTGTGGAATAACAGTTTTAACGAATAAATGTAACTTTTTATTTTGTAAATTACTAACACTTAAATCTTCTTTTTTATTAATAATTAATAATGCAATTGAAAAAATTTTTTCAAAATCATGAGCATACGAATTGTTCTTTTTTTTATGTAATAAATTACGAAAAGTCTCAAAATCAAAAATAAGAATTGGATATTCAATCTTATCTAAAAATTTACCAATAACATTAATATTTAATTCAATATCTAAGTTATTTATTTTTAATTTTTCCATTGCAATACCTTTTCTAATACATTTATTTGATAAGCGTACTGATTTCACTAACTTCATTTTTAATAATTTTAGTTTTTGATGGATAACCATAACCAGCAGACACTAAAATTGTAACATGATACTTATTAGGTTCAATAATCTTATTTGATTCTAAGTAAGTTAATAATTGTTGTTCATTAAAACCACCTAATACAACATTATCAATTTCATGAGCAGTTAATAATAATAAAAGGTTTTGTAATAAAATAAAAGTTTGACATTGTGCCCAATGATTTATTTGTGTTTTTTTGTCATGATCAAAGAAATTATTAAATGTTGATTTATAAATTTCGTATTGTGGTTTTGTTAAATTACGTCTTTTCATAACAGTATCAACAAATCATTGATTACTAGTATTGAAATTTTCACCACTATAACTTAATAAAATAAATAAATGTGAACAAGTACTAACTTGTTGTTGATTATTTATGATTGGTTGCAATTGTGCTTTAATTTTAGAATTACTAATAACTAAAATTTTTCATGGTTCTAAACCATATGAAGATGGGGTATGACGCACATAGTTAAGAATATCGTTAATTTTACTATCACTAATAACTTTACTAGGATCATAATTACGAATTGATTTACGATTTAAAATTAGACTTTCCAGTTCTTTAACATAAGGCATTGATTTGTCATCTCTTTTCTATAAATTAATTTTACTACTAAAATATTTTTAATTAAAAAACTTTATTCTCTTTTGAGAATAAAGATTTTTGATTTAATGTGATTATTCAATAACTTCAGTAACTTGTCCGGCTCCAACAGTTCTTCCGCCTTCACGGATTGAGAATTGAGTACCTTTCTCAAGGGCAACTGGGTGAATTAATTCAACAGTAATAGTAACGTTATCACCTGGCATAATTAATTCCGATTTTTCACCTTTATTAATAAAGTTTCCCATACTTCCTGTAACATCAGTTGTACGGAAATAAAATTGTGGTCGATATCCCGGATTAAATGAAGTATGACGTCCACCTTCTTCTTTAGTTAGAATATAAACTTCACCTTTAAATTTAGTATGTGGAGTAACTGATCCTGGTTTAGCAATAACTTGTCCACGTTGAATATCTTCACGTTTAACTCCACGTAATAATACTCCAACGTTATCACCAGCTTGTGCTTCATCTAATAATTTTCTGAACATTTCAATACCAGTAACAACAACTTTTTTAAGACCTTTGTTAATACCAATAATATCAATTTCATCATTAACTTTTAAAGTTCCACGTTCAATTCTTCCAGTAGCTACTGTTCCACGTCCAGTAATAGTGAAAACATCTTCAACAGCTAATAATACTGGTTTATCAACTTCTCTTTTTGGTGTTGGGATTCATTCATCCATTGCTGTTAATAATTCTTTAATTTTTGCTTCTCATTCTTTTTTACCATCTAATGCTCCTCTTGCAGAACCACGAATAATTGGTGTATCATCACCTTCAAATTCATACTTAGTTAGTAATTCACGAATTTCCATTTCAACAAGTTCTAATACGTCATCGTCTACACTTTCCATATCACACTTATTTAAGAATACAACAATTTTTTTAACTCCAACTTGACGTGCCAATAGAATGTGTTCACGTGTTTGTGGCATTGGACCATCAGTTGCAGAAACAACTAACACTGATCCATCCATTTGAGCTGCACCTGTAATCATATTTTTAATGTAGTCGGCGTGACCTGGACAGTCAACGTGTGCATAGTGACGAGTTGGTGTTTCATATTCAACGTGAGCTGTATTAATAGTAATACCACGTGCTTTTTCTTCTGGAGCAGCATCGATAGAAGCATAGTCCTTAAACATACCTTTATATCCATCTGCTTCATGTTTTGAACAATAACTAGTAATTGCAGCAGTTAATGTTGTTTTTCCGTGATCAACGTGACCAATTGTTCCAACATTAACGTGCGGTTTTGTACGTTCAAATTTTTGTTTTGGGCCTGTTGATACAGGCTTTGATTTTTTTACTTCTTTTTCTGCCATTTTTGTTTCCTCCTTGGAAATAATTAATACTTATTTTTATTTAATTAAATTAAACACTAAGATAATTTTAAAGTAAAGTTATTATACTTTCAATTAAATTATTTTATTTTTTAATAATTCTTCCTTTTTGATATTTACCAGCAACTGCTTCAGCAACTGATTTTGGTGCTTCTTCATAGTGTGAAAAAGACATTGTATATGTTCCGCGTCCTTGGGTCATTGAACGTAATTCAGTAGCATAACCAAACATTTCAGATAAAGGCACTTTAGCTTTAACAACTTTACTATTACCACGCATTTCATCTGCTTCGATAGTACCTCTTTTACCAGAAATTTTACCAACAATAGAACCATAATATTCATCTGGAATAATAACTTCAACATTCATAATTGGTTCTAATAATACTGGTTTTAATAAATCTTTATTATCTTGTAAAGATTTAGAAGCTGCAATATTAAAGGCACGTTCTGAAGAGTCAACAGGGTGGAATGAACCATCATATAATGTTGCTTTAACGTCAATAACTGGATATCCTGCAATTAAACCATTAGCTAATGATTCAATTAATCCTTCTTGTACTGGTTTAATGTATTCACGTGGCACTTTACCACCAACAATTTTATCAACAAATTCGAATCCTTTATCTGGATTTGGTTCAAATTTAATAATAACATGTCCATATTGGCCGCGACCACCTGATTGATGAATATATTTACCCTCAGCTCGTTCACAAACTGCTTTAATTGTTTCACGATAAGCAACTTGTGGATTTCCAATGTTAGTTGCTACTTTAAATTCACGTTTTAAACGATCAGTTAAGATATCTAAATGCAGTTCTCCCATTCCTGAAATAATTGTCTGCCCTGTTTCTTTGTCTGATGAAACACGGAATGTTGGATCTTCTTCTGCAAGTTTTTGTAAACCTAAACTCATTTTTTCTTGATCAGCTTTTGTTTTGGGTTCAAGCGCTAATGAAATAACTGGTTCTGGAAATACCATTTTTTCTAAAATAACTTCATGTTTTTCATCACATAATGTATCACCAGTAGTTGTATCTTTTAAACCAACAATAGCAGCAATGTCACCAGCATAAACCTTTTTAATTTCGGCACGACTATTGGCATGCATTTGTAAAATTCGACCAACACGCTCTTTTTTTTCTTTAGTTGAGTTTAATACATAACTACCAGATTCTAATGTTCCCGAATATACTCTAAAAAAAGTTAATCTTCCAACAAAAGGGTCAGTCATGATCTTAAATGCTAACGCTGAGAAAGGTTCTTCATCACTAGAATGACGTTCTACTTCTTTTGATGAAACAGGTAATATTCCTTTAATTGCAGGTACATCTAATGGTGAAGGCAAGTAATCAATAACTGCATCTAACATTAATTTAACACCTTTATTTTTAAAGGCACTACCACATAATACTGGGAAAAACTCAGCAGCAATTGTTGCTTTACGAATTACTGTCTTAATTTCAGCAACAGTTACTTCTCCTTCAGCATATTTCATAAAGAAATCATCATCAAAGTGAGAAAGTGCTTCTAATAATTCCTCACGTCTACTTGCAATAACATCTTTAAGTTCTTCAGGAATTGCAATTTCTTTATAATCCTCATTTGGTTTACCATCAAAATGGTATGCTTTCATCTCAATTATATCAATAATTCCATCAAAAGCATCTTCTGCACCAATTGGTCATTGAATTGCATGAGCATTAGCACCAAGACGATCTTTTAATGTTTGAATTGAATGAGCAAAGTCCGCCCCAATTTTATCCATTTTATTTGCAAAAACAATTCTTGGTACATTATACCTAGTTGCTTGATTTCAAACAGTTTCGGTTTGTGGTTCAACTCCAGTTTGCGCGTCTAATACAGCAACTGCTCCGTCTAAAACTCTTAATGAGCGTTCAACTTCAACAGTAAAATCAACGTGACCCGGAGTATCAATAATATTTATTCGATTATTTCTTCAAACAGCAGTTGTTGCAGCTGAAGTAATAGTAATACCACGTTCTTGTTCTTGTTCCATTCAGTCCATAGTTGCGGCACCTTCATGTACCTCACCAATTTTATGAATTTTACCAGTATGATATAAAACTCTTTCTGTTGTTGTAGTTTTACCAGCATCAATATGAGCCATAATTCCAATATTTCTAGTATTTGCTAGTGAATATTCTCGACCTGATTTTTCTGCCATTTTCTCTCTCCTTTATTATCATTTATAGTGAGCAAAGGCTTTATTAGCTTCAGCCATACGATGAATTTCATCACGTTTTTTAATTGATGAACCATTACCAGTAGCAGCATCCATAATCTCAGCTGCAAGTTTATCTTGCATACTATTACCATATCTTGCTTGTGAATAAGAAACTAATCAACGAATTGCTAAAGTTATCTTACGAGTAGCACTAACTTCAATAGGAACTTGATAGTTTGCACCACCAATTCTTCGAGTTTTAATTTCTAATTGTGGTGTAATATTAGCAATTGCCTTTTCAAATACTTCTAATGGTACTTGTTGGGTTTTTTCTCCAACAATTTTAAAAGAATTATAAACAATTTTTTGAGCTACACTTTTTTTACCATCAATCATAATGGCGTTAATTAATTGAGTAACAATTTTTGAATCATAAATTGGATCAGCAACTAATTCTCTTTTAATAGCTTGATTTTTACGCATTTAGTTTTACCTCCTTATTTCTTATCTTTTGGTTTTTTAGTTCCGTATTTAGAACGACCTTGATTACGATTTACTACTCCGGCAGTATCAGAATACCCACGAATAACATGGTATCTAACTCCAGGTAAGTCTTTAACTCTTCCACCACGGATTCCAACAATAGCATGTTCTTGCAAATTATGACCTTCTCCAGAAATATAAGCAGTAACTTCCATACCGTTAGTTAAACGAGCACGAACAATTTTTCTTAAAGCTGAGTTAGGTTTTTTTGGTGTTCTTGTAGTAACTACAAGCGCTACACCTTTTTTTTGCGGACTGCTAATTGAAGAAGTTGTTTTTGTTAATGAATTATATGAAACATTTAACGCTGGTGATTTAGATTTGTATTTTTTATCTGTACGTCCTTTACGTAATAGTTGGTTCATTGTTGGCATTAATCGTTAGCCTCCTTTATGATTTTAAAGAATTAATTATATACACAATTCCTAGTGTATCAAAATTTAGTCCAATAAGTATAATACCAGTTTTTAATAGTAATAGTCAAATAAATTTTGAAAAATAATTAGAAAAAAATGACACAATTTAAATTGTGTCATTTTAATTATAATAAAATATTATATTTCTTATTCGTGTGCTGTTACACCAGTTAATTTAACAGCAACTGCAACATCTTTTGATTGCCCAAGTGTAACTTTAATATTAACTGTATTATCTCCTACAGTTAAATCTGTATCTTCTTTATCAAAAGTAAATATTGCTTCACTAGTTTTATCTTCATCAGTAACTTTTTTAATTGCTGCTGTAATAATATCTTTAGCATCACTTTGTTTTTGTGAATCATTTAATGATTTACCATCAACACCTTTTTCTAAAGCTGCTTTAATATCAGTTGTAACTTCAACATCTGTCTTTTTATGTGCTGTTACACCAGTTAATTTAACAGCAACTGCAACATCTTTTGATTGCCCAAGTGTAACTTTAATATTAACTGTATTATCTCCTACAGTTAAATCTGTATCTTCTTTATCAAAAGTAAATATTGCTTCACTAGTTTTATCTTCATCAGTAACTTTTTTAATTGCTGCTGTAATAATATCTTTAGCATCACTTTGTTTTTGTGAATCATTTAATGATTTACCATCAACACCTTTTTCTAAAGCTGCTTTAATATCAGTTGTAACTTCAACATCTGTCTTTTTATGTGCTGTTACACCAGTTAATTTAACAGCAACTGCAACATCTTTTGATTGCCCAAGTGTAACTTTAATATTAACTGTATTATCTCCTACAGTTAAATCTGTATCTTCTTTATCAAAAGTAAATATTGCTTCACTAGTTTTATCTTCATCAGTAACTTTTTTAATTGCTGCTGTAATAATATCTTTAGCATCACTTTGTTTTTGTGAATCATTTAATGATTTACCATCAACACCTTTTTCTAAAGCTGCTTTAATATCAGTTGTAACTTCAACATCTGTCTTTTTATGTGCTGTTACACCAGTTAATTTAACAGCAACTGCAACATCTTTTGATTGCCCAAGTGTAACTTTAATATTAACTGTATTATCTCCTACAGTTAAATCTGTATCTTCTTTATCAAAAGTAAATATTGCTTCACTAGTTTTATCTTCATCAGTAACTTTTTTAATTGCTGCTGTAATAATATCTTTAGCATCACTTTGTTTTTGTGAATCATTTAATGATTTACCATCAACACCTTTTTCTAAAGCTGCTTTAATATCAGTTGTAACTTCAACATCTGTCTTTTTATGTGCTGTTACACCAGTTAATTTAACAGCAACTGCAACATCTTTTGATTGCCCAAGTGTAACTTTAATATTAACTGTATTATCTCCTACAGTTAAATCTGTATCTTCTTTATCAAAAGTAAATATTGCTTCACTAGTTTTATCTTCATCAGTAACTTTTTTAATTGCTGCTGTAATAATATCTTTAGCATCACTTTGTTTTTGTGAATCATTTAATGATTTACCATCAACACCTTTTTCTAAAGCTGCTTTAATATCAGTTGTAACTTCAACATCTGTCTTTTTATGTGCTAATGTAAATGTAATAGTTATTGAATCACCATTATAAATTTTACCATCAGGAGTAACTACTGCACTAGTAATTGGATATCCCTCTTTTTCAGGAGTATTAACTTTAACTGTAATACCATTTAAATCAATGTTTTTATTTTCTGGAACTGCTTTAATAGCTTCTTTAAGTTCTTTCTCAGTTGGTTTAGTAATATCAACAACTGAAATTGGACCTAATTCTTTCTTTTTTAATACTGTATCTAAATTAACTACAGTTTGATCACCACAAGCTACAACTGAAGTAGTAGCTACTGTTGTTAGGGCTAATGCACCCATAAGTCTTAATAAATTTTTCATTTGCATATCTTAGTACCTCCGAAATAGTTATTTACTTATTTTTTGAATTTTAACATACAAGAAAATTAATGTAAAGATTTTTTGCTTTGCACATGTTAATTAACATATAAATTTATATATTCAAATCTTATTTTTTTACTAGTCTTTAATTTTCATTAAATAAGGTTTTTTTAAAAAATGTTATATAATAATAAGTATCATTTAAGGCATGTTTTTATAGCATACTTATGGTAATTGGTGAAGAAAGGGTTGAAAATTTTATGCAAAAAAGTCAGATAGCACGAGCTGTACAAAAAAAATTAGAATTATCAGAAAAAGAATACAAAGAAGTGTTAGAATTTATCTTAGATAAAATTGCTACTGCTTTAATTAAAGGAGAAAAAGTAACACTACGTAACTTTGGAACTTTTACTATTAAATACCGCAAAGCTCGACCGGGAGTAAATCCACAAAATTCAGAACCGATGGCTATTCCTAGAAAGCGAGTAGTTAAATTTAATTCTTGTAAAGCATTAAAAAAGAGAGTTAATGAAGGTAAATAAATATTTTATTTTAGGAATGACTTCAATCAAATATAGATTGTATATTCATTCCTTTTAATTTGTAAAATTAACAACCTTTTTAATCTTAAATAATTAAAAAATACTCTGTTTTAAATGAGTATTTTTTACTTTCTTCATATATTAATATTAAGATATATTTTTATTAACTACTTTTTTTCTGTTAAATTAGATATTTGCGTTTTTTTTATCTTTAGTTGTATGAATAAATGGTTTAGATTTTCAAAATGTATAAATTAATAATGGTAATAATATAAAAGCAGCAAATAAATCAATAAAGCCAAGAAATAAATAAAAATAAAAACCATTATGAGAAACATGTGCAACATAATATCCTAAACCTAAACAAATAATTGGCATTATAATTGTTCGTTGTAAACTAGCAAATAATGACAATTTACCACGATTAATTGATTGATAGAAAATAACAGCAACATAATGTAGTGTAGCTAATGGATAAAAAGCAAACTGCATAATAATATAAACTTTAAAGAATCTTGCCATTTCTAAATCTACGCCAAAGAAATGCATCATATATTGCCCCGCTATTACTACTAATAATACTGAAGCAATTAGCAACAATAAAAGTAATAAAGTTAAACGTCACATCAATTGTCAAACACGACTAAAGTCCTTTGAACCATAAACATAGCCAATTAATGCTCTTGCTCCCTGCGTAATTCCAATAATAGGTGCATTAATTAAAATTAACCAAGGCATAATACCACCATATAATTGAACAAAAACCGGAATACCAGTACTTCCCCCACCATGATAGTCTGGAGGTGGCAATGTATTTAAAATTTTAGTAGTAACCATTGCCAAAATACTTTGGGCAATATTTTGTAATAAAGAAGTTGCACCAATTAATAAAATGCCCGTTACTATTACTCATTTAAGTTTTAAGTGTGCTACTTTAAATCTTAAATTATCGGCACTATATCAAATAATACCTATTGAAAATAAATTAATGCTTGCTCAAGCAATAATAGTTGCATATGCAGTACCTTCCATTCCTAATTTACCAGGAATAACAAAAATAAAATCTAAAGATATATTTACTAAACAAGCCGCAACATTAATTAAAATTGTTCATAACATCATTCCTTCACTACGTAATAATGAAACTAAAAAATAAGCAAAAAAAAGTAATGGTGTAGCAAGAATTAAAATTTGCGAAAATCTAACTGCTTCTTTAATTATTATTTCCCTAATTATTGGATTACTTCCAGCATCACTTCCAGCTTGAAATTCAATAATACTCTGACAACTAAAATACATAATGATCATAAGAACAATAGAAACTAAAAAAGATAATAAAAATCCATTTCCTAAATATTCTGACATTTGTTCTCGTTTATTTTGACCATATGCAATCGAAAACTTAATACCTGTTCCAGTTGCAACCATTAAGGCAAAGGAAACCATCATTGAAGAAGGAACAGCAGCATAAGTAGTAGCAATATTAATAATTTTTAATGCTTGTTCAGCAGTTATCATTATTCCTGAATTTTGATAATTATTATAACGATCAATAATACTTTGTCCACCTCATTGTGTAGCAATTCATTTATCAAAAATTTGATAAGTAGAAAAAATAATTACAGCAATTAAAGGTGGTGTGACCATAATAAAGATTGCTTTTCATGGATTTGCCGTGCTAAAAATAGCTTGTCTTTTCAACTTGTTTATTGAATTTCTTTCTGTTCGTTTATTGAAAGTAACTTTAGCAAGATTTTCTTTTTCCATAATATTATCCTTTCTAACAAAATTAATCTAATTTATTATATTTTATAAAAGCTCATAACTAAAATATCTATTGCTGTCACAAATAAAAAACATGTTTAGTATTTTAAAAAATGTTAGAAGAAAAAAATTAAAATATAAATTTTTATAAAAAATATAATTACATTATAACCTAATAATAAATAAATATTTAAAAATAATCTCTTTCTTTAATTTATTTTTTATTTAAAAACTATCATTACTTCCAATTGAAAAAACAATTGGTATTTTATTAGTTTTTCATTTAGTTCCTGTATGAAAATCAGGAGTAATAATAACATAAACCATACCAACTTGTTGATAATAGTTATTAATTACATGTTTAGCAAATTTATCACTAAAATATTGAATAGTGAAATTACCAGTTAAAGGATCGCTCTTTAATTGATTAGAAGTATTAATAACATTCTTATTAATTTGTTGATATGTTAAATTAGGATTAACAATAATTGGATCCATTCCTGATAAATCATTAATTGTATTTAAATCAGAACACTTATCTGTTAAAGTTACTTTCAAAATGGCTGTTGTTCCTGTTCAATAAGGATCATTAACATCTGCTGTAATTTTAACTCAAATATCACCAGCAACCTGTTCTTCATCATCTGCTGCCACTTTTCCTTCTTCATCACTAAAATAATTAACAGTAAAACCAACTGCTAACTTATTATTCTCAAATTGCTTAGCACTATTAAAAACAGTTGAATCAATTTCTTTATTTGGTTTATTAAAATCAATATCGATTTCTGGCATTTCTTCTAAATGAGTAATTGTATCTAAACTAGTCTTATTACTGATTAATGTTATTTTAATAATGGCTGTTGTTCCTGTTCAATAAGGATCATTAACATCTGCTGTAATTTTAACTCAAATATCACCAGCAACCTGTTCTTCATCATCTGCTGCCACTTTTCCTTCTTCATCACTAAAATAATTAACAGTAAAACCAACTGCTAACTTATTATTCTCAAATTGCTTAGCACTATTAAAAACAGTTGAATCAATTTCTTGATATTTTTTATAGTAGTATCAACTTTAATATTAGATAAATCAGTAAGATTAGTAATATTATCTAAATTGGCCTTTTGAATTGTTATTTTCAAATATTTAGTTTGACCTTTTCAATAAGGATCATGGTGATCGGCAGTAATTATAACATAAACATCCCCTGGTTCCTGTCCATCGTTATTAATAGTATCTTTATCACCATCATTTTTATAATAATTAACTTGATAACCAGCAGCTAGTTGATGTTGTTTAAATACATCTGCTGTATTATAAATATCTTTATTAATTTCACCATAAGTTGCTCCTAGTGTAAGTGTAAGTTTGATATTGCTTTCTTTAGTTGTTCTGAATAATGATTTTGATATTATTTGTAAATTTTTATGATGATAATTAATCTTATTATCTAATTCACTAGTAACTGATAAATTAGTTGTTGTGATAATTGGTGTAATAACAGTTGTTAAACTTACTAATGTTGTTAATAATGCTTTCATAAATTAATCCTCCCTCTTTTTAACACTAATTTTAGTAAAATTTTATCATTTTTCAAATAAAGATGGTTGATTATAAAATGAGGAAAATCGTTAATAATTAAAAGATAATAATTATTTTATTATAAGTGCAAAAGATTAATTATAATAATTTAATGAATAATTGCTTTCTTTTTTTCTATAGCAAATACTTTAAATTTAAATAGTTTTACATACTGTCTTGATAAAAAAGCACAAAAGAAAATTAAAATTAACATCTTAACAAATGAGTAAATTATAGTAACAAAAAAATTATTATTTACAAATTCCACTGCTCTTCTAGCAACATTTAATCCAAATATTAAGCGCAATAATAAACCTGTCATAAATTCAACACTAATTACTTTATTAAAAGCAATATGGAAAAATAAAATAAAAGTAGTACCATGAAATAAAAAGGCTAAAATTTTATTATAATTAATATTTAACATAATAAAAGGAATAAATAAAAATAAAGCTTGCAAAATTTCCATAATATCTCAATAAATTAAAGGAAAATAAAATATCATTCGACAACTAATAATAACAATAAATAAAGAAAAACTAAGTAATGAATAAACCACATTATCTTTTATCTTTTCTCAATTTATTCATCACTGAAAATTAAGACCAACTAAAAAAACTAATAACCCAGGTATCAGTTGTAAAAATCCACCCTCACGAAATGATACATAAAATAAATCTCAATTAAAGTTATCATATCAATATAACTTACTAGTAAGTTGCAAGTTAATACTAAATATTAAAACTATTATTAAAAAAATACTAGTAATAACTAAAGTTATTATTTTAACAATATTTCAACTTTTATTACTTAAAGAAAAATGGTTAGTAACAACTTTTACTAATGCGCTACCACCAATAATAATTCATATCATTCATTTACCATAATCAAAAAATAATAATTTAAATCATAATCCTATCATATAACCTGTTGTTACATATCCTTCTTTAAAAGCAAAAAAATCTAAATACATAAAACTTGTAATTAAAGATAAAATCATAATAACTAGTATTAATTTACTATACTCTTTTCAACTAAAATTATTATTGGCACTTAAAAAACCAAATGATATCAATATAACAAATAACATTGGTGAGCAAAAATAAGCATTAAAAGCATGTAAACTACCACCAATATTTAAAGTAACATTTTGTACATTATTTCAAACAATAAAAATAGTAGCAAGCACAATAAGTAATCTAATGCCATTATTTCGAAAGTTAATTTGTTTAGAATTGATAATATCCATTACTTAAACTCCTCACTATGATCATACATATTTGTCATATCAAAAAAAGGTGTTAAAATTGGCTGACCATCTCAAATTATTGGTCGTGAATTAATATCTAATAATCAAGCAATAGTAGCTGGAATATCATAAATTTTAATTTTATCTGGAATAATTCCGTGTTTTGGAATACAATTTCCTGCAAAAAGCAAAGGAATTTTTTGTTCAGCATCAGAAGAATGACCATGATATTGTGAAACACCTCCATGATCAGAACTAATAATTAATAAGGTATCTTCTCACATTTCTAAATCTTTTAAATTTTCAATAATACCTCCAATATATTTATCAGTCTGACTAATTGCTTGATAATATTCTTCACTATTTCATTCACGTGAATGACCTGCTAAATCAGGATTAACATAATAAAAAAATGAAAATAAAGGTTTATTAATTAATACATTTTTCGTATTTTCAAAAGTTTGTTTATCATTTTCTGTTGCACAATAATTACCATTATTACTAATTAAAGTTTTTATATTTTCTTGTCCTTTGGGCTGAAAATTAGCAATCATTTCACCTTCACTAGCATAACCAAATAAATTTTTTGAAGGACCATACTTATCAATAATAGAACTAAAAATACTTACTTGATCAGTTTTTACTTCAGCATGAACAGTATGATGAATATTCCACAAATCTTGATCAACAACACCATGCTTAATAGGATCTGTAGCAAACATAACACTTGCTCAATTTGCAGCAGAAGAAGTTGGTAAAACATCACGTGCTTCCAATGTATATGCACCATGATGCATTAAATAGTTCATATTTGGACTATAACCACTTTTTAATGCATAACTGGCCATACCGTCAATACCCACCATAACTACATGTTTAGGTTTTTTTGCTTTAGGAACCAATTGATTAGTTGGTTCATTTGTTAAATAATCGTTACTATGTGGTACATAATTTAAAATTGGATCGCGATAACTATCGTAACTAATAGTTATCATAATCCAAACTACTACTCACACAATATTTATTAGTAAAAAAACAATTATTTTTTTAGAATTAAACATCATAATACACCCTTTTTAATGAAATAATGATTATTAAATTTTACTATAAATAAATTTATGAAGTAATTATATATTAAATTCTTGACTTTCATCATCCTCTAACTAATAAACTAACTCCAAGAACAAAACATATTGGTACAATAATGATTAAAAAAATAATTGCAAAATAAACTTGTTCAAAAGGATGAGAAACATAAGTATTTTTAGCCGCTTCTATATCTAGTTGATCTCAATTATAAAACAAATTAATAATACCATAGTGTTTTAAACTTCAAAAACCGTTACCAAGAAAATTATTATAGTGATCATTAAAAATAGCTGTTCCAAATAGTATTAAACTAATTATTAGAAAAAGCAAAGTTAAAATACATAAGAATAATCCTAGTTTTTGCTTTCAATCCCAAGATGTAACTTTTTTATATTCTACATTTTTATCCATATTTAACACTTACTAAACACTAAGAATATAATCAACGTTTAAAATAACCAAATATTAAAGATAAAACACTAACACCAAGAAAGATAGCAGTTAAAATTACTGTAAATACAATTCCGACAACTACTTGCGCAAGAGGATAAGTTAAAAGTTTATCACTAGTAGCATCTGTTCACATTTGATCATAGCCAGCTTTGCTTAAAAAACTATCAAGTCCTCATACAGAAATAGCATGAAAGCCATTTCCGGCATATTGTGAACTTCCTCCACTTGGGGCTTTAAAATTGGCTGTTGCAATTAAAATTAGTCCTAATGCTAAACAAAGCAAACTAATTACCAGTGAGGCAAAGCCAATTTTTATTCCTCAATTTTGTTTCTTAAAAAGATTTATAAGATTTTTCATTAAGGTTTCTCCTTTACTACCTAATTATTTTATTGTTTTACCAAAATAATGTATTAATTGGTATTATCACAATAAATAAATTATAGCGTAAAATTTTTTTAAATATTAAAAAAATTATGAATAAAAACATAAAAAAATCATTAGTACTTTTACTAATGATTTTTTCTATATTATTATATTATTCTTCAATTAATACTTTAATACCAGGGCCCATTGCTGTAGTAATACTTATATTTTTAATATAAGCACCCTTAACTGCTGCGGGTTTAACTTTTCTTAAAGTGTTAAGAATTGCTAAATAATTATCTTTTAACCCTTCTTGTGCAAATGATACTTTACCAAGAATAACATGAATATTACCTTGTTTATCAACACGATATTCAACTTTACCTTTACGAATATCAGCTATTGCTTTTTGAACATCCATTGTTACTGTTCCTAGTTTTGCTGTAGGCATTAACCCTTTTGGTCCTAATACTCTACCAATTTTTCCTAATTCACCCATCATTTCGGGTGTTGCAATAATAACATCAAAATCAAATCAACCTTTTTGAATTTTTTCAATCATTTCCTTACCACCAACAAAATCAGCTTGACTTTCCATTGCCTCTTTTTGTTTAGTAGTAGTTATTACTAAAACACGTTGTGTTTTTCCGGTCCCTGCTGGTAAAACAATAGAACCACGTAACATTTGATCAGCATGTCTTGGATCAACATTTAAACGAAATGCTGCTTCAACTGTTGCATCAAATTTTAACGATGAAGTTTGTTTAGCTAATTCTAAAGCACGATCAATTGGATAAACTTTAGTGTTATCAACTAATTTTGCAACTGCAAGATATCTTTTACTTCTATTCATATTAAACACCTTGCTTTCCATCTTCAACAGTAATACCCATATTCTTGGCTGTTCCTGCAACAATTTTAATTGCATCTTCTAAAGAATAAGCATTTAAATCAGGTAATTTAATTTGAGCAATTTCTGTGATTTGAGCAATAGTAAGTGTTCCTACTTTTGTTAATTTAGCATTTGATGAACCTTTTGCAAGTTTCAATGCTCTTTTTAAAAGAAATGTTGTTGGTGCAGTTTTTATTTTAAAGTCAAAAGTTTTATCTTTATATGCTGTAATAAAAACTGGAATTGGAACTGGATTAACATCATCTTTTTGATCTTTGGTTTTATCGTTAAATTCTCTACAAAAACGTGGCATATCAATACCGAATGATGCTAAACTAGCACCTGGTTTGGCACTACCAGCTGGTAATTGAATAATACCTTCACGATTAATATTTTTTTTATCTGCCATGAGCAACTCCTCCTAAATGGATTCTCACTGTGGTCCAAACGAATAAATCTTCCACAAGTTTAAACATAATTAAAGTCTATTTATATATATAAATAGTACTTTACAAATAATAACATCATTATAATTAGTAGTCAAATATATTTTAATTTTATTTTACATAAAAATTAAATAATTTAAACTAAACTTTAATTTTTTTACAACTATCATATTCTACTTTAATTTCGGTTTGACGACCAAACATATCAACAGAAACTGTTGCAACACCCTTATCTTCATCTAATTTAATAACTTGTCCTTCTCGGCCTTGTAAAGCACCAGAAGTAATATGAACAAAATCATTTAACTCAAAATCACGAATAATTTTTTTTGTCTCTTTAACTTTAGGTTGTGATGAATTTTTAGAATTACGATATAACATTTCATTAACTTCTTTAGTAGAAAGTGGAGTCGGTGGTACACCTTTACCACTAGAACCAATAAAACCATTAATCCCTGTTGTATTACGAATATCATATCAAGTATCTTCGGTTAAAATCATATGAACAAAAATATAACCAGGAAAAATATTTTTTTCAGTTATTTTTTTATCTTTATCTGGTATTGCTTCTTTAACAACCCTAACTTGAAAAATATTATCTTTTAAATTTAATTTTTTTTCAATTTTATTTTTCAAATCAGCAGCAACTTTATCTTCATGACCTTTGTTACAATTAACAATATATCATTGTGCTTGCTCAATTCGATGTTTATGTGTTTCTTCTAATGATGTAGTTTTCACTAAAGGGGTTTCTTTTTTTATTCTTTCGCTCATTTTTTGGCATCTCCATTTTTTACATTATTTTTAATAAAGGTAATACAAATAGTAATAACTGCTCAATTCCATAAAAGAATAGTGCTAAGACAGCAATAAATAATACTGTTGTAATAAATTTATTATTTAATTGTTTTCTTGGTGTTCAACGAGTTCTTCTAATTTCTCTTGATAAGTATAAGAAAAAATATTTATGATAAGTTCTCGCTTCTTTTTTATAATAAAAACGTTCTTCAGGCGTACGATTTTTACGTTCTTTTTCTCAAATTTCGCTAATATTAACCTTTTTATTTTTATCGGCTGTTCGTGGATCAAAACTTGGTTTTCCTTCAGAAGCTCTTTTTGTTCTTAAAGGTTTAATTTTACGTAAAATATTAAATTTACTTTTTAAAAGAGCCAATTTTTCAGGATTAATTTTTGGTTTTTCTTTTGATTTGTCTTCTGCACTCATGAAAATTTCTCCTAACGTGATTCCTTATGTAAAGTATGTTTTTGACAATGTTCACAATATTTTTTTAGTTCCATACGCTCTTTATATTTAATCTTATTTTTGTATGTATGATAATTACGATTTAAACACACAGTACAAATTAAAATTATTTTTTCGTTCATTAAATTCACCTAGAAAATTTAACCATTTTTAATTATATTATTATTTAAAATAAGTGTCAATTTTAAAATATTTTTATTTTAAAAACAAAGTTAAATTTTTAATCTTTCTTTAAAATTCATCATTTCTAAAATAATTGTACAAGAAAAAATAAAATAATAAATAAAAAATAATGTTTTTTTAAAAAAACATTATAATATAAAAAATAATTTTAATTAACTATTAATACTTCCTAAAAGTGGTTGTCTTTCATTAGGTTCTATGATAACTTCTGACATATCATTATTTGCATTTGTAACAAATTCCGGCTCAAACTCATAATCAGGAATTTTTAACTTTATTCTTTCCTGTTGACTATTATCTTCAATCTCTGGTACTAATTCTACCTTTTTATTTTTGGGAGTATAATTATCTATTCATTCTTTAAACATTGTTAATGTTGGTCTTCAATCTTTTATTTTTCCGAGTTTAACAAAACTAGGAATTGTTTTATCTGAATGTCTCATTTCAAACTTATCTCAATTATTTTTTTCTAAATACTCATATATTTCCTTTAAATCTTTATTACTCAAAATACCTTTATATAAAGAAAAACTTTTTGTAATGTGTTCTTTTCTTTCATTAATAATTTTAATAATAATTTCCTCTTTACTATTTGAAGTATTAGATTTACTCATTGTAGAAAAATATGTATGACTAACATCCATCATTGCTGAAATTGACATTAAATTTCCTCCCACAATATTACCATTTGTAAAATTAATGCCTGCAGTTGCAAAAGTAGTAAGTGATTTTAAGTATTCAATAGTTTTTGTTACTTTTTGAATTTTATATAAATCAAAACCTGATATTCCACTAAGCACTTTAACTAATCCATTTGTACCAGTAAATAATTTATTTAATGCAATAGAAATCATTTCTGGAGTTAATTCATTACTTACAGCATCTTCTGTTAATTGTTCAGCAATTTCAGAATAAAGTCTTTCATTATTTGGTGGTAAAGTAGGAAAAGTGGGTAAATTTGGCTCGGTAGTTGTACTACCACCAGTTTCATTTAAATTATACGCTTGTCAAATAACTCAACCACCAAATGCAGCATATAATATATCAGCTACTCCACTTTTAATTAATTGGTAACGTTTTTCAATATTACTATCCCTAGTAACAGACTTAAGTCCTGCTATTGTTAGTAGAACTCCTGTTGTCGTATTACTTCAATTTTGTGCACTTAATGCTCCTGCTCTAACTGGACCATGAAGATTATTCAACGCTTTTTGTACTTCTTTTCATGTTTCTTCTTTATTTATTTTCATTTTATTTATTCCTTTCATAGTTAAAGTAGTTTTAAATTAAATTTTTAATTTTATTGATAAGATGATACATAATTATTCATTAATAATATTACTAATCGTTCACTTACTAATATTTATTGAGAAAGATGGCCCAATATCAAAAGCACGAGATATAGAACTACTTCTAAGTTGTTGATATATAGTGTTTTCATCATGTCACATAAATATATAAATAACTAATCCTTGTGATTTATGACCTGCAGGTGGCTGATTTACTACTCGTCAAACTGGTAATTGATTATCTTTGTCTTGAATTTTTTTGGTATTAAAGTTTAGTTCATTACTTTTAATTGTTGTTGTATTATCCATAACACTATAAGTTATACTGTCTGTCGAATTAGCAAAAATTGTTGGATATAAAAACATAAAATTATTTCATGAATCAGCATAATCACTTCATTTTAAAAGCGTAGTTATTTCTGAATTATAATCTATTAGTTTTCCTCCATCTTTTGGAAAACTATGACTTAATGTTAAATTATTATTAGTATCCAAATTTTTGCTATCATATTGGAAATATCCAACGCTAATAATGTTACCAGTACTGTCAACTAAATATCTAATACTTATCTTTTTACTATTATTTTCAATTGAAAAATTATTAATAACAGATTCTAAATTTGGACTATCAATCATATTATTGAAAATATTTTCAGAAATTTTTTCTGCAGTGCTCTCATTATTTTTTAAACTACTTTTAGTAATAAATTGTTTAACAAAGTCAAGACAAATTCCCCTACTATTTTTTGAATGAGATTGAGCAATATAATATAATCCCAATGTTTCACTTAAATTATCATAGTTCTTAATTGCATCAACAATACCTTTTGTTCCAGTTAATGATATATGAGTATTAGCACCACCAAATTGAATAAAAGTAAAATTACTTTTAGACTTTTTATTTGAAATATAAGCTGTTGTTGATATTTTGCTCAAGTTTTGTTTTTGAAAAATTTGCAAATCATTAGTACTTGTTAATTGTTCTTCTTTATAATTAATAGCAGCAATTTCTTTATCAAACTCATTAATAACATCTTTATTTATCTTTTCAGGATTATAAGTTAATTTAAAATTCTCAATATAAATATCTTTTACATAAGGTTCTAAACTTGGATTATCAATAATGCTTTTAACATCAAAAAGATGATATATTCCATTTTCATCCTGACTATTTAAAATAGTACTATTACTTAAATTACCATACGTAGTATTAGTAACAACTTCATTAGTTTCAGTTTTATTTTTATTTTCTTGTTTTAATTTATTAATACTTGTTAAATTATTAGTAATACTAGTGTTAGCAACAATATTAGTGGTTGCTAATGTTAAACTAAGTCCTAACCATAAATGTTTATTTTTTAACATTTTATTTTGCACCTCAGAATTTTATTTTTTAGTAAATCTATTATAAATTTCATTTAATTTTTTTTCATAAATGTTATGAAGTTTTGGTTGATAATATTTCGTATCTTTTAACTTTGTTGGCAAATACTGTTGTTGTACATAATCGTTAGCATAATCATGTGGAAATTTATATAATTTAGCTTTACCTACTGATTTTTTTAATGTTTTAGATCAATTATGCTTCAAATAATCAGGAATTGGATATATTTTTCCTTGTAAAACATCACTATATGCTTTTTTGTACTGCCAAATTAGCACTATTTGATTTCTCACTAAGTGCCATTTCAATAACTACTAAACCAAGCGGAATTATACCTTCAGGCATACCAATTTGACGAAAAGTATCAATAGCAGTTTTTACCCTAATTGCTAAAGCGGGATTAGCAAGTCCAATATCTTCGTAAACAATAATCAACATTCTTCTTAATAAAACTTCATAATCACCAGTTGCTAATAACCTTGCTAAATAATGCAAAGCAGCATTAACATCACTGCCTCTAATTGATTTTTGTAATGCTGACTTTAAATCATGATGTTCATTTCCCTCTTTAGCATTTCAATTACTTGCTTTAGGCATAATAGCATTAATAATATCAATAGTTATGATTTCATTAGGATATAATTTTATTAATATTTCTAAAATATTAATTGCTATTCGTAAATCACCGGTTGCTAAATTACAGATTTTTTCTAAAATTTCATCACTAATATTAAAATTAAAAAATGAATTATTAGTAATTATTTTTTTTAAGCCTAATAACATTTCTTCATTACTAATTGGCTTTAATTCTAATAATAGACATCTACTTCGTAAAGCTGGATTAATTACAAAATAAGGATTTTCAGTAGTGCAAGCCATTAAAATAAAATTGCCATGTTCTAAATATTGTAATAATAAATCTTGACGATCACGATTCATGCGTTGTATTTCTTCAATTATAATTATATAAGGTTTAGTATTTTGTGCTATTTTAATTAATTTTTCTAAATTTTCTTTTTTATCAATGGCAGCATTAAATACTCCAAATTCACATTTTAAATCATTAGCTAGTGCTTGAGCAATAGTGGTTTTGCCTGTTCCTGGATTACCATAAAATATTAATGATGTTAAAAACTTCTCATTTAATATTCGATTAATAATTCCATTTTTATCATTTATCAAATGACTTTGACCAATTATATCATTAACGGTAGTTGGTCTTAATATTGTTGCCAGCGGCTTATCCATACTCATCACCTTTGTTTTTAATTTAACGTCGTGAAGTTATTTTAACAATAGAACTAAAATTAATAAAGGTTAAATTATTATTTTTAATATTAACGTCCAAGGATTGAAGCATTTTATATTCTTTATCATCATCATATTTAATAATGATACCAATGTTTTTTAAATGCTGATATTTATCATTTTGTTCAGAAACACTAACAAGTTCAATATTATTTATCTTTTTTATGATATCAAAATTAATTGTCTTTTGAAAATGAATTTGATAGTTATCGCCATCAATATTAATTCCTATATTCATTTCTAAATTAATGTCATTAGTAGGAGAAAAATTATTCATATCATTAATAGTTTCTTGAAATAATAGTGAAATAAGTGAAATAGAATTATCTTTAAAAGTAATTGGATATATTACACCACTAGGAAGAACATTTGGATATAATTCAATAGAATTTAAATCTTTAACATTAAAATTGTTATTTTTAAAAATTTTTTCATTTGGTTCTTTATTTTGACATTGAATATTTATTGAAAACTCGATAGTATCTTGCAATTGATTTTTACCAACAATTGTTACTATTATAGATTTTGGTTTTTGATAATTTCCAGTAATCGCATTACTAGTAATAATATAATCTTGATCATTAAAATCTTGATGTCATTTTTGCTTACCAAACTCATTTATTTTTTTACTAACAAGGAAAGCAATATGATTATCAATATCCACTTTGCTAACATTAGTATTATCTTCAATAGTTATTAATTGATTAATTACACTTTCATCATTTTCCAATACTGTTTTAATAACAGATAATGATTTTTTTGTTCAACTACCTTGAACATTAAAATTAATATTTAATTGACCTTTAATAATTTCACTACTATTTTTAGCACAAATAACAACTGTTATTTTCTTTTTTATCATATAATTATCAAAATTTTTTATTGAATCATAATTAATAACAAAATCACTTCTTGTTACTTTATCTGATAATGATTTTTCTTTATTAATTTCCTCTAAAAATTTCTCTTCAATAATTTTATTAACTTGAGATTCTATTTCATTTTTAGTTCCTTTTGTAGCATCTGACATTACTACTGTTTGTGATGGAATTGTAATTCTATTGTCTAAATCAAAAATATTAAATTTTTCCGGAATAACATCATTTTCAACACTAAAATTGAAATTTAAGTCACAAGGAAACAAACCATAATTACTACCAAATTGATTAACACTCATTTCAATTATAAACTGTTTTATTTTTTCTTTATAAGATGGTATTTTTATTGAAAAATTATTTTTAAGTGCATTTTCATCATTAATTTTAATATTAATAGCTGGATTTACTGGTAAATGTACAAAAAAATTATTAGGAATATCTATTTTATTTGTTTGTAACACATTATCAATCTTTTTTAATAAATCACTAAGATAAAAATTTTTTAGTTTTTTATCAGTAGATATTAAACTAATATTGTTTAATTTATCCTTGTAATCTATCAAATTATATTTTTTATTTGTTGGACAATTATTCTTATAATAATCTTCTCAAGTTTTATCTTGATTAGGATTTCAGTTGTTGGAATTATTAGTATTTATGGCACTATTTCATTGATTATTTGCAATTATTAAAATCATAGTAGTAATAATTAAAACAACCACAACAAATAACAAAGAAAAAATTTTAAACCAATGTTTTTTTTCTTGTTTAACATTAGGTTTTTGCTTATAATTTGATTTTTCATTTTGATTAATGCCAATTTTATACATTATTTCCTCCACCAAAAATCGATAATAAAACACAAAAAAACTTTATAATGATTAAAAAATCACTACAAAGCAACAGCTAAATTATATAAATAATAAATATAACAATAAAACTTATAAATTAATTTTTAAAATTAAAAAAATAAAATTAAAATATAAATTTTATTGTTATCTTAATTCTATCATAGTAATTTTTATTAAATATATTTTTTGTAACTATTTTTTAATTTTAACTTTACTCGTGTTCAAGCATTATCAACTTGCTTATAGCTTAAATTTAATTTTTTCATAATTTGATGAACATTATATCCTCTTCGCTTTAATTTTAAAACTTCATTTTCATTAGTAGTAAAATTTGTAATACTAATAACTTCTTCCAAAAATGAAGTATATTCATAATCATTTTTTTGATATAAATAATCATTATATTTTAAGGCACAATTAATAATTTTATGATTATTATTTAAAAAACTTTTAACATAAGTAAATACTCCTCATTTTACTTCATAATATAAAAAATTTTGAAATGACTTGTTTTTTCTTTCTTGAAATTTAAAAATTGCCTTTAAAAAAATAAAATAAAAAGTTGATTTTAAATCATTTGTTTCCAAAGGAATAGCAAAAAACTTTTTAATAATATTTCGTAAAAAAAATCATTTTTCAATTCATATTTTTTATATAAAAAATTAAAAGCAAATTCATTGTTTTCAATACAATACAAATAAATCAATTCATTATCATTCATAATTAAATCCTCCTAAATATTTCAAATAACAAACTAATTATGAATTACTAATCAACTAATTATTTAAAGTTATGATGTATTAGTATTTAATTTTGAAATTCTTAATATTACATATTTGATCCATAATCACGTTTAATAGTTGTTTGACTCACTATTGATGATGAATCTAACAAATTTATCTTATCTTTAAAGATTTCTACTTCTGTTTGTGGTATGTATTTCTCTTCTAGTTTCATTAGCCACTTTGTCAATTTCCTGTTCTTGATTTTGATTTCAATTTGATGATAAACTAAAAAAATCTTTTAAAAACATTTTATTTTCAATAGTTAACTGATCATAATTTTTAATTGTCAAAGCAATTTCTTTTTGTAATAGTAAACAAGCGTGATTTCATGCTGAATTTCCTGAGTTATCTTTATAATCAACATCAATTGGTCATTTATTAATTAAATAAGTTACTAATTTTCGTCAATCATTTATTACCGCTATATGTAGTAATGAATAATTTAGTTCATCAAATACTAAACTATTAATAACTTCTTTTTGTCAAAAAATTTCAATATTTGAATTATTTTTTTCATTTAATTTTTTAATTTCATTTTGCAAATATTCTAATGAATCTATTACTGATTCTTCTTTTTCTAATCAATTATCATCATCTCCCTTTATAATATAGATTATTTTTTCATAACAATTTCCTTTAGAAATCATTATTTCATTTTTAAATTTTAGAAATTCTTTAAATGTTTTTATTATTAAATTTTTATTTTTAATAGAGCAAGTTAAAGCAGTAAAACCACCTTGATTTTTATCATAAACATGAGCTTTGTATAATAATAAAATATTAAAAATTTCAATTCTTCCATTTTCAGCAGCTAAAATTAAAGAGGTATTACCATCTCAATCTTTATAATTAACATCAGCACCATTTTCCAATAAAATCTTAACTATATCCAAATGACCATATTGAACAGCTAACATTAAAGGCGTATTACCATATCTATTTTCATAATTAACATCAGCACCACTTGCCAATAAAACCTTAACTACCTCCAAATGACCACTTTCAGCAGCCAACATTAAAGAAGTATTACCATCTTGATCTTCATAATTAACATCAGCACCATTTTCCAATAAAACCTTAAGTGCTTCCAAATCACCAACTTCAACTGTTTCAATTAACAGTTCATTTACTAGTTGCATACTATTCACATTTTCCTTTCAAAAAATAAAAATCACTTATTTTTTAAAAAACTATCATAAAAATAATTATTTTTGTAATTTTTTGACATTACATATTTGATTAATTTAAAGAATAATAAACTACTTATGTTATTATCAACTTTATGTTAATAGTTACTTTAACAAATAAATTTTATAATAATATATAATATTTATAAAACTTAATAATAAGTTTTTTAACTCATTACTTTCATAAAAAGTAAATGAGTTTTTTTATTTTGAAAGGAAAATGTGAAACAGATGTATTTAAATATTTTAAAAAACTTATTTAAACGTAGAAAAAATCATTATCCAAGTAATAACAGTACAGATATTGAAAATAACGAGTTTTTTTCTTCTACAATGAACAAAAAATATTATCAAAATTAAAAAAATTAAGTGAAGAAAAAGATAAAGAATTAGAAAAATTAACTAATAAAAATAATAACACTCCCAAAATAATATTACTTTCTTCAAATATTTTAGAACTAAGATCAAAAATTTGAACTTTGGAAGAAATGTTAGAAAAGAAAATAACAATAAAAATAGAACAATTAGAAAAAAGTAAAATAAATAAATATAAAAATTTTTTTATTAATTTTTTTACTTTTTGAATTAAAGATAAAAACAAATATATTAATAATAAAATAAATAAGATAAATTCTGACTATACAAATATTAAAAACAATTGTAAAGAATTAGAAAACCATTTAATTGATCAAATAAATATATGCAAAAATTTAAAAGAAAAAAATGAAAATTTTCAGAACCAAATCCAATAAATAAAGAAAAAACATTTACACCTAAAATATAAAAGTATCTTTTTAAAAAAAATATTTTATTTTTTCATAAATTTAAATATTATCAAAAAATATAGGTTCTTAAAATTTACGATAATTTTAACGTTTCAACGTAAATATAGTTTGCAATAATACCACAAGCAACGCTAGCATTAAATGATTCTATTTTTGGACTTATTGGTATTTGAACAATATAATCTGTATGTTTTAATAACTTTGGACTTATCCCTTCACCTTCATTACCAATAATTAATGCTAAGTTGCTACTACAATCAATAGTAAAATAATCAATTGCTTTTGCTGTTTTAGCAGCAGCCAAAATTCAAAATTTATATTTTTCTTGTAAATTATTAATTGCGAAAGTTAAATTATTAACTTGACAAATTGGAATAATACTTAGAGCACCGACTGCAGCTTTTGCAACTACACCATTTATTTCAGATTGATTACGATTTAAAACAATTACACCATCAAAGTCATTACCCGCTGCAATTCTTAACATTGAACCAAAATTATGTGGATCAGAAATACGATCTAAAATTAAAATTCTTAAAAATTTAGATGTTGAAGCAATATTAATTAATTCATCAAGAGAAAAATATTGATAGTCTTTAACATTAGCAGCAATATTTTGATGTTTAGTAGTACCTAATAAATTATTCATTGCTTGTAAACTAATAATTTCATAAGGAATATTTACACTTTTTAAATCTTTTTTCAATTCTTGGTACTTATCTTGAACTAAAAAAACTTTTTTAATTTTTATTAATGATGATGTTGATAATGCAGCAATAATAGGGTGATAACCATAAATATATTGTAATGCCATAATTTTGCTCCTTTAAATAATATTCAAATCTTTTAATTCTTGACGAATTTTATCAGCTTCTTGGTATTGTTTTTCCTTTTTTAGTTGTTCTCATATTTTAATTTTATTTTTAATCTTTTCAGAATAATTACCAACTTTAAAATCAAATCCTAATATTTTTAAAGCAAAGGTAAAAGTATAAAAAATTTCTTGAAATTCTTCATTAAAATTTTTTTTAATAAGTGCTTCATTTAATTTTTTAATCATATTTTCAATTAAAGTAATAGTATTAGTTGTATCAATATTATTTGATAAATTTTTAATAATTTGTTGATAATAAATTGAATGATGATTATTATTACATATTATATTGTTAATAAATATTTGATATGTTCATTGTTTTAAAACATTTTCATATTTTTTTGTTGACACTAATCCATTTTCAATTGTTTCCTTATTAAAATCAATTGGTTGTTGATGGTCACGATTTAATATTAAATATCGCAATACATTCGGGTGATGTTGCTGACAAAATTCTTTAACCAAAATAAAATTATTTAAAGATTTTGACATTTTTTCATTAGCAATATTAACATGACCATTATGTCATCAAATATTTGACATTTTTTTATTATTAGCTGCAACAAATTGAGCTCGTTCATTTTCATGATGAGGAAATTTTAAATCAACACCACCACCATGTAAATCAATAGTTTGACCATTAAATAAATCCTCAACAAAACAAGCACACTCAGTATGTCAACCAGGTCTTCCTTTTCCTCACGGACTATTTCAACTAATACCTATTGTTGTTGATTTTCACAAAGCAAAATCTAGATTATTTTCTTTAATAACTAAATTTTTAATTCTAAAATTTGGAATTAAATCTTCAATATTTTTATGTGCCAAACTTCCATAATCTTTTAACTTATTAACTTTAAAATAAACATCACCAGCCGTAACATATGCATAATCTTTAATAATTAATTTATTAATAAATTCAATAATCTTTGAAATATATTCACTTATTTTTGGTAATTTTGTAGGAAAAATAATATTTAATTTTTCTAAGTCTTCATAATATGCTAACGTATATTTTTCAGTAACTTGTTGTTCTGTTATTTTTAAATCCGCAGCTTTCTTAATAATTTTATCATCAATATCAGTAATATTATGAACATAATTTATTTTATAATTTTGATGAATTAACAAACGATGTAAAACATCAAAAACAAGCACACCACGAATATTGCCAACATGAATATAGTTATAAACAGTAGGACCACATAAATACATATTAACTTGCTTTTTATTAGGGGCAAGCAATTGCAATCTTTGTGAAAAACTATCATAAATTTTAATCATTTAATTAACCCTTCTTAATAAAGTTTAGTTTTCATATACTCTATTATACTGTAAAGAATATCAATCTGTAACAAAATAATTTTTTAAATTTAAAACTCTCTTTAACAAAGAGAATCATTAATAATTAAAAAAGTATTAATTATTTGAAATTTCATAATTTTTGATAGATATCATTTTTATGTTTTTATTTTTTTTCAGTTATATATAAATTTCCTTTATTAGCAGAAGTTATTGTTCCTATATAAATAGTATCATTAATATTTGTTAAACTTCAAACTGCACCATTAGTACTCTCTCAACCAAGCATCAATCCAAAACTTTTATCAGCTTTACTTTTATATATTTTTCCTTCACCATTATTATTTGTTATTCCTACATAAAGTGTACTATCAACATTTGTTAAACTTGAAACTTCACCATTAGTATTATTTCAAGTAGAAACTGGCTCAATCTTAGCATTAATATCATTAGTATTTATTTTATATAAATTTCCCTTTTTATTAGCAATTGATGTTCCCACATAAAGCACACCATTAATATTTACTAGAGCATGAACTTCACCATTATTATCTTTTCAATTAGAAACTTTTTTAAAAGTATCACCAGTATCGCTTTTATATAATCTTCCATTACCATTGCTAGTTATTGTTCCAACATAAACTGTACCATTAACATTTAATATACTTAAAGCTACACCATTACTAGCAGTTCAACTAGTAAGATCAGTAACTTTATCATAACTATTAATTTTATATAATTTTCCACCTTTAGTATCTTTTGCTCCAACATAAACTTCCACCATTATAACATAAAGCACACCATTAATATTTACTAGAGCATGAACTTCACCATTATTATCTTTTCAATTAGAAACTTTTTTAAAAGTATCACCAGTATCGCTTTTATATAATCTTCCATTACCATTGCTAGTTATTGTTCCAACATAAACTGTACCATTAACATTTAATATACTTAAAGCTACACCATTACTAGCAGTTCAACTAGTAAGATCAGTAACTTTATCATAACTATTAATTTTATATAATTTTCCACCTTTAGTATCTTTTGCTCCAACATAAACTTCACCATTATTAGTACTTACTAAAACATGAACTTTTCACCATTAGTATCTTTTCAACCAGATACTGGCTCAATCTTAGCATTAATATCATTAGTATTTATTTTATATAAATTTCCCTTTTTATTAGCAATTGATGTTCCCACATAAAGTACACCATTAATATTTGTTAAACCCCAAACTGCACCATTATCTTGTTTTCAATTATTCATTAATTCAAATTTGCCATTGCTATTACTTTTATATAAATTTCCTTTACCAAAAATTGATGTTCCCACATAAAGCACACCATTAATATTTACTAGAGCATGAACTGCACCATTATTATCTTCTCAATTAGAAATTTTTTTAAAATTAGTAATAGTGCAAGTTAAAGAAACTTCGTTTTTATAAGTACCTTTACCATTAATAATGATTTTTGCAGTGTCAATAAAACTTTTAATATCAAAATCATCTTCAGTTAGATCAATTGCTTCTTTATTTTTATCTTTAATAGCTTTTAAAATTTCAGATTTATTTGGTTTGTCCAATTGACCAATGTAAATAATACCTAATTCCTTTTTAATAATAACTGTATTTAAATCAGTTTTTTCTACTGGTGAAGGTCTTTCTCCACCACAAGTGACGACACTTATACTTGTTACTCCAATTAAAGTTACTACTGCTAGACTACTTAGTAATTTCTTCATATATCTTTACCACCTAATCTTTAATATTTTAATACAATCATTTTACATGATTTCTATATCAATAAAAATAAACATGCTATTAAAATTAAAATAGTAATATTAAAAAATTACTATTAATTTAATATATTCTCAATAAAGAGATAAATTTAAAAATATTACAAAAAATATCAGAAATTTTAATTAAATAATTATTTTTTGATTTATTCTTCAGGTACTCTATTATATTGTAAAGATTGCGGATCTGTAGCGAAATAATATTTTTTAAATTGATTTTCTAAATTTAAAGTTTTCTTTAATGCAGAATAACAAGTAACAATTAAAAAAACATTAACCGTTAAATCAATAGGATATTTTATAACTCTTAATGGAAAATACATTAATCATAAAGGTGGTAATCCAGGAAATAATATTTTTAATGCAATAGGATCAGTACCAGTAATAATTAATGAAGTAATAGCATAAGCAATTGGCAAATATCAATAAAATGTCTTTTTACTATAATAAATTTTACTAAAATTTAATACTAAATAGTAAGGTAATATACATCATAAAATACTAGTAAAAGTAAAAAATAAACATGGTGATGCACCACCAGTACTAAATAATAAACCTAAAAAATCACTGGCAATACCACTAAGAAAACCTAATATTCCACCACAAAAGAAACCTATTAAAACTAATATAAAATTACCCAATTTAATTTCAAAATATTTAGAAAATGGTAAACTTTTTAACATTAAAGCACCTGTTGTATTTAAAGAAACAGCTAATGCTAACATTATTCCACTTAAGCAAATAAATTTTATTTGCTTTATCTTTTTTTTATTATCTTTATAATCAAAAACTGTGATTAATAAAAAAGTAATTAAAATTAACACTCCACCAATTATATTTAATAACAATACATTCATTTAATTACCACCCTTTTTTATCATAATTATTTTCTTTGTTCTTAAATAATTATAAACATCTGCCAAAAAATAACAAGAACCCGTAATTAAAATTATTTTATGAGGGCTACATTTAATCATTTTTTGATAATCAAAAAATTCACCAGTAATACTATTTAAATTACTATTACTACAAATAATAATATTATCTGAGACTTTTTTTAAACAACTAATTAATTTTTGTGAATATTTATTTTTTAAACAAGAAAATATAATTTGTTGAGGAATAATTTTATTAATTTTTAGCGTTTTAATTAATGCTTTAATACCATCAATATTATGAGCAGCATCAAAATAAATAGTTTTATCATTAATTTGATATTTCTCAAATCGTAATCTAATATTAGTATTATTAATGATTTTTAAAGCTTGTTTAATATTAATTTCTAAAAATGTTTTTGAAATTACTGTTAAAACTAATTCTTTATTTTCTTGATAGTATGGTTGATTGATTAATCTTGGAGAATATATAGGTTTATAACCTTCCATATCGATTTGCTTTTTTAATTTATTATTTAAATTACCTGAAATAAAAAGATTTTTTGTCGTTGGTTTTACTATTCCCAATTTTTGATGTAATATTTCAGATGTAGTTTTACCAAGTCTATCTTGATGATCTTTACCAATTGAAGTGATAATAGCATATGTTGCATCAATGATATTTGTAGGATCAATTTTTCCACCAATCCCAACTTCAATTATTGCTCATTGCACATTTTGTTCTTGAAAATAAATTAATGCAATTAAAGTTAAAATACCAAAAAAACCTAATTGATAATATTCAATATCATCAAAAATCAAGTCTCTAATACGAACTAAATCTTGATTACTAATCATTCTATAATTAACAATAATTCGTTCATTAACAAACTCAATATGGGGAGAAGTAAACAAACCAATTTTTTGTTTTAAGGTTTGTGATAATATAGCAAAAATTAAACGCGATACTGAACCTTTACCGTTTGTTCCAGTTACATGAATATACTTAATATTATTGTTTAAATACTTTGGAGTAATAATTTTTAATTTTTTTAAACAATCTTTATTTGAATATTTAGATATTTTTTTAAAAAATTCTTCATTCATATTTTTAAAATCCTTTTTTTAATAATTATTATTATCAATATTAATTAAAGGATTAACAGTTCTTCAAGTCACATAAATTATAATTGAATTAATTATAATTTTAAGAGGCGCTTGCACAATTCTCATAATTGCTGTTACTCCATAATCCTTGGCATTAGGATCAAATAAAGTCATATCAGCATAGGAGGCTATAAGCACTGTTGTTACATACTCGGCTACTACCGCTAATAAAATAATTGGTAAAATTTCTTTAATTCTATAAATTTCTTTTTTCAATAAATAATAAAATAAAACACTATAAATACTTAATAGGCCAATAATGCCACCACCACCCATAATACTAGCCAGAACATATTTATTAACAATAATTCCTGACATAGAATATGATGATTGCTTACCTGAAATAACAATATACATGCCACCACCAGCAAAGAAAATAATAAAAAAATTAATTAAAGCAAAAATAACTCATGGATAATCTTTTAGTTTTACTTTAAATATTCCAGCAATTCCTGCCAAAAAACCAGTAAAAATAATACAAAACATATAATAAACGCTAATATATGAAGGAACAAATAACATTACTAAAATATCTGTTACTGCAGCACAAATAATACCTATAATTGGACCAAACATATAACCGGTTATTTTAATCATTAAACCCTCAAAAGCAATTCTAATTGGTGGTAATACTGTAATGGGTATCGTAATAGAAACAATAATAGTTGCCACAACTGATACCGAAGATAACATTGTTATATAAGCAATATTTTTAGTAGTAAAACGAACACCTTTATATTTATCTTTACGAAATCATTTTCAAAAACTATTCATTAAAATATATGCTAACATTATGCTACTTAAAGTAATAATTAAATAAATAGCTGTAGATCTACTAAATAAATTTAAGATATTTAAATCATATCGTTGAGAAAATATGTGATTAAATATTAAATTATTGGGCATTTAAATAACCACCATTCCCGAAATATTCTTTAAAACTATATTAATTTTAACAAATATATCATAACATTGTTTGCTTAAATACATATAATAAAATTAGTATTTTTTTATTTTTATCACTTAATGGGAGTTTTATTTTTTGAAATCAATCAATTATTAGTTTTGCTAAATGGTCTTGAATTAAAAAAACCATTATAAGCACTTAAAGGTGAAGGATGTGCACTCTCAATAATAAAATGTTTTTCTGTGTCAATTAACATTTTTTTATTTCTTGCATTTTTACCTCATAAAATAAAAACAAGATTAGTACAGTTTAAATTTAAAAATGATAAAACATGATCAGTAAAAGTTACTCATTGATATTGTAAATGACTATTAGGTTGACTTTGTCTGACAGTTAAAGTTGTATTTAAAAGCAAAACTCCCTGTTTAGCTCAAGTTGTTAAATTACCATCATTATCTTTTTCAATATTTAAATCATTTTTTAGTTCTTGAAAAATGTTTTTTAAACTTGGTGGTAATGGAGTATTTGTTTTAACACTAAATGCTAAGCCATGAGCTTGATTTGGCTGATGATAAGGATCTTGACCTAATATTATTACTTTAACCTTTGATAAAGGAGTTATTTTAAAAGCTTGAAATATTTCTTCTCATTGAGGATAACAAAGATAAGTCTGATATTCTTTTTTAATATCTTCTAATAATTTAGTAAAATATGTTTCTTTATATTCTTGTTGAAAAAATTCTAATCATGAGGAATCAACAAATAAAGTTTTATTATACATTTCTTTCACCTACTACTTATGATAACTTTGATTATTAAGTATTTGTAATGAACGATATATTTGCTCTAATAAAACAACATAACATAATTGATGAGGTAATGTTATTTTACCAAAGGAAATTTTAATTAAATTAATATTGTCTTTTAATATTTGTGCGACACCATTACTACCACCAATAATAAAACCAATTTTACCTTGTTGATAAATTTGATTTTTATTAATCATCTGTGATAATTGTTCGCTACTTATTAATTGTCCTGATAAATCTAATAAAAATCATTGATAATCATTATTCTTTGATATGTATTCAGTGATTTTATTAGTTTCAATTTTAATATTATTAGGAATTGAATTTAATTTAGACTCGATAATATTTTTTGTTTCAATATTAGTTCGTTTTTTAATTCGTTCTAAATAATCTTTGGCAGCTGATTTTCAATATGTTTGTGACAACTGACCAATACAAACAATTTTAATATTTATCATTATGATTCTGAAAAAGTCATGTTATTTATTCTTTCATGAACCACTTTATCTGGGTTACGAAAATCAACATCACCCAAAGCTTTATCAATAGTATCTGGATTAATAACAACTATTTCTTTTTTATTTTTATCAACTCATAAACTAAAACTTACATCAATTTGAATATTAAAATCAATTTTAAAAGTCTTATTCATTTTTGAATCTTTCATTATAAAGAATAAGTGAATTCAACCTTTTTTAATAATGGTTTTATTTTTATCATCTTTAAAGTCAGTAATTTTTGGTGAAACAATACTAGTTTTAGCAACTTTTGAAGGATTTTCTGCTTCTGTTGCTGTTTCATATGTAACATATCAATAACCATAATATTGCTGTTTAGATATATCATTATTATCAGTTAAACCAAAAACTAAAAGACTTCCATTTGCATCTTTACAACTAAATGGTTCATTCATTACTTTATTTGGATCATTATTAACATTATAATTAATACTCTCATAATTACCTGATTTATATTGATCACTATTATAAAAATCCCTAGCAGCATCTGTAACTTCTAATGCATTACGATCAATTCTAATTTTGTCTGCTGCTAGTTGCATAAATGCAGTAAGTGATTTATATAAAAGTTTAGTATTATATTGATAGTATTTATTATAAACATAATCAACTAATGGGTCACCTTCTTTGTTTGATGGCTCGTTTTCAAAATTTGCTTGAATTTTTGAACCATCTCCAGTACCACAAGCCACAATAGTACTCACAGAAGAAGAAAGTAAACTAAGTGTTGAAAATAAAGTGATTAATTTACGCATTTGATTGTTATTCTCCTTAAACTAAATAATAATTAAATATTCACTAAGAATTGTAACTTATTTTTTTATAAAAAGCAAAAGGAAATTCATATAGGTAAAAATACATTTTTTAAAATTAAAATATTAATGTTTATTTTAATATTTTAATAAAAATTATTATTATCATAAAAGGAATTAAATTTTTATCGTTGATAATTGCTTTTGCCAATCTATTTCATATTTAAAATAATCAGATTTATTAATTTTTTGTTGAGATTTCATTGCTTCTTCATATGTTGGTAATTTGTCTTTATTTTCTTTTAATATACTTTCATATGTTGATAATTTATCTTCATTTTGTTCTAAAATTTCTTCATCTAAAATATCGTTAGTTTTTGCATTAAAAAAAATTAAAGACTTCCAAATGATTATTTCAAACGACTAACATTAAAGCATTATGTCCATATTCATTTACTTGATAAAGATTTCAATATTATCTATTAAATACTTAACTATCTCTAAATCATTATCTTTGATAGCTAACATCAAAATAGTGAAACCATCTTTAATTACATAATTTATACTAACACCATTCCTAACTAATAATTTAACTTTTTCTAAGTTATTATTCATAATGACTTGTATTATTTTTTCATTTTTCTTATTAATAAATACTCTTTTTTCCTAATGTACTTTTTTTCTCTTTCTATAAATTAAACTTGATACAATAATAAATTTAATCTTATTAGTTTAAATTGTATTTAATATTTCTGCTTTTGTTTTCAAAGGTAATTGAGATTCTATTAAGCCCATATTCTCTCATTTTTGTTTGCTTGCATTTTTTGATTGTTCTGATAAAGGTTGCTGTAACTCTGGAATTTCAGTACTTATTAATTTTCATACTTCATTTAAAGATATTAATTTTATTTCTTCTTCATTTAATTTATTTTTAATTTTTTGTTCTTCTTTTTTTGAATTTTTTTTATTTAAACTATTTTTTAAATTATCACAATTTTCAGTAGTTTTTTTAATTTCCATTGCAAAAAAATCTCTAATATTTTCCGATGTTGTAGATAAATCTTTTACTTCATCTTCATGTAATTCCTTTATTGAAATTAATTTTTTTTCTAAATCATTTATTTGAAATTCTAGTTTTTCAATGATTTTATTTTGTTCCTCAATTTTTTGATCTTGTCAACTAGGCTTCTCATTTTCTTCATTTATTTCGGTTTGGATTTCAATACTTACTAATTTTGATTGATTAATTGTTCTTAAAGACTCCTGAATTTTTTCCTTTTTTTCTCTAATTGCGTTTTCTATTATTTCTTTTTCTTTTAATTTAAAATTAATTTCTAAAGTTGTGAAATCATCTTTAAATTCATTTTCTATTTTTTGATTTTCTTCTATTATGTTTTCTAAATTATTTTGAATGTTAAAATTTTCATTAAATTTTTTAATACTATCAGCATTTTGCTCTCAATAATTTTCAATAATCTTAATAAATTCCATATTTTCTAATTTATTAACTTCTTTTAAGAAATTAATAAATATTTTTTGATCTTTACTAATATTTTTAATTCATTTTTCTTTTATTTTTTTAAGTTCAAACATCATCGTATGTTTATTTTGCTTAAAAAAATCCTCAATTTTATTAATTTTATCCTCAATTTTTTTTATTTTTTTATCGTTAATACTTAACTCAGTATCATGTCTTGTAATATTATATTGTAACTCCGCAATATAATCATTCTTTTTCTTAATATCACTATTCTTTTTTTTAATCACTACATCTATTTCTTTTAAATATTGTTTTTTTCCTTTTTTATCATCTGAAATATTTGGAATAAATATTTGATTTTCAATATTATTTTTATTTTCTTCTAAATCTTGCAAGTAAGTAATTTTTTTAATTTTTATATTTTTCTTTCGTTTTTCTAAATTTTCAATTTGTTTTCTTTTTTCTGCTATCTCTTTCTGATGCATTCTAATTTGTTCTTTTTTTTCTTCTAATTCATTTTTAAATAATTCTATACTTTCTTTCACTTTATCTTTAGTTTTAATAATTTCTTCTTGTTCACTTATTAATTCTTTTTCTCGATCATTATATTTTTCAAATATATCATTGTATATTCTTTCTTCATTTTTAATAATTTTTTTAATATATCGGTTAAATATGTCATCTATTAATTCAAAGAAAAATACAAAATTTTTATCAAATTTACTTTTTAAATCTTTATCTTCATTTAAAATTAATTTATATTCATCTCCACTTTTCATTCTAAATGCTCAAAAAGATAAAATTAATTGAGTCATAACTTCTTCTTTAAAAAGGTTTTCAAAAATTTTCTCTTTTTTATTTTCTAATTCCTCATTTTTTTGATATAGCCTACGAATTTCTTTATCAATTTTTATTTTTAATTCTCGTGTTTTTTTTAAAAACTCTTTTTTATTTTCAAAAATGTTTAAATTTATTGTTTTTAAAAAAATAATATCATTACTTATTGTTTCACTTAAAAAATTAAAAAGATTAAAATAATCTGTGATTTCAGTAAACTCAGTACTATTTTGACTACCCTTATTAATTTTATTTTGTTCAATTAATGTTTTATTTTTTTCCAAGAATAATAATTTTTCATTTTGTTCTTTAATTTTACTATCAAGTTCTATTAAAAAATAATCTAATTGTTTAATTAATTTTAAATCTTCTTTTTTTTCTCAAAAATAAGAAAAAAAATTATATTTTAAATCATTTCTTAATTCTTTAATTAATTTATCTAAATCAGTTTTTTTATTTTCTTTTAATTGAGTTAATGGTGCTGATGTACTTGGGTTTTCAAAATCAGTATCTTCTGAATTAGAAAAAAAGTTATCTTTTTCATTATACTCTTTAAAAAAATTCTTAAAAGTTTCAACAACTTCGTCTAAATTTTCATCAGTTAAAGGAAAATTTCTAAATTTTTTTATTAATTCATTAAATCAAGGCATAAATCTTATTCTCCTAAATTTTATTTATAAAATAAAAAAACCAATTGTTTTTAAATAAAACAATGGGTTTGAAAACTTATATTTTTCAATCTTTTGTGTTAATAACAATAAAATGCTCCTTATTCTAAAGAACTATATTGATTATAACTAATTAATTTATCTTTTTTTAAAAAAAAGATAAATTACTATTATATGTTTATATAATAAAAATTTATCACAAAAATTATTTTTCAGTTCTAGGTTTCATATGTGGAAATAATAATACATCTTTAATACTATTTTGGCCAGTTATTAACATGACCAAACGATCAATACCAATGCCCAATCCACCTGTTGGTGGCATACCATACTCCAATGCTTCAACAAAGTCTAAATCCATAGTTGCTGCTTCATCATTACCGCTATTTTTTTCTTTTACTTGCTCTTCAAAACGATTATATTGTTGCAAAGAATCATTTAGTTCCGAATAAGCATTTGCATATTCTCTACCAGCAATAAATAATTCAAAACGATCAGTAAACTCTTTACTATTTTTATTTAATTTAGCAAGTGGTGAAATTTCAATTGGATAATCAAAAATAAAAGTAGGTTGAATTAAAGTTTCTTCAACAAAAGATTCAAAAAATAAATTAATAATATGACCAGTACTATTATAATGATCTGGAATATGAAGTTTATAACTTTTTGCAAGTTTTAATATAAGTTTAAATGTTTTATTTTTTTCAATATTTCTAATATTATCATCTTCAATATTATGATATTTTAAAATCATATCACTAATTTCTTGGAAAATTTTAGTAAACTCTTCATCTTTGATCATAGCTTTTTTAATTGAATCAATCATACTAATTTTTGTTCATGATTTTTCAAAATTTAATATATTTTCATCATATTCTAATATTAATTTATTATGCACTGTATTAATTAAATGTTTTATACAAGACTCTGTTAAATCCATCATATATTTCATATCTTGATAGGCAACATAAATTTCAATAGTTGTAAATTCTGGATTATGTTTTTTACTCATACCTTCATTACGAAATAATCTACCAATTTCATAAACTTTTTCAAAACCACCAACTATTAATCTTTTTAAATGTAATTCAGTAGCAATCCGTAAATATAAATCGGTTTTTAATGTATTATGATGAGTGATAAAAGGTTTAGCGGCAGCACCACCATATACTTCTTGTAAAATAGGTGTTTCAACTTCTAAATAACCTTTATTATTTAAAAAACTTCTTAATTCATTAATAATTTGTGTACGTTGTAAAAATGTTTTTTTAGTTTCTTGATTCATAATTAAATCTACATATCTTCGTCGATAACGTTCTTCAATATCTGTTAAACCATGAAATTTATCTGGTAAAGGTCTAAGTGCTTTTGATAACATTACAATATCATAGACTTGAACTGTTAGTTCTCCTTTATTGGTTTTCATAACTTTACCTTTAATACCAAAAAAATCACCTAAATCTGCATATTCTGCAAATCATTCAAATTTTTTTTGATTAACATATTCTGGTTTTAAATAAATTTGAAATTTACCTGTTTGATCTTGCAAATGAGCAAAGATTGAACCCTTTCCCATTTCTCTTTTTGTCATTAATCTACCTGCCATTTTAATTTGATCATTAGGTAAATTAGCAACAAATTTTGCTAACTCTTCTTTATTTTTATTTCTAAATTCGCTATTTAAAGTTTCACAATTATAATTTCTTTCTCAATTACGCCCATAAATATCATAATTTTGTTTATATAAATCTTGTATTTTTTGATATCTTAATGCTTCTTGCTCTGTCAAAATACGTCCATTAATTTCAAGTTTAGTTTTTTTCATTGTTTTCATCCTTTGTATTTAAAATAAGTATTTAAAATAAAAAAATTAAATTAAATAAGATTGTTTAGGTTTATACATAATGATATCAATTTTCAATACCAAATTCTACTGTCAACAATTAATTTTAAATTTTATAATAAAACCCTTGGATGGGTTACACTTTATTGGACACTAATTACATAGACAAGTGAACAAATTAGTTAAAAGAAAGGAACTATAATTATGGCCAATATTAACTCATATACCGATGAATTTAAAAAACAAATTGTAGCATTATATCAAAGTGGCAAATCAGTATCTTGCCTTGCTAAAGAGTACAATGTTACAAGAGCAGTTACTTATAATTGAATTAAGCAATTTACTAATTCAGGCAGTTTTAAAACCAAAGATAATCGTTCTGTTGAAGAAAATGAATTAATTAAATTAAGAAAAGAATTAAAACAGTTACGAATGGAAAATGATATTTTAAAGCAAGCAGCACTAATAATAGGCAGAAAGTAGAAATTATTACTAAAAATAAAGTTAAATATAAAATTCGTACAATGTGTCGTTTTTTAAAACTTTCTAAATCAACATATTATTTTAATTTCAAGAAAAAAGAAAAAAACCAAAATGATATTTATGATGAAGCTGTTATTAGTGCTTTTAAAGAAAATAAATGTGTTTATGGAACTAGAAGATTAAAAGTTGTTCTAAAAGAAAAGAATATTTATTTATCTAGACGAAAAATTAAAGAAATTATGAATAAGCATAATTTAATATCAAAATACACTAAATTATCATACAAAAATCATCATAATAAAGTCAATGATAGTCAAATAAGCAATCTTGTTAATAGAAACTTTAATAATAGGATTAAAAATGAAGTTATTGTTAGTGATTTAACTTATGTTCAAGTTAATGGTAAATGAAACTATATTTGCTTATTAATAGACCTATTTAACCGCGAAATTGTTGGACATAGTGTTGTAGGTATTATAAAAAAGATGCATCATTAGTATATCAAGCATTTATGCAATCAAATCGCTGTTTAAAAGATATTCAAATATTTCATAGCGATCGCGGTAATGAATTTAACAATAAAA
This sequence comes from Theocolax elegans, assembly GCA_026168455.1. NCBI lineage: Eukaryota > Metazoa > Arthropoda > Insecta > Hymenoptera > Cerocephalidae > Theocolax > Theocolax elegans. The sequence goes on along the minus strand of JANSJX010000013.1, from coordinate 118,616 downwards.
CTATTGATAAACTTTTATTAGTATTCAACATAACTCGATCTTTAAGCAAAAAAGGCTGTCCTTACGACAATGCTGTTGCTGAAGCAACTTTTAAAACTTTTAAGACTGAATTTATTAATGATAAAAATTTTACATCATTAATTCAATTAAAATTAGAATTATTTGATTACATCAATTGATACAACAACATAAGAATCCACAGCACTCTAAACTACTTAACTCCAGTTAATTATCAACAACAAATGTCTACCAAAAAATAGTCCTAAAAAGGGTTGCCATTCCACCTTATATTTATAATAAGGGCTAAAATTTAATTTAAATATTTCTACTAATAGATATCTATAAAAATTAGAGAAAATTTATTAATCATTTTTTACCTTCTAAATATTAATTTTGTATAAAACATGTTTTGCTAAAATATCACTTTTATTTATTTTTGGATGATAAGATTCTTTTTTTTATACCTATTCGTTTCATTACATTTTCTGATTTAATATTTAATATACTAGTAAAACTATAAATTTCAGTGAATTTTAATTTTTTTTGCATATTTTAAACATTCTTTAACTGTTTCTGTTGGTATTCCTTGACCTCAAACACTTTTTTTAAAACGCCAACCAATTTCAATACATGGTCTCTAAAATCATCAATAAAATCAACTTCGCTAAAGCCAATAAAGCCAATAAATTTATTATCTTTTTTAAATTCAACAGCATAAAAACCAAATCCATTATTATTTAAATTATTTTTAATTTTTGAAAAATATTTTTCTGTATCATCTTTTGATAATGTACTAGGAAAATATTTCATGACATCTTTATCAGAATTTAATAAAACAAGTTCATCTAAATCACTATCTTCTCAATATCTAATTTTTAATCTAGGGGTTTCAAAAAATATCATATTTTTACTCCTTTGTTATGATATTTTTTTTATTAACAATTTGTTAGTTTATTTAATTAATAATATTAACTTCAATTTATTTCACTTGGTTTCATTGGTTTTTCATTATTCTTTACACTAATAATTTTACCATTTTTAACGTTAATAACAGTATTTGCAACATATTGGAAGTTAGGATTATGAGTAACCATAATAATTGATGTTTTATATTCTCGATTAACATCCAATAAAATCTCTAATACCTTACGCCCCATTTCCTCATCAAGTGCTCCTGTTGGCTCATCACAAAATAAAATTGTCGGATTTTTTGCTAGTGCTCTACCAATCGATACTCTTTGTTGTTGTCCACCTGATAATTGACTTGGAAATTTATTCATATGTTCATCCATTTCAATAACTTGAAAAATATCATCAATACTCATATTTTTATTTTTATTTTTAGCAAGATTTTCACCAACTTCAGCATTTTCACGAGCAGTTAAGTTAGTTAATAAATTGTATTGTTGAAAAATAAAACCAACATTATCTCGTCTAAATTTAGTTAAATGACTATCTTTTAATAAAGATAAATTGTATCCCGCCACAAAAACATCACCAGTATTAGGTTTATCCAATCCCGAAATAATATTTAATAATGTTGTCTTACCACTTCCCGATGGTCCTAAGATAACAACAAAATCACCTAATTTAATTTTTAAATTAACTCCTTTTAATACTTCATATTCTAAGTCTCCAGTTAAGTAAGATTTTTTAACATCAAATAATTCAATAACATTAGTTTGAGTATCAGGAGTATTATTAGTCATTGATATAATTTTACCTGCTAAAATTTCTTTTGAATGAGTTTTTGTTAATTTTTTAATTGCTTTTTGATTATCTTTAAAAGCTTGCAATTTGGCTTTATTAGCTTCTATTTCTTCCTTTGATTCTGGTTTATCATGAGATTTATGGGTTACTGGTGGTATTGTAGCTTCATTTTTAGATACTGACTTCTTTGTAAAACTAGATTCTAACTTATTTTTAGTTACTTGTTTACTTCCAATGTCTTTATCATCTTTTTTAATTTCCTTATTATCTTTTTTCATAATCATTTCTCCTTTTTAATTCCATGCTTTTATAAACAACACACTCATTTTATCAATTACTTTACCTTATTTATATAGAAATACTTAAAAAATATTTTAACTTCCTTGTAATAAAGCTGTTACTGGTTTGTATTTAATTAAATATAACCCAACAGCATAGCCAATAACCATTATTAAAAATACCATTCCAAAGCAAGATAAAATTGTAACTAGATTAGCAGCCACATTAAAAACAACGCCTGCTTTAGTTGCAATAATTAAAGTAATAATATTCCACACAACATAAGAAATAATAGTACCTAAAATAAAAGCAACCAATAAAGCAATAATATAGGAGCCAATAATCAATCTGTTAATTTCATTTACACGATAACCCAAAGATTTCATCATTGCAATAATTAATAAATTATTATCTAAAATCATATTAACGATAATTACCAATACAAAAGCTACAGCAAATAATGTTAAAATTTTTGTAATATTTATAATTGTTCTAATTCCATCAAATATTTCAACTAATAATCTTTTAACTAAATCATTAATAAAAGGTATTTTATTAATAGGTTCTAAATTTTTTGCTAATATTTGTTCTTTAGTATATTCTGCAGATGGTTGCAAAATATTTATATAATTTAATGGAAAAATATTGCTCTCTTTAGATAATCAATGATTAAAAGAATCTGATATTGGTTTTGGATCTTCTGACGGGGAAGATTTTATTAATCCAATAGATGTTCGTAAATCATCAAGATTAATATAAACATTCGAATTGTCTAAATTATTTTCAATAATTCCTTTAACTTGATAAATTACTGGAATTGTATAATTATATCAACTTGCTAACATTAAAAAGTGATCATCAATTTTATAATCATTTAAAATTGATAATGTTTTTGAAATAACTGCTGGTAAAATATAAGCTGTAGTTGTTATATTTTGTCCTTGATTATCAGTATAAGTAACTTTTTGTGATTGTAAATTATGAGAATTATTAAAAATAGGATCAATATCACGATTTTTTGCTTCTTTAAAGTTAAATCAATTTTTTCAAACTAAATCTTGATATGGATCATTATAAAGTCCTGTTGCTTTAATTTTTTTTGCAAGCATGCGACTTTGATTATGTCCTTTTCATTCATTAGGAGGTCTTAAATTTATTTCAATAGTTGGATAATACTTATTATTATAAATATTTAAACCTAAACTAATACCAGGCAACGGGTTTATTTCTGGATTAATACCTGTATTTGTTAAAATATAATTAAATATTTGATGAATATTTTGACAAATAATTTTCATTAATGGTTCAGGTATTATCTTTTTTGGATTAATAAAATCTTCACAATCAGATTTGTTCTTAGTTTTTTGATAAAGGATATTAATTTCTTCACTATTCATAAAATAATTTTTAAAGTTATTATTAATAATACTTTCAATTTTTTTAGCTTTATTATCATTATCAATATGAAAATCATCAGCTATTCATTGATGATACTTATTAGTACCAGTTTCTTTATCTTTTGCAATATCTTTTTCTGAAACTCAATCAAAAACATGCTTATCAATACTTAAATTAGAATCATTAGTATATGTATACATTGATGAAGTTGATGTATTTCATTTAACATCTTTATTGTAATATCCATATAAATTGTTTATTTTATTATCAAATAAATCAGTAGCTGAACTTTGAAATAGTAATAAAAAACTAACAAAAATAAAAGTAAAAAATACTAAAAATAGTTTTCCAACCGATTTTAGAGTGAAAGCAATTGCTAAACGCTGTTTAAATGGTCAATAACGAAAGGGGTATTTTAAAACTGAAATTAGTTTAGAACTTGAATTACTTGGTCTATCATAAATTAATAATAATGGACTAACGCGTAATTTTGTTTCCGATTGCATATAACTAATTACTATAAAAATAATAGGAATAATTATTAAACTTACAATAAATACTATCCAACTAAAAAATAGTATTGGTAATGGCATAAAAAACCCAATGTTATTTAACGAATTAAATCATATTTGTAACCCTAGACCAATACCTAAACCAATAATACTAGAAATGAATGTTATCAAAAATATTAAAATTACAAAACTAATAGCAATTTGAAAATTACTATAACCAAGGGCTTTTAATAATCCTATCTGTGGTTTTTGTAAATCAATTTCTTTTCTAACATATGACATAATGATAAAAATAATAACTAATAATACTACAAGAGTAATTGCTGTAAACATTATATTTTCCATTTTAAAACTCTCTAGAATTTGTCCTGATCGAATATCTTCGCTATCACTACTAATAATTGAACCAAAACTAAAACTAAAAGTTTTAATTAAAAGTTCTTCTAACTTACTAACAAAATAGTTATCCTTATTGTTAACTTTTAATAAAAATATATTATTTAAATTAGTTCTAAATGTAGAGTCTTTTATTAAATTATTAAACCATTGATTTGACATATAAACAGGACTTGTATTTTCAGATGTCGGATTAGGATTTGTTGCAGTACGACTACCAGTAATTCCCCAATAAGCATAACCAAAGCCAACAACTTTTAACTTTTCAACTTTATCAATAACTGTTATATAATCATTTAATTTAATATTATTAATACGTGCAAATTCAGGATTGATTACTATTTCTAATGGATTAATAGGCTTAATACCTTCGGAAATATAAACTTCATTAATATTATTTCTTTTTGGAGCAAAATCAAAAGATTCACTTTTTTCTGAAGTATAAAATCCATTTTCTAATGAATAATAAATTTTTTTAAGAGAACTAACGTTTTCATAATCAAAAGTTTTAAAAAATGATTTAGCAAGTTCATAATGTTGCAAATTATAAATTTCATCATTTTTAACTTCATTTTCTAAAATATCATTAAATAATATTCCTTGATAACTTAATCCTCAATTTAACAAATAATTTTCAAAATCTTTATTAATATCTACTCCCGAAGGAAGGATAGGAAAACTATTATTTCTAAGATCATTTTCTTTAATTTCATCTATCTGTTCATCAATTTCTCGTTCTTGTGGATGATCTTTAAATTGTTTTTTGATAATTGTTTGGATTCTTGATGTTGCAGTAGCAGTATCTTTATAATTATTTAATAATTGTAAATTAATACGATAGTCATATTTACCACTATTGTTTAATACTGTATAAAAACCTGATTCAGCTCTTGATGCTGTACTATAAAGTGCAGAAAGAGTAGAAATTACAATAACTAATAGTATTATAATACCTAAATATTGTAATAATCTTTTCTTGATTCCTCTTAAAACATTAACAAAAAGATTGCTCATTATAACTCCAATATTCTTATACAACTTAAAAACTGCTAATAGTATAATTTTATCATAATAAAATAATGCTAATTATATTTGAACTATATTAAAAAATAAAAATTTTAATATTATTATTAAATTCTAAACTTATTTACTTAACTACTTTTTTTACATTTTTCTAAAATTGCAATTTTATTAAGGTCAGCAATACCAACATAAGGTAAGTTTCTCAATTTTTCATCATAATCAAGACCATATCCTACTAAAAAATGATCAGGAACTTCAAAGCCATATCAATCAGCTTCAATTTTAGCAACTCTTTTAGATTTCTTATCTAAAAGAGTAATTATTTTTACCGATTTTGCTCCAAGTTCTTGTAAATGATCACGAATTTTAAATAGCGAATTACCTGAATCAATAATATCTTCAACAATTAATAAGTCACGACCCTTAACATTATTAATAACATCCATTCTTATTTTTGGTTTATTTACCGCCTTTGTTTGTCCTAAATATGACTCTACATACATAAAATCAACCAAACAATCAATCTTAAGGTTTAACATAAATTGTGATAAAAAAGGTAAACATCCTCTTAATATCCCTACTAAAATAATGGGCTCTTTATTATCTTTATAATAACTATTAACTGATTTTGCAAGTTCAATAATTTTATTATTGATTACATCAGTACTTAATAATATTTTTTCTACTAATTCATGTTTTTCCAACATTGTTTTTTCTCCTTATTACTTTTTATATTATATTTACCAAATAAAAAAAGAAAATAAAACAAAACTTACACATTATTGAAAATATTAAAATAGTAAGTTTTGTTTTTTTATTATAATAATTTAATTATTTCTTCTTAGGAACAACTGATATTGTATCATCATCAGTCCCTGAATTATTATCTTCCTTTTTATCATTTGATTCATTATCCTCTTTGGAAGGATTTTTACTATTTTTTTGCATTTCTTTTTGCATTTCTATTACTTCAATTGGTAATTTATTATATTTATCAATATATTCTATTTGTTCAGCAGTAATTGTTTCTAAAGTCATTAATGACTTAGCAATTAACTCTAATGTATCTTTATGTTTTTTAATTGTTGCTACTGCTTCAATATAACAAACATCTAATAATTTTTTAATTTCTCCATCAATTTTAGAAGCAATATCATCAGAAAACTTATTTGCTGCAAAAGGTGAATACTCATTACGTGGACTTTCAAATTGAACTAATCCTAATTCAGATGACATTCCATATTCAGTTATCATTTTTCTGGCAATATTTGTTGCTTTTTCTAAATCATCATGAGCACCAGTAGTAATATTTGCATTACCAAACATAATCTCTTCTGAAGCGCGACCACCTAAATAACCAGTAATAGTTGCTCTTAAATGTACTTTTGAATAAAACATAGTATCTTCTTTAGGAGTCATAATAGTATATCCACCTGCTTGTCCACGTGGTATTATTGTAACTTTTTGAACTTTAGAAGCATATTCTAGTTTTAAACCAATAAGAGCATGTCCAGCTTCGTGATATGATACTATTTTTTTATCCATATCAGTAATTACTCTTGAAGTTTTAGCAGGTCCACCAACAACTCTATCAATAGCTTCATCAATTTCTACTAAACCAATAACTGTTTTATTATGACGAACAGCTAACAACGTTGCTTCATTTAATACATTTTCTAATTGTGCACCACTAAATCCTGGCGTTCTCTCTGCTATTCTTTGAAAATTAACTTTTGGCGAAATATTTTTATTACGAGCATGTAATCGTAAAATTGCTTCACGTTCTTTAATATCAGGTCAACTTAAAGAAATTTGACGATCAAATCTACCTGGACGTAATAATGCTTCATCAAGTACATCAGCACGGTTAGTAGCAGCCATAATAATAACTCCCAAGTTAGTTTCAAATCCATCCATTTCAACTAATAATTGGTTTAAAGTTTGTTCATTAGTTGCAGTTGAAGCTGAGGCACGTTTTCTTCCTACTGCATCAATTTCATCAATAAAAATAATACAAGGAGCACTTTTTTTAGCAGTAGTAAACATTTCTCTAATTCTTGAAGCTCCAACTCCAACAAAAACTTCTTCAAATTCAGAACCAGAAATTGAAAAGAAAGGAACACCTGCTTCACCAGCAACTGCTTTTGCTAATAAAGTCTTACCAGTACCAGGCGGTCCTACAAGAAGAACTCCTTTTGGCACTCTTGCACCCATTTGTGCATATTTTTGTGGAAACTTTAAAAAATGAACAACTTCTTCTAATTCCAATTTTTCTTCTTTAATACCAGCAACATCAGTAAATCTAGTATCTGATGTTCTAATCTTAGCACGACTTTTTCCCATTGAAAAAGGACTCATGCCACCACCGGCACCCATTTTATTCATTTTAGAAAATAATCAAAATGAACCACCAACTAATACTAATATTGGAAACATACTAATTAAAAATGTTTTTCAAAAGGGAACTAATTCACTAATAATTGTGGGATTAATATCAAAGCCTTTACCATCTTTATCTTTTCTGAATAATTTTTCAATAACATCATGATAAAAACCACCTGTAGCAGTTCCAGAAACTGTCGCTTCAAATCGTTTTACCTTACCATTAATTCCTAAAAAACCTGTAATATAAGTAGTATGATCAAAAAATTGAACTTGTACTCCATCAATTTTGCTAACAGTGTCACTACTATTGCCAGGGAGTTTACCATCTCTAAGTAGTGTTTCTAATTGAAATTGATCTAAAGTTAAAGCATTACCTCTTAAAAAATATCACAATAAAATTCCAACAAATACTAAAAAAGCAACGAATAGTGCAACAATCATTCAATTAATTTTAATTCGCGTTTGCATTATTTTTTCACCTACGTTTAATTTCTAATTTATTTTCTTAAATAATACCATAATATTTTAGCACATACAAATTAGGTTTCTCACTAATATTGTTTTTATTTACTGATAATTTTGGAATTGCCACTACTTTTCCGCTTGAATTTATGATTACTGGTCATATAAGACGTTCACGATATGGAATTTTATTATCAATAAATAAACGATTAATTTTTTTTGTACCAAATGGTGTCTCAATTTCTTCTTCACCATTATTAGTTCTAATTGTTAATGGAAAATCTGATTTATTAATATATAAAGCTTGAAATTCACCACCTGTTGGTTCAGTTTTAGAAATAGTAATTTCCTTAAAATTATAGTTATTTATTTTAGAAATTTTATAACTAAATTGTTTTGGTTCATTTTTTTCACTAATATATGCAAAATTATATTCTTTAATAACTCAAGTATTTTCAGAAATACAAATAGTAATATTTGGTTTACTAGATTTAGTTAAAACTCTAACTATTTCTTTAATTTTAGCCTTTTTTAAAGATAAAACTAATTCTTCATCATATTGACTTAAAAATTCATAGATAATCATTTGTTGTAATTTAAATTCATATTTTTTAAACTCATTAATAGCAAGCACATCATCATTAATAATAGTATTATAAATTACTTCAAGTTCATCTTTCAGTAATTCTTGTTCACTATTTAATTCTTTAATTTCACTTAACATTAAATTAATATCAAAATCAGTAAGTTTATTAATTTGTTGTTGTCTAATTCGATTTCTTTCATAAATAATTAATTCATTTGTTTCATCAAATCCATATTTAATATGATACAAAGTTAAATAGTCAATAATATCTTCTTTTTTTAATTCTAACATTGGACGATAAACCGATAAAGATTTATATGTTGTTTTAAATTTTAATCCATAATAAGAAACTATTGCCTTGCGTTGTTTTTGAATAATATATGTTTCAAGTAAATCGTAAATATGATGTGCTACAACAAGATTATAAACTTGATATTTTTGAGCAATTTCATTAAAAAAATCATATCTAAGTACACGTGCTTGACTTTGAAAATTTTGTTTTTTATTGTATTCCTCTTCTTTAATATTTTTTACTTCTAAAGTTATTTTATTATTTGTACAATATTCTCGAACAATTTGCTCATCAACATTACTACTTCAACGTTTATGATAATTAACATGACAAACAATAATTTTAAACTCATTACGTACTAAATTATCTAATAAAAACATACTATCTGGACCACCTGATACAGCTAATAAGTAAGTTATTTTTTTATTAAGTTTATTTAATCAATTAATATTCATTTTAAACACCTAACCTTACACTTATATTAAGATTATTTATATCACTTTGCTATTTCATCAATATAAGTATTATTTTCATTATGACAAATCAATGGTGGCAAAACAATCATTCCTTCTTTCGCTAAAAATCCTGCTTCAATTAAAAAAACATTGGCAGCCTGATTAATTTTAGGATAAACTATTTGTAATTTTTTAGGTGTAATTTGATATTTTTTTAATAAAAGTAATGTTTCATTTATTCTTTCTACACTATTTATCATAACCAATCGCCCTTTGTCTTTTAATAATTTACTTGCACTAGCAATAATCTCCTCTAAATTAATATATACTTCATGTCTTGCTGGAATTTTTAAAGGTTGTGCTTTTACTTTGCTTTTATCCCATAAAGGAAAAAAAGGTGGATTGCATACAATTAAATCAACTTTTTCTTTTTCTCTTTGAGCATAAATTTTTATGTCTTCATGAACAATGACAATTCTTTTTTCTAAATCATTAAGTTTTATATTTTCTAAAGCAAGTTCAACAGCTGGCTCTTGAATTTCAATACCAATTACTTTTCCTTGAAATTTTGCCGATAAAATTATTGGAATAACAGCATTATTAGTTCCAAAATCAATTATTGTTTTAGTACTAGGTTTTATTTTAATAAAATTACTTAATAAAATAGTATCTAAAGAAACACAAAACATATCTTTTCTTTGAATAAGTTTAATTTTTTTATCATCTTGATTTAAAATTAAAATTTTTTTTGTACTTTCCATAGTTTAATTATCACTTACCTTAATAAGAAAAGAATTTATTAATAAATTTAAGTTAACATTAAATTTTAATTTGGTAATTGTAAATGAAATTTGTTCTAAAATATAGGCTATATTTTTTAAATTACTATTTTTTCATAAATTAACTAAACTTTCAATAAAAAAATTATTAAAATCATACTTTTTAAATAAAAGAAAAGTTAATTTATTAAAAACTACTAAATTAAAAAATCTAAAAAAGTAAATAATTTCTTCTTTTAAACTAACTATTTTTTTATTCAAAAGTTGATTGTTAACCTTTTTATCATTATCATTAATAATAAATTGTTTAATAATTTCAATATATTTTTTTAATTTAAGTTTACTACTTTCATCTGTCAAAAAAATAGTATTTGAAAATATTTTTAATATTAATAATTGTTCATCATCATAATTGTTACTAACAAATATATCATTTTCTTTTGAACAATTTATCAATTGACAACGAGATTTAATAGTAGGGAGTATTTGATTAATATTAGTGGTAGTAAAAATTACATAAATATTTTTAGATAATTCTTCTAAAGTTTTAAGCATAACATTTGAAGCTGAAATTGAAGAAAATTCAATTTGATTTATTAAATAAATTTTATTAGCATCTTTTTCTAAATTAGTTTTAGAAAAATCATTAATAATTTCTAAAACAATATTTTTATTCATAATATTATTTTTACTAAAATCAAATTTTTTAAAATCAAAATAACTATTAGTTTTAATTTTAAAACAATTTTGACACATATTTTCTTCAGTACATTTTTTTAATTGATTATTATTTTTACAAATAATTTTTTTTATTAACTTATTACTAACATTTATATTTAATATTTTATTTTTCGAATACAATAAAATTACCTGTGGAATATTTTCCATTGCAAAAATAGAAAAATTTTCTGATTCTTCATTTTCAAATAAAATTACATTATTTTCCTTCATTAGATCCTCTAATTTTAATTTTTTTTTCTTTAAAACCTTTTTCTTCAACTAAATTTATGATTAGTTCATAAACACTATTAAAAACTTTTTTTTCTGATAAATTAGCATTTATTGTATGAACGCGATTTGGATTACTAATAGCAATTTTTTTATAACCATTATATACTTTTTGATGAAATTCTAATGTTTCTTCATCTAATCTATTTAATTTTTCACCTTTTCTTAATAAAATTCGTTGTAAACCTGTTTCTGGTTTAATATCAAATAAAACTGTCAAATCAGATTGATAATCTTCAAAAATAAGTTTTTGAATAAGATTTATTTTATCAATATCTAAATTTCTAGCATAACCCTGATATGCTAAAGTTGAGTCAGAAAAACGATCAGAAATAATGATTTTATTACTGTTTTTATTTGGCAGAATTTTTTCAATTAAATGTTGTCTTCTAGCTGCAATATAAAGCAAAACTTCTGTTCATGGATCCATTAATGTATTTTCTTTATTTAAAATAACTTGTCTTATCTGTTCAGAAATTTCGCTACCACCTGGTTCTCTCGTAATAATAACATCAAAACCATCTTGTTTTAATTGTTCTTTAATCATTTTTAAAACTGTAGTTTTACCTGCACCTTCTGGCCCTTCAAAGGTAATAAATAACATTTTTCTACCTCTTTCTATGCTAAAATTACTAAACTCTTCTAAAACTTTCCAGCAATATTTTTTTCTTTTTCATCTATTTGTTTTAATGCTTTATTTAGTTCTGTTTGTAACATATCATTAATACTTGAATAATCATTCTCTGCTTCTTTTAATAATCCTTCAATATTAATTGAAACTAGTTTACGTCCACCTGTTATAATAATTTTAACCAAACCATCAATATCAGAAAAAGTAAATTCTTCTTTTTTAAATTTTGTTAACTTTCCTTGAATTGCTTGTGCTTGTGCTAACATTCTTTTCATATCCATATTTTTTTCACCTCATATTTTTATATTTCTTCAATTTCAGTAAATATTTTTTTAATAAAATTTAAAGTCGGATCTCTATCTACGTTGGTAAATGACTCAATTACAGGTTTTGATATTACAATATCTACTGGTTTTGGTAATATTTTTTTTGTTAGTAACTCTTGATATTTTTTTCTTGTTTCCTGTCATTGATTTTTATCAAGGGCATAAATCATATATTCATTTTCTAATAAAATATTTAAAAATTCTCTATGTTCTTTACTTAAAAAACTTTGATTTATTAAATCAGATTGAATAATGTTTTTGGTAATAATAATAATGCCATTAGTAGATGCTGCCGCAATAATAGTATTTATATAAACTTTAGTTATGTTTCTAAATTTATTATCATTAATAAATTTAGAAATATTTTTTCACTTTTCACTAACTTCTTTTCTAATATTTTTATCAGCTTGTAAAATTAAATTAATGGCTTTATCAATTATCTCATCATTTTTTAAATTTTTCACAGTTGGTACATCAAAAATTTCTTTTTCTTTAATATTAGTATTTTCTTCTTTTACTAAAATTGAAATTAATTCTTCATTATTTTTATCTATTTCGCTTTTTTTAAAAATTTTTGTTATTTCATCTTTACTATTTAAATTTATACTTTTATTTTCTATATTCATAATAGATATTTTTGCTTTTTCTAAATAATTTAATGAATATTTATTCTCAAAATTTTTAATTAAATTTAATATTTTTAGTATTAATATTGGTTTTAAATCATCAACATCTTCTTGAATTAAAATTTCATTAAATGAATTCAAAATTAAAAGTAAATCAGATTTTACTACTTCAGAAAAAATATTTACTTGTTGAATATTTATCATTTTAAGTAATTCTGTTTTTTTAGTAATAGCATAAATTAATATTTCTTCAAGAATATAAATAAAATCAATAATATTTTTTTTATATTGAATAGTATATTCATCAAATAATGTTAATTGTTTTATTACTTGCTCAATATTACAATTAAATATATTAATTAAAAATAATATTTTATTTTTTGTTGATAAAACAGAAAATATTTTTTCAACATTTTTAAGTGTTATATTGTTACCATAATTAAATGTTTTTTCTAAATAATTTAAACCATCACGTAAAGAACCTTCGCTCAATATTGCTAATTCCTCTACTGCTTCAACCTCAAAATTAATTTTTTCTTTTGTTAAAACATCAATAAAATGTTTTTTAGTTTCATTTACATTAATTTTTTTAAATTCAAATCATAAACAACGAGAAATTATAGTTGGAATTACTTTATAGGGTTCTGTTGTTGCTAAAATAAAAATAATATGTTGTGGTGGTTCTTCTAAGGTTTTTAATAATGCATTAAAAGCAGAAGTTGTTAACATATGAACTTCATCAATAATATAAACTTTATATTTAAAATTCATCGGTAATAAGTTAATATTATCTCTAATACTTCTTATTTCATCAACACCATTATTGGAAGCACCATCAATTTCTAAAATATCAATACAATTATTTGAACTAATGTTTATACAATTTTCACAAGTATTACATGCATCTCCATCAATGTTATTTTGACAATTAATTGCTTTAGCAAATATTTTAGCCGTTGATGTTTTTCCTGTACCTTTTGAGCCTGAAAATAAATAAGCATGATTAAAACTATTATTTAAAATAGAATTTTTTAATATTCTTACAATATTATCCTGACTAATTATTTCTGAAAAAGAATTTGGTCGATACTTTCTATAAAAAGATTTATGTTTCATTTAAATCACCTATATTTATCCTAACAATTTTTTATAAAATTTGTTATAAAAACAATTATTATAAATTACGAATTTCTCCAAAAAAACTTTGTAACATTTCTTTACTATCTAAGTTTAAAGAATAAGTATATTCACTACGATGATTAAATCTTTTATCTAATGTTAAATTATAGAGTGATTCAACACATCCAAATTTACTATCTTTTAAAGCAAAAACAATATGTTTTATTCTTGTTTGTAACAAAGCACCTACACACATTAAACATGGTTCTAATGTTGTATAAATAGTACAATTTAACAAACGTCAATTATTAATTTTTTTACATGCTTTTTTTATTGCAATAATTTCCGCATGTTGAGTTGGATCTTTGTCTTTTTCCTTTTTGTTAAATCCTCTACCAATAATATTATCATTTTCATCAACAATAATTGCACCAATTGGAACATCACCATTAATAGCAGCTTTTTTAGCAAGTTTTAAGGCAATTTCCATGTAATTTTGTTTTTTCATTTAAAGAAACCTCTTTTTTATTTTTCAAAATAAAACCACCGCACACAATCCTAATCCTTATGGCTGCTACCTTTCGGTCCTGACCCGGTTCGAATGTAATTGTTGCAGTGGCATTATTAATTATAACAATTTTTTTTATAAAAAAATACATTTTTTTTAATTTATAATGTTTCACGTGAAACATTATAAATTAAATAGTTTTTAAATTATTCATATAAGGTTGTAAAACAATAGGTATATTTACAACATTATCTTCTTCAACATAAAAATTTTCTAAAATTGCTGCAACAACTCGATCAATAGCTAATCCTGATCCATTTAGTGTATGTGGAACTACTTTCTTATTATCTTGACTAACTCTAGTTTCCATTCTTCTTGCTTGAAAATCTTCACAATTACTACATGAAGAAACCTCACGATAACACATTTGAGAAGGTAATCATAATTCTAAATCATAAGTTTTAGCAGCACTAAAACCAATATCACCACTACATAAATTAATAACTCTATAAGGAATATCTAATTTTTGTAAAATTAATTCAGCATTTTTAGTTAACTCTTCAAGGGCATCATAAGATTTTTCAGGATCAACAATTTGAACTAATTCTACTTTATTAAATTGATGTAACCTAATTATTCCTCTTGTATCTCTACCAGCAGAACCAACTTCTGAACGAAAACATGGTGTATAAGCGCACATTTTTATTGGTAATTCAGAAAAATTAATAATTTCATTGCGATAAATATTTGTTAAAGGAACTTCTGCTGTTGGAATTAAATACTGTTCATTATTTAATTGAAATAAATCATCTTTAAATTTAGGAAGTTGCCCTGTACCAAATAAGTTTTCTTTATTAATAATTAATGGTGGTAAAAATTCAGAATAACCATTTTTTAAATGAGAATCAATCATAAAATTCATTAATGCTCTAACTAATAAAGCACCTTTATTTTTATACATAATAAATCTAGTACCACTTAATTTAGTTGCTTTTGAAAAATCAATTATATTTAATTTTTCAGCAATTTCTCAGTGTGGTTTACTATTTTTTTTAATAATTTTCCCTCATTTTCTAACTTCTTGATTATTAGTTTCATCGTTTCCTTGTGGAACTGAAAAATGTGGTATATTAGGAATTACTAATTGTAATTCATATATTTTATCTTCTAAATCTACAATTTTTAAATTATTTTTTATAATTTTTTCTTTTAAAATAATCATATCATCTTTAATTTTTTTTATTTGATCATTTTTTTTATTTTTTAATAATTCACCAATTTGTTTAGATTGCTTATTTCTTGTTTCTTCTAATTTTTGATTTTTTGTTTTTAAAATTCTTATTTCTAAATCTAAATTAAAAATTTTATTTATTTCATTTTTATAACTTTGGCCCCTTGTTTCTATTTTATTAATAGTTTTTTCCAAATTATTACGTATTTTTTCTATATCAATCATTTTAGCACCTCTTATTAATCAATAAAAATAGTTTTTTCTTTAGTGATTGGGATTGTTACAATTGAAGAAATTGCATCTTCTTCTGTTTTAAATCTAATTAATTTAACACCTATAGTATTTCTACTTGTAGTTCTTATATCTTCTAAAGAAAATCTAATAACTGTACCTTTTAAAGTCATAATTAATAAATCATTACTATTATTAGTGTTATTTATTGAATTTATACCAATTAATTTTCCTGTTTTTTGAGCTAATTTCATTGAAATTACACCCTTACCACCACGATTTGCTAAACGATATTCTTCAAATCGTGATATTTTTCCATAACCTTTCTCACTAATAGAGACAACTAAATCACCATCTTTATTAGAACACATCCCAATTACATGAGTACCTTTTGTATCTATTCCTTTTACTCCGCTAGCTATTCTTGACATTACTCTAACTTGATTTTCATTGATTCTAACTGCTCGTCCATTAGCCACAGCAATAATTATTTCATTATTACCTGTAGTTTTCAGCACATCTACTAATTGATCATTTGAACGCAATTTAATAGCTATTTTACCATTTTGGTAAATAGATTTAAATTGATCTAAAGTTGAACGTTTAATAATTCCTTTTTTAGTAACAAAAAATAAATTAGCATTTATATCATAATCTTCTGATATAGCAATTATTGTTTTAATAGTCTCATTTTTTTCTGTTGCTATTAAATTAACAATTGGTGTTCCTTTAGCCGTTCTTGAATAATTTGGTACCTTATGAGCACGAATTCGATAAACTTTCCCTTTATTACTAAATATTAACAAATCAGAATGAGTTGAAGTAATTAAAACTTTATCAATATCATCAGTATTAATATCAGTGCCACCAGCACCTTTAACACCAACACCACCACGATGTTGAGTTCTATATGTGTCTAAAGGTAAACGTTTAATATAACCACTTTTTGAAAGAGTTATAACCACCTGTTCTTCTTTAATTAAAGCTTCATCAATAATTTCACCTTCATAATTTTCAATAATTTCAGTTCTTCTATCATCACCATAATTTTCTTTAATTGTTGTTAATTGAGAAATCATTAATTCTATTTGCTTAGAAGGTTCATTAATTAAAGTTCTTAATCGAATAATTTCTTCATTAATAAATGATAATTCATTATTTAATTTTTCTTGTTCTAAATCTGTTAAACGTTGCAGTTTCATTTCTAAAATTGCTTTAGCTTGCTTTTCAGAAAATTCAAATTTATTCTGTAAATTAGTTAATGCTTCTTCTGTTTTCTTTGATTCCTTAATTATTTTAATAATTTCATCAATATTTTGTAATGCTTTAACAAGACCAAAAATAATATGATATTGATGTTCATATTTTTTTAATTCAAAATTAGACTTATTAAGAATAATTTCAATTTGATGTTCAATATAAATTTCAATCATTTCTTTTAAATTCATTACTTTAGGTTGTTTATTATGTAATGCTAATAAATTTATTGTGAATGTTGTTTGTAATGAAGTAAATTTATATAGTTGATTTAAAATAAGTTCAGCATAATCAATATTTTTAATTTCTAATACTAATCTTATTCCTTCACGATTAGATTCATCTCGCAAATCAGTTATATAATTTACTTTTTTTTCTTGAACTGCTTTAACTATATTATTTATTAAATTAGTTTTATTAGTTTGATAAGGTATTTCTTCAACAATAATTGCAGGTTTACCATTTGATAATTTTTCAACTTTAGTTTTACTACGAACTGTTATTGTTGATCTTCCGTTTAAATAAGCATTTTTAAATGAATTTACACCTAAAATCATTGCACCTGTAGGAAAGTCAGGTCCTTTAACAATATCTAATATTTCCATAATATCACAATCAGGATTTTGAGCTACAAAAATAATTGCATCAACTATTTCTCTTAAGTTATGTGGTGGAATACTTGTTGCCATTCCAACAGCAATACCTGTTGTTCCATTAACTAATAAATTAGGAAAATAAGCTGGTAAAACACTAGGTTCTTTTTCAGCACCATCATAATTTTCAACAAAAGTAACTGTATTTTTATTTAAATCTTTAACCAACTCTCCTGCCATTTTACTCATTCTAACTTCAGTATATCTCATAGCAGCAGCACTATCACCATCAATTGAACCAAAATTACCTTGGCCATCAGCTAAAGGATAACGATAATTAAATTCTTGTGCCATTCTTACCATTGTTTCATAAACTGCAATATCACCATGAGGATGAAATTTTCCAATACATTCTCCAACAATACGTGCTGCTTTTTTATAAGGTTTATCATATGTCATACCTAAAATTGCTAAAGAATATAAAATTCGACGATGTACTGGTTTCAATCCATCTCTTGCATCTGGTAAAGCTCTTGAAACAATAACTGACATTGAATATTCTAAAAAACTAGTTCTCATTTCATCAGATATATTACGAACATATTTATTAGAAATAAATGTTTCATTTTTTTTAGTTATTTCACTCATATATAAACTCCTAATTTTATTTTATTAACTTTTAAGCATCAATGTTTTTTACATATTTAGCATTTTCTTGAATAAATTCTTTTCGTGGAAATACATCTTTCCCCATCAATATTGAAAAAGTTTCATCTGCTTCTGAAGCATCATCAATACTTACTTGTAATAAAATTCTATGTTGTGGATCCATAGTTGTTTCTCATAGTTGTGTGGCATTCATTTCTCCTAAACCTTTATAACGTTGAATGTTAAAATTAGTTCCATTAAAATTATCTTTAATTTCTTGCAATTCTTGATCATTATATGCATATTTAACAAATTTACCACTATAAAATTTGTATAAAGGAGGCTGAGCTATATATATATAACCAGCATCAATTAAGGGACGCATGTAACGATAAAAAAATGTTAATAATAATGTTTTAATATGTGAACCATCAACATCAGCATCAGTCATAATAATAATTTTATGATAACGTAATTTAGTAATATTAAATTCTTTACCAACACCACAGCCAAAGGAAATAATAAGATTATTTATTTCTTCGTCAGAAAAAACTTTTAAAAGTCGTGCTTTTTCAACATTAATTATTTTTCCCCTTAATGGTAAAATTGCTTGAATTTCTCTACTTCTTCCCAACTTTGCAGTTCCACCAGCTGACTCACCTTCGACAAGAAAAACTTCTGTTTTAGTTGGATCTTTAGAAGAACAATCTGCTAATTTACCTGGTAAATTAGAAAATTGTAAAGGATTTTTTCTCGAAGTCATAATATTCTCACGTGCCTTTTTAGATGCTAAACGTGCACTTACTGATAAAATAACTTTGTTAATAATAATTTTTGCTTCAGCAGGATTTTCCAATAAAAATTTATTAATTATTTTTCCAGTTACATTAGAAACAATTTTTCTAACTTCAGAATTACCAAGCTTTGTTTTAGTTTGCCCTTCATATTGTGGATTAGGATGTTGAACTGAAATAATTGCTAAAATTCCTTCTTTAACATCATCACCAGTAAATGTTTCATCATTATTTTTTAAAAGATTATTTTTTTTCGCATAAGAATTCAATTCTCTTGTTAATGCTAAACGAAAACCATCTTCATGTGTTCCACCTTCAGGTGTATTAATATTATTACAAAATGAAAATATTTGAGATTCTTCACTTTCATTATATTGAAAAGCTATTTCTGTGTTTATACCATTTATTTCAAACTCTCCATAAATAATTTCATGTTTTAAAGGTTCAAATTTATTATTTAAAAAGGCAACATATTCTTTAATGCCCCCTTCATAACAAAAAGTTTCTTCTTTATTTTCACGTTCATCAATAACTTGAATAGTTAAACCTTTATTTAAAAAAGCAAGTTGTCTTAACCTTGTTTTAATTATTATAAAACTAAAATTTACAGTTTCAGTAAAAATACTTTCATCAGGTTTAAATAAAACAGTTGTTCCTTTTTTATCACTTTGTCCAATAATTGCCAATGGTAATTCTGGTTTACCACCTTCAATATATTTTTGAAAAAAAATATTACCATCACGGTAAATAGTAACTTCCAAATACTTACTTAAAGCATTTACTACTGAAGCACCAACACCATGTAAACCACCTGATACTTTATAAGAACCATTATCAAATTTTCCACCAGCATGTAATGTAGTAAAAACCGTTTCTACTGTTGAAATATTAGTCTTTGGATGTATATCAGTAGGAATACCTCGACCATTATCTTTTACTAATATTTCATTATTTTTAGTAATAGTTACAGAAATTTTTGTACAAAAACCAGCAATAACTTCATCAACAGCATTATCAACTATTTCTCAAACTAAGTGATGTAATCCTCTTTCTGCAGTGGAACCAATATACATTCCAGGTCGTTTTCTAACTGCTTCTAGTCCTTCTAAAACTTGAATTGAGTTAGCATTATAATCATTTGGAGTCCTTGTGCTCACTATTTTCACTCTCTTTCATCATTAAATATTTTCATTAATTTAATAATGAAAATATTTAAAATTTCAAAAATAAATTCAAAAAAAAGACTTTTTATTCTTTAAAATAAGCATATTATTTTACATTTTATGTATAAATTATACATTTTTTTTGATTTAAAACAACATAATTTTTTTAAAAGAAAAATTAAAAAATCTTTATTCAAAAATAATAAATTACTTTTTTAAAAATATTTAACAAAAAAACTATTTAAGATTTTCTATTAAATTAATAATACTATTTGCCATTTGTTGATGAAATCACATACCTGGATGAAATTCATCAAAATAAAAATATTTATTTAAATTACTTTCATTAACTCCAGAATTAAAAACTGGTTTATAAGAATATTTTGTTTCTTTAGAGAACATTTTACAAATTGTAGCACTAGTTTCAACAATTCCATCTGGAATTTTATTTTTAAAATTATTCATATCAGTTGCTAATTCTTTTGAAAGAAAAAAAGGCGTAATAATATTTTTATAAATTATTTTCATTTCTAATATCATTTTCTTTCATTGTTTTTGATATTCAATACATGTTTTACGTGCTATTTGTATTTTTTGTTGATTATTATGCAATATCTTTTTAATTTTTGGTGTTAATGTTAAGTCAGGAACATCACTAATAATAATTTTATTTGCACCATTTTTAATTAATAATTTTATTGCTTTTTTTTCTTCATTTATTACATTATTAATTTTACTGTTAATAATAATAGGATCTGTTTTATTCATTAAATTAGCAATATCATTAGCTCCCATTTCTATTCAAATAACATCTTTTTTTTGTAAAGAATGTTGTAATAACAACATTTGTGTTTGATGAGACAAATCAAAAGTTTTAATAATATCTAAATTATTATCACTGCTATCAGCAACTTCTCCTCCATAAGCATAATTATTACCCAAACTTTGAAATGTTTTACCATTGATGTTAAATAATCACCCAGGTTTAAAATTAATATTTAATTTTTCAGCAATTAATTGTGAAGCTACTTTATTACTACTTCAACAATTATTATAATAAGGTTTATCTAATTGAAAATGTTTAAATTTACTATTACTATTTTCTAAATATTGATTTTGTGCAAATGTTCCTGCACCAGTATCTGATAAACTATCCCCTAAAACATAAAATTCACTAATACTATCTTGCTTATTTTTACAAGCAATTATATTTAAATTAGTAAAAATTAAAATAGTAAACATACTTAACAATTGTAATTTCTTCTTCATTATTTTTTACCTTTTCTTAACTTATTAATTAAAAATAACTATTTTAGTTATATCATATTATTTTTCTCCAATTGGTAAAACTAGTTGTAATAATCCAGTTTCTTCTTCACTATCAATAATTGTATAATTTTTTGGTCAAGAAATTTTCAAATTTACTTTTTTACATTTATTAAAAGATTTTAAAGCATTAATAATTAATTTTGAATTAAAAACTACTTTTATTTCTTCTTTTAAACTTTTAGATTTCACAATATGAAATTTTTTAAATTGTTCAATTACTTCACCTACACTATCATTATTAGATAAACAATTAATTTTAAAATCATTTTTTTCCACATTGATTCAAAATTGAATCATAGGTGAAGTATCTTTTTTTGCTAAAATTATTGATAATTCAATAATTTTTAAAAATTCTCTAACGTTATTAATTTCAATAATATTTTTTTCTTTTTCTATAATATTTTTAATAATATCATCCGTATTTGGATAAGTACCTTCAATCATTCGTGTTTGAAATAAAAAATTTTCAATTTCAATAATTAAATTATAATCATTTTCAAAATAAAAATTTATATTTGAATTTAAATCACTAGTAATTTTATCAATTTCATTTAATAAATGAACTGGAATATTAAACTCTTTATTACTAAATTCTAATTTTTCTTCAAAAGAAAATCACTTTTTTGCTAAACAATATCCATCAGTTGCTGTAACAAATAACTTTTGATCATTAAATTTAAAATTAATTCCACTTAATGCTGGTTTATTATTGTTTGTATTTGTTGCAAAAGCAATTTGTTCATTTATATTTTGTAACAAATTTTTATTAAAAGATACTTTATTTTTAATATTTTTGTTAAAGTTGATTTTTGGAAATTTTTCAATTGTCATTGTACTTAATTTAAAGATAAAATCATTATTATCATTTTTAAAATTACTAATGATTAAATTATTAATTTTAAGTTCAAATAAAATTCATTCATCTTCTAGTTTACTAAAAATATCATAGATAATTTTAGTATTAATTAATACTGAACCGATGTTTAATATTTTTAAATATTTTTCATTATTATTTAGTTCATATTTTAATGATAAATTGCCATTAGATGCAGTTAAAATTATTTTTTCTTTTTCAACTTCTAATAAAAAACAAGATAATTCTTCATAATTGTTATTAGAAATTGTTATTTTTATTATTTTTTTTATTATTTTGAATAATATAGAACTTTTGATTTCGATTTTCATAAATATCTCCCATTTTTAAACATTAATAATTAATTATATATTATATATATATTAATTATTATTTATTTAATTATTAATAATATTATGATGTGGATTAATGTGGATAACTAATTTTAACTTATAAAATAAAGAAAAAATAAGAATTTTATATGTTAATAATTTATGATTAAAATAGTGGATTAATTGTGTTTTAAACATTCACGTGATAATCTTTCAATATTTTTTTTAAATTCATAATTAATTTCAATATTTTTTTTAATTTTGTTATAAGCATTCATTACTGTTGTATGATCTTTACCTCCAAATTCAGAACCAATTTTTGTATATGATTCGTTTAAAAGTGTTTTTATTAAATACATTGCTACATGGCGTGCTATTGTTATTGTTTTAACTCTAGAAGTACTAATCAATAATTTGATTGGAATATTATAATATTCAGATACGATTGTTTTAATTTTTTTAATAGTTAGTTTTTCTTTTAATGAAGTATTTGATGTTTTAAAAGCTTTCATAACGTCTTCAAGCACTATTAAATGATTAGGCTTTATATATAAAATGCTGTAAAAAATTAATCTATTTAATGCTCCTTCTAATTTTCTAACATCACTATTAAAATTTAAAGCAATAAAACTTAAAGATTCTTCAGTAAAAATGCTTGGATCATAATTTAAAGACTTAATTTTTTCTTTTAAAATAATTAATGAAGTTTCAAAATCTGGTGAATCAATACCAACACTTAAACCACTTTGAAATCTTGAAACATTTCTTTCTTCAAAGCCATATAAATCATCAGGATGTTTATCTGATGTAATAACAATTTGTTTTTGTTTGTTAACAAAGCTATTAAATATATGAAAAAATATTTCATTTGTTTTACTACGATTAGCTAAAAATTGAATATCATCAACAAGAAGAACATCGTATTGATTAAATGAATCTTTAAATTTTTCAATATCATTAATATTTTGTTTAATAATTTCTGGTACCATACGGCCAAATTCTTCAGAAGATAAGTAAAGTACTTTTTTTTGATTATTATATTTTGTTAATATTTCATTTTCAATAGCATGAAGTAAATGTGTTTTTCCTAATCCAGAATTACCATAGATAAATAAGGGATTTCAATACCTACCAAGTTCTATGGTAATTGAAAATGCTGCTTGATAAGCATCGTTATTTGATTCTCCTTTAACAAAGTTATTAAATTGAAATTGTTTTTTAATTTGTTGCAATTTATTAAATTCAACAAAATCTTTTTCTACATATATTTTTTGTTTCTTTGCTTCATTAAGTTCTAAAAATTCAATTTGAAGATTTTGTTGAATAATTCTTTCTAAAATTTCTTTAACTTTAAATGTTATATTTTTAGTTAAAATTTCTTTTGCGAATAGTGAATCAACAATAATTAAACATTTATTTTCAAAAATATCATAAATATAAGTGTTTTTAATATAGTTATTAAAAATACTTGGATCAATCATTTCATCATATTGAAGAAAATTTCTAACTTTATTTCAAATGTTTTGAAAGTTTTCTCGCTTATTATCAGTGTTATTCATTTTAAAAACCTCTTTAATTAATATAATTATTGTGGATGAATTGTGGATTAATGTTGATAACTTTTTTATAATTATAATTTGTATTATACTTTTAAAAAAATAAAAAAAATAATATTTATTATTTAATATTATAAATGATTTATTTTTTTGTTAAACTAATATTGTTTTTATTAAAAATAAAATTAAAAATAAACAGAATAATTTGTTAAGATATAAATATTATGTTAGAATACTCTTAATGATTTTTTATTAGAATTTTTAAAAAAAGGAGAAAAAAATGAAACCGACATATCAACCAAGTAAGAGAAAACATCAAAAAACTCATGGTTTTTTTGCAAGAATGAAATCTGCAACAGGGATTAATGTTATTAAAAGAAGACGTCAAAGAGGACGTAAAAAATTAACAGCATAGTTTAAAAAATAAAATAAGGTGAACAAAATATGGAAAAAAAATACCGCCTTTTGAAAAATCATCATTTTAAATATTTAATTAATGAAGGAAAAAGTATTTCAAATGGTCAATTTTTTATCTATTATATGAATAGAGTAGATTTTGAGACTATACGAGTAGGCGTATCAGTAGGAAAAAAACTAGTTCGTTTTGCTTTTGCACGTAATAAGATTAAACGTCAAGTACGAGGAATGTTAGTAGATATTAAAAAAGATTGACCAGTAGATATAGTAATTATGATTAGAAAAAATTATTTATCTAATACATATGAAGAAAATCTTAGTTCTTTATTACATCTTTTAATGAAAATCCCATTATAGGAGAGTAAATTTAATGCAATATAAAAAGTTTTTATTTCCTGAACAACAGAAAAAAAACGTTTGATTAAAAATAACATGAAAATGAACTAAAATTATTTTAGGAACTTTTTTATTGATGTCAACACTTTGAGGTTGTGGTCAGACTATGGGTGATCCTAATGTTGCAACTAGTGATGTTATTTC
Source organism: Theocolax elegans (assembly GCA_026168455.1). Classification (NCBI taxonomy): domain Eukaryota; kingdom Metazoa; phylum Arthropoda; class Insecta; order Hymenoptera; family Cerocephalidae; genus Theocolax; species Theocolax elegans. The sequence continues at coordinate 93,177 of JANSJX010000013.1, read as the reverse complement.
AACTTATGATTTTCAAAGATATAATGTAGCGGCTGTTTTTTTTGAATTACTTATTGGTAACAGTGATGTAGCAAAAAATCACATTTTTCATTTTAATGGTAATAATATTTATGAATATGGATTTACAGGGATTAGAACATGAAGTGAAGCTTGAACGCAAACTAAATCACCGTTCTTTGGAATGTTTGTTTATCCAATCGCTTGAATCTTAGTTAGTATTTCTGCTGGATTAAGTGGTGGAGTTGATGTAAATTCAAAATACTGATCAGTAAGTGTTATTTTTGCTATTATTTTTACAACGTTAATTATTAAACTTATTACATTAGTATTTACTTTTAAAGCCCAACAAAATCAGGAAAAAATGCAATCAGTGCAAATGAAAACTTCCGAAATTCAAGCCAAATATAAACATTCACGTGATCCAAGTGCAAAACAAAAACAACAAATGGAATTAATGGCTATTTATAAAAAAGAAGGAATAAATCCAATGGCTGCTTTTATTCCAATGTTTTTATCACTTCCTTTCTTAACAGCTATGTTTACTGTTATGAAATCAACTAATTTATTAAAAAATACTGTTGTTGGTGCTATTAGTTTAGTTGAACAACCATGAACTATGGTTACTCATGGCCAATTTATGTATTTAATAATTATTGTTATATATATACCAACACAATTAGTTTCTATGTTATTACCGATGTTTTTAAATCGTTCACGACAGAAGATTAAAACTAAAGAAGCAAAAGCTGCATTAAAAAAACAAGTTATTATTCAAAGCGTTATGATTTTTATGTTTTTATTTTATGTATGTGTTGCTCCTTCAGGATTAGGCATTTATTGAATTATTTCTGGAATATTACAAATATTTCAAACTCTTGGTTTTCATTACTATAATAAACATAAACGTAGTCGTTATAAAAAAAATGGTACAATTAGTACACCATTTTCAAGTAAGATTAAAAAGATATTTACAAAATCTGAAATAGTTGTTCAACCTAAAAAAAATAAGTAATTTATTATAATGTGGAGAAAAAAAGATGGAAATTAAATCATTTAAAAAAAATATTGATTTAGAAAAAACTATCAAAAATTTGCCCCCCAAAACATTTTATATAAAATTAAATATAGAAAAACGTTTATTTAAAACTATTACTAAAATTTTTATTTTTAATGAAAATGATGTTAAAAATTATTTGAATGATAAATGACATGATTTATTGGAACTTTTTAATATAAAAAATTATCAAGAAGAAATAATATTAAATGGTAATAAATTTTATATTAATATTAATTGTAAGAATAAAAATTCAATTTTAATTGGCAAAAAAGGTTATACAATTAGTGCTTTACAAAATTTACTTATTACTTATTTAGAAATAAAATTTAAAAGAAACTATCAAATAGTAATAAATGTTAATAATTATTTAAATATTCAAAAACAAAATTTTAAAATTAGAATATATGAAATTATAAAAAAAATAAGAATAAGTAAAGAAATGTTTCATTTTGAATCAATGCCTAATAACCAAAGAAAAATTATACATGAAATAGTTAAAAATATTGAAGGAATATCAAGTTTTTCTGAAGGTATAGGTTATAACCGACATATAGTAATTAGATTGGAAAATTAGAGTAATCTAAGATTTTAAATCTTAGATTGTTTAAATGAAAAGAGGAAAAAATGTTAAATGATACTATTACTGCAATTGCAACCGCACCTTTAAATCAAGCAATCAGTATTATTAGAATTTCAGGAAAAGATACTTATGAGTTATTAAATAAGGTTTTTGATAAAGATATTTTAAATCAGAAAGGTCACACTTTAATAACAGGATATATTATTGATCATAATAAGAATAAAATTGATCAAGTTGTTTTGGCATGTTATCGCGCTCCCAAATCTTTTACAGGTGAAGATACAATTGAAATTAATTGTCATGGCGGAGTGTTAATAACACAAAAAATTTTGCAATTATTACTATCTACAGGTATGAGAATGGCAACAAGAGGAGAATTTACGAGAAGAGCTTATTTAAATGATAAAATTGATCTAATTGAAGCAGAAGCTATTAATGATTTAATTATGGCTGAAAATAATACTATTTTAAAAACCGCTATTAATAGTTTAAGTGGTAAAACAAGAGTACTAATTGATGAATTATCTTCAGAATTACTAACTTTAATTGCTAATATAACAGTTAATATTGATTATCCTGAATACGATGGAGTTGAGGAAAAAACAATTAATAATGTTATTCCTTTAGTTGAAAAATTTTTAAATAAAATAAAAGTTATTAAAGAACATAGTAAAATTACTAAAACTATAAAAGAAGGAATTAATACAGTTATTATTGGAAAACCTAATGTTGGAAAATCTTCCCTATTAAATGTGCTTTTAAATGAAGATAAAGCTATTGTTTCTAATGAAGAAGGAACAACAAGAGATCTGGTAGAAGGCAAAATTAATTTGGGTGATATTAGTTTAAATTTAATTGATACAGCAGGTATACGTCATACTTTAAATGATATCGAAAAAGCAGGTATTGATAAATCACATAAGGCTTTAAATGAAGCAGATTTAATAATATTAGTACTTGATGGTTCAAAAGATTTAAGTGTTGAGGATAAACAATTATTAGAAAAAATAAAACATAAAAATTACCTTATTGCTATTAATAAAATGGATTTAAGGTTAAAATTAAAATTAGACATTAAAAATAATTTTAATGTGGTAAAAGTTAGTGCAATAATGGGCGAAATTGAAAATCTAATTTTAGGAATAAAAAATAAAATTATAACTACTGAAATTAATTTTGATAAAGAATTACTTTTTGCGAATACAAGACAATTAGCATATTTGGATGAAATTGAACTTAGTATTTCAGAAGCATTAAAAGATTTAAAAAAGAATATTTCGATAGACTTAATTATTGTTCACTTACAAACTGCATGAAATAAGATTTTAGAAATGCAAGGTAAAAAATTTGAAACTGATTTATTAGATGAAATTTTTAAAAGATTTTGTTTAGGAAAATAAAAGAGAAGGTAAAATATATGGCTAATAATGGAATTTTTGATACTCATTGTCATTTAATGTCAAAACATTATGATGAAACAGAAATATTAAAATTATTAACTGATGCTTATTCAGCAGGTGATAGCATTGGTAGTATTTGTAATGTTGGTTTTGACTTAAATACTAGTAAGCAAGCTGTTAGTCAAATTTATGAATTTGAGAGTGAAGAAAAAATTCCTAATCTTTATGCAGCTGTAGGTATTCATCCAACAGAAGTAAATACTTGCAATAGTAATACTATTTCAGAATTGAAAAAATTAATAGCAACCGGTAAAGTAGTTGCTATTGGTGAAATTGGATTAGATTATTATCATAAATTTACAGAACCACAATTGCAAAAAAAATGATTTATTGAACAATTAAAATTAGCTAAAGAACATAAATTACCTGTATTATTACATATTCGTAATGCTTTTGAAGATGCTTTTGAAATTATTAAAAAAGAAAATATTACTAATGGTGTTCTTCATTGTTTTACAGGAACAAAAGTAATAGCTGAAAAATTTATAAAACAAGGTTTTTATATTTCTTTTGCAGGTAATGTGACATATAAAAATGCTTTGAAGTTACAAGAGGTGGCAAAAAATATACCAATTAATAAAATATTAGTTGAAACAGATGCGCCATATTTAACTCCTGAACCAAAAAGAGGCAAAAATCCCAAAAATAGATTAACAATTAATCATCCAGAAAATATAATATTTACAGTTAATAAAATAGCTGAATTAAAGAAGATCCCAAAACAAAGTATTATTAATGCAACTAGGGAAAATGCTATTAATGTTTTTAAATTAAATAATGAATTGAAAAGAAATAATGAGTAATAATGAGAAGTTTAAAGTAGCTATTTTTTTAGCAACAGGCTATGAAATGGGTGAAGTAATAATTATTATTGATCTATTAAGAAGGGCTAATATTGTTATTGATTTAGTAAGTATTGAAAATGACTTAAAAATCAAATCAAGTCATAATGTTTTTATTTTATGTGAAAAGAAAATCAGTGATATTGATTTGTTAAGTTATAAGATGCTAATTTTACCGGGTGGTAAAGTTGGAGTAGAAAACTTAAGCAAAAATGAATTATTAAAATCAATATTAGTTATTTTTGCTAAAGATAGTAATAAGTTTATTGCTGCTATTTGTGCAGCACCCCAAATTTTAGGTCAATTAAATTTAATAGATAACAAAAAAATTACGCATTATCCAGGCACTAATATTGGTTTAAATAAAAGTATTATTTTAGATGAAAAAGTAGTAGTTGATAATAATATTATAACTGGAAAATCAATTGGTGCTGCATTTGAATTTGGTTTAAAGTTAATTGAAGTTTTAGAAAGTAAAGAAATTTCTGAACAAATTAAAAAACAATTAGTTTTTTAATTTGTATTTTTTATATAAAGTTAAAGTTATTACTTTTAAAATAGTTAATGATCTATACTTTTTATACAGTTAAAATAATAATTTTAAATATAAAAAATACATTTTAATTTAATCAATAAAAAATATTGTTGACATTTAAAAATGTATTTTTTTAATTTTTTTTAAAATAATAATATAATAAGTGTATAAAAAGGGGGTTTTTATAAAAATGAAAAAATGATTAAATATTTTAGGAACGATTGCATTTACAACAGTAAGTACAACAGCAATAGTTGCTTGTAAAACATCAGAAAGTATTTTAAGTAAATCATTTGCTTCTAGTTATAATGTTGATGACTTTAGTAATTTAGAAGGTTTTGGTATTAAATATAACGAAGAAAATAATACATATGATTTTGTTTGATCAAAATTAACAGTAGATTTAGCAACAATTATAGTACCAATTAATAATACAGTTCCAGTTCAAAAAATTTCCAAAGATAAAAATATTGAAGTTAAAGAAAATGAATTAGTAGCAATATATTCTGCAGAAGATCAACAAGGTTTAATTATTGGTTCAGAAAATTTTATTACAATTAAAATTAAATTAAATTTATATAAAGGAGTAAAAGAAGAAACAAATAAAGTTGAACTAGTAGATCAAACAGTAGAATACGATGTTTCATTAAATTTATTTGTTAAACAAAACTTAAAATTTTTAACAACTCCAACTGTAAATTGTAAAGCAGATATTGCTGAATTTAAAACTATTTTAGTAAAAGAATTAAAAAAACAAAATGGTTTTTCTAAATTAGATATTAATATGATTAATATTGTAAAAGTAGATGGTGATCCTTTAACTACAGAAGATTTAAAAGAACATGATACACATGTTAAATTAACATTAACAGATGAGGGAAAAAACCATTTTATTGGTGAAAATAATGATTTAAAAGTTAATTGGGTTCCAGAAGTTTAATAAAATAAATTATGGAATATTTATAAAAATAAAAATGTAATATTTTAATTTATGAAAGGAAAATATATATGAAAGCTTTAGTAACATTATTAGGAACGATTGGTTTAACATTTACAAATGCAAATAGTTTTTTAAATATAAATAATAGTCCAAAAGAAGTTAAAGAAATAACTTATGAATTTAGTGAAAATAAAAAAGATATTGTTCATAGTTATAAGACTTCATCAGTATCAAATCCAGCTTATGAAAGTTGAGATTTTGTAGTTTCTACAGGTTTAAAATCTTTTCAAAAACCAAAATCTATTAGAATATTAGAATGATTTTTAAATAATGGTTCAGATAAAATAGACTGAGGTTCAGAACATTATGATGTATTTTCTGTCCCTTTAAAAATAATGGGAAAAGAAATTAATGAAATTAATGAGGGAAAAATTACAAATAAAAAAGTAGCATATAATAAAATGAATTTTTCATTTAAAGAATCGTATCAAGATTTTTTAGCAACTGCTGAAGTTGTTAGAGGTATAACTACTGCATTATTTTTTGATAATCTTGATTGACACATTCAATTTTTATTTCCTGCAAAATTAACATTCGATATGTCATTTTCTAATGTATATTTAACTAGAAGTTTAGGGTATGGATTGAAATTTGCAATAGATTATTAATTAAATATTTAAAATAAAGTTATAATATAAAATTATTAAAGCAGATTGTAGTTCAAAGTCTTACACTTCAAATTACAATCTGCTTTTAGTTAGAAAAAAGTTTTTATATTATTTATTTTTTATAAGCAGTGGCTAATATTTTTATAGTATTCTTTTAAAGATTTTTTTTAAAAAAATAATAATATTAACTTGTTAAATTATTAATCTAGCTGAAAAAGTAGTAGTTTATAATATTATTATCAATTGGTAGTATTTTAAGTTTGTGTTTTTTATTTATAGTAATAATAATAAACTAATATATATGTTTTAAAGACAATTACATTATAAAAATATACAATTTGATTTTTATGTTTTAATAAATTATTTACTTTAATTTTCTTTTGAATCTGATTTTTAAACAAAATATTTATTTTTTGCATTAGATTATCTTTCTCCCAAAAGTAGTATAATAATATTATAACATTTTATATTAAAATTTTATATAAAGTAAAAAAAGGAGTAGTCAAAAAATGATAAATAATAATAATTTTATTAAAATAGGTTTAATAATTGGAATGATTATGTCAATAATATTACTTATTAGTTGTATTATTTATGGAATATTTACATTTTTTAATTATTTTTCATTAGTTATTATTTTATTGAAGAAAAATGATTATTTTTAACAGGTTTATTTAGTTTAACAACATTTGTTATTCCTGGAGTTTTAATTTTAATTGGTTATTTTGTTAGACAAAAGAAATTAATAAAACTTATTAATAATAATTAATTTGTAAAAAAAATAAATATTATTTTATTTTTAGGTTATTATTTTATATAATTTTCCTTTATTAATATTGCTTCATGTTTCTCTATATATAATAGACTTCTTGTGGATAGTTATTTATTAAAATTTAATGATTAAAATTAAAAAAGATAGGAAATCTAGGATATTTGATAAATTAAAACAAGATTATTAAGATTAACTAGTATAAATAATATTAATTTTAATAAAATTCTAGGAATTTTAAAAACAGAAGAATTAAAAAAGTTTATTAATTAAAATATTTTATGGAAAAATTTATAAATAAGTTGGTAATTTTTTAATAAAAAAATCATTTAATAATTCTCAATTTCACCCTCGTCCAGATTGCGGCGTTAATAATCATTCAGCAAAGGCTTCGGCAAAAAATTCACCTTTTTTATAGGGTTTCGCTTGGCTTCAAAATATACGACCATAATTACTTTGCACAATAATCATTGGGAATACTAATCTTTTTTGATAATCACTATTACTAATATTAACTTTATCATTTAAGTAATCCATTAATAATTGACTACAATCAGAAATTGGCGCCCTCATCACGTGATTTTGTGCTCTTCAAACAGATGAATAATCATTATTAATTTTAAAAATATTTTTATTAAGTAAATAATTTTCGATTTTATTATTTTTAGGTCAATTTCAATTGTTATTAAAGGTACTACGTTCATCATTCGTTAATGATAAAAAATTATCGAAAGCATGACCATATTCGTGAGTACTAACACTAATTATGTTATTAGTTGCTCATCAACCCGCTTGATAGTTTGCGTTAATTTCTTTAGTATTAACAAAATCTGGACCATAAATTTGACGTTGACTATTAATTAGATAAGAATATTGATTATAAGCAACGACGTTTTTATTTGATATTGGTGCTTGAGTAACACTTTGCATTAAACGTAAAATGTTATCTTTACCATATACTCCTGCCATAATATTATAAAAACGTAATTGTTCTTTTTTTGCTGTTTCAGTAGCAAGTTGACTTAAACCAACATCTTTATATAATTTTTTTCAATCAACATTACTGTTTTGAGTTCCTAGTCGTGTATTAGTTAAATCATGTGCTAATTGATTAAAATCAAGAAAAGGTAATGGTTTACTAGCATTATCATAAAAACTATTAAATTCATTATTTGCCATTATAATATCAATATTTTTATATTTTGTTCTTTCAATTAAATTAATAATTTTAATAAGTTTAACTGCTGATTTTGAAGCAATTATATCTAAAATACATTTATCATTTTTAACATCATTATTAACTTGCATAGTAATTGTAGCTTGTGGGTCTAAATCAATTAGCAAGACTTTTTTATTTTCTAAGCCAAGTTTATATGCAATGTTTTTACAAAGGGTAGTTTTGCCAACCCCCCCTTTTTTATTACAAATAGAAATCATTTTCATAAAAATTTATTCTCCCTTATTAAATCAATGAGTTAAAATTTCATTCATTAAAGTTGTATAACTTCATTTTTTCTCCTTAGCTTGTTTTCTAAATTTTCTTACTAATTCAACTTTACATGTCATTGGTGGCATAATATCTTGATAATCAATTTTATTAAATTTTTTAGTTTTATTATAACTTGATACATTTTCAATTGTTTTTAAAATATCTTTATCTGAAATATCATTCTCTAAAAATGAATTTCTTATTTTTTTTATTTGCGGCATAATAACATCAACTCCTAATATATTTATAACATAAATAAAATAAATAACATTAAATATAAATAGTTAATCAATAATATTGATAACATAAATAATATTTATCAATAAAAAAAATATTATTATTTTTGTATAATTAACTTTATAAAGGTTTTAGATTATAAGGGGAGTTGAATATGAAAAAGATACAAGCACACATTTTAAAAATTAAAAAATTGAATCAAGAATTAGATAAAATTGAAGAAGAAAAAATAAATTTATTAAATGAAATTGTAATGATAAATGAAACAGAAAATATACAACAAATCATAATGAAGAATTTAAAACCACCTAATTTTTAAAAATATGGTTCTTTTAGTATTGTTGTGATCTTAATTATTTATTTTTAATTGTTTATTTATTGTTATAATTAAACTACTATAAGAAAATAGTATTTATGCCGTTATAGCACTATGCCTTCTTATAGTGCTATGTTTTATTTGTCAAAAGGTAGAGCATAGTTTTTTTATTTATCAATATTCCTACCTAACTAATAAATTAATTATTTTGTAAAATGTTGATTATATGATTTGCCATTTGTTGATGAAATCACATACCTGGATGAAATTCATCAAAATAAAAATATTTATTTATATTATTTTCATTAACTCCAAAATTAAAAACTGGTTTATAAGAATAACTTTCTTTTTTTATTATCATTTTACAATATGTAGCACTCGTTTCAATGATTCCATTTGCCATTTGTTTTTTAAATTCAGTCATGTCGCTTAATAATTCTTTTGAAAGAAAAAAAGGTGTGATAATTTTTTATAAATTTCTTTCATTTCAAGTATCATTTTTTTCATGCTTCTTGATATTTAATACATATTTTACTTGCTGTTTTTAATTTTTCTTGGCTATTATTTAATATTTTTTTAATTTTTGGAGTTAATGTTAAATCAGGAACATCACTAATAATTATTTGTTTTGCACCACTTGCAATTAATAAATTAATTGCTTTTATTTCTTGATTTATTACATTATTGATTTTGTTATCAATAATTATAGAATCCTTTTTTGTCATTAGACTACTAATATCATTAGCGCATATTTCTATTCAAATTAAATCTTTTTTTTGTAATTTATGTTGTGATAATAATGCTTTTGTTTGATGTTCTAAATCAAAGGATTTAATCACTAAATTATGATTACTACTATATCTGCAACTTCTCCACCAAAAGCATAATTATTACCATAATTTTGATATATTTTATCATTAAGTTTAAATAATCAACCGGGTTTAAAATTTATATTAAATTTTTCTGCAATTAATTGTGAAGCTACTTTGTTATTACTTCAAGAATTTTTATAATAAGGTTCATCTAATTGAAAATGTTTGAATTTATTATTACTATTTTCTAAATATTGATTTTGACCAAATGTTCCTGCACCAATATCTGATAAACTATCACCTAAAACATAAAAATTACTATAATTTAGTATTTCATTTTCTTTTTCAGACGAACAAGCAATTAATCCTAAATTTAATGATGAAATAATTGATATTGATAGTAAGACATTTTTAATTATTTTTTTCATTTTTACTCCTTTTTGTTGATATGCCTTTATTTGGATTATGGAGATGAAAGTATGAAAACATTACTAAGTTTATTGACAATAGGTACATTAACTTCAACAACTATATCAAATGTCAGTGTGTTTATAACCACAAATTTAAATCAACAATCAACAAATAAAGTAAATGATGTACTATTACCAAATACTAGTGAAATAACTGGATATACTGGTGATATTAAAAATTACAAGATTGATTTATTTGGTAATGCTTTTTTTACTACTGATAATGCAATTTATAAAGTAAATGTAGGAACTACAAATGCAATTGAAATATTTGAATTTAATATTGGAGAAGTTGATAATTTAATATTTGATAGTCAAAGCATATAATTTTAAAAATGAACAACATCATATAAAAATATTTAATTCATAATGTTAATAAAATTAATATTATCTAATTTAATTGAAATAGTAGCAGTTCCATCACCAGAACGAGTAAAAAATCATTTAAAATAAATATTTTCATTATCATGTCAAATATTTAAATCTAAATTTGCATAACCATCAACAGGATATTGACTAGTATCATGACCCATATAAACATTTAAATGATAAAGTGAATTAGTATTACCAGAACCTTGATTATTTATAATTTTGTTTGTATTACTACTATTAGAAAATGATTCTGATACATTTTCGCTATGAGTTTGTGATTCGCCTGATAAAGATAAATATGATTGATTAAATTTAAAAGTTGGATAAATTTTTAAAAACTCATCTCAATTTTTAGAATATTCGGTTCATTTCAATAGTTTATATGTTTCTGAATTATCATTACTTCATGAAGAATATGAGTCACTTCAATGATAATTTAAGTTAATATTTATATTTGATTTATCAAATTCATTATAATAGATTTTAACTAAATTATTATTGTTATCAAAAATGAAATTTAATGAATAATTTTTATTAGTATTAGAAAATGGAGTCTGATAAATAAAATTATAAATATCATCATCATTAATAATTAAATTAATCATATTATCAATTAAAATTTTATTGAGTTTATCTTTTAAACTACTTTGTTCTATAAAATAACTGGCTAATGAATCAGTAATTTTTTGGCTGATTTTATTTTGACGTGCTGCTTTACCAATATAATATAAACCTCATGCTTCACTTAAATTACTATTATTTTCAACTTTATCAGCACCTGATTGTTGAGAAATATCAATATGTTTTTCAAATCCACCAAATTGAATATATTGTCAATCAGTATTATCACCGCTAAAATATGTATTTGAATATTCGCTTTTGCTATATGGATTATAGTCATCTTTAATAGTATTTATTTTTTTGTGGATAATCATTTCTTGTTTTGTATTTTCAATATTTGTTTTATCTTTATCAGGAATAGTAACATCATGGTTATAAACTAGGTTACCTGTTATATCTACTAAAAAAGTTTTTCTTGCATTAGAAAAAGTATAATTTTTTAATGTTGAAGTATCATAACTATAAAATTGATGATCTGCTGTTGATTGATTAGTAATTCAATCACTAGTACTTAAATAACCATATTGATTATTAAATAATGAATTTTGATTATTATTATTTGTTTGTAAATTGTTAGTAAAAGTAGTATTTTGATTCAAATTAGCAAATGTACTACTTGAAATTGTTAAAGTTGTAATACTACTTAATAAAATTAAAAATTGTTTCATATTTTTATACTCTTAAAATTAATTTATATTTTTAAATAATCATTAAAAATATAACGTTATTCATTTGTAACGTTATATAAATTATATTATGTTTACAATATTTCTGCAATAAGTTCTTCATATAAAAAACACTTAATCAAAAAATGATTAAGTGTTTTTTATATTTAATTCAATTTTACTTGTTTTTTAGCAAATTCTCCTTTTTTAATTCTTTTAATTAAATCTTTATAAACATGAATTTCAGCTTCATTACAAATCAATATGTTGATTGTATTCGTAATAAAATTTTCATCTGGTCTTTTTTTATCTTGTTGTTTTTCTAGTGCTAATTCCAAAGCAATTGCAATTTCTTCATTATCTTTTATTTGATCTTTTAATTTTTTGATCATTAAATCTTTATCAATCATTATTTTATAACCCCTTTTATTTACAAAACTAAATTAATTATACAAAAGAGATTGCAATTGCAATCTTTTATTTTTTTATATATTTATTGTGAATAAGTCCCTAAATATCTAAAAATAGAACCACTTTTATTAAAACTACAATAAATACCTTGTTCTTTATTGTTATTTTGTAAATCTTCATAATGTTGAACGATCGAATGTCCAATAGCATAATAGTCTTCTTCTTGGGGTTTTATGTTTCCTTCGACTGGATAAGTTAAAAGTATTGACACTATTGCGCCTGAACTTGATTCTTCCTTATGAATGTCTTTATAGTGTTCAATAATATTAACAATTTGACTAATATTATCGTTATTAATATAAACAGTAAATTGAATGGTTTTATCAAATTCATTATAATTGCAGTAAAATTTATTTTCATTTTCATTAAAATTTTTAATTGATGAATTTGTCATTAAATCTGATGTAACAATTGTTGAAGATGAAGCAATTGCTAATGTTGCTAATAAATTTAGTAATTTTTTCATAACTTTTTTAGCTCCTTAAATTTAAATGTATATTATTATTTTATAATATTTCTGCAATAAGTTCTTCATATGCTTTTTTTTGACGTCAATAATAAGGATTTGTTCAGATACTATTTAAGTTATTCTCAATAGTTTTAAATGTTTCAGAATAAGAAATTTTAGATTTAGATAAATTATTCAATTTCTTTTCATTTAATAAATTCAATATTTGCTTTAAATTTTTGCCTTCTTTAATTCCATTTAATAAAATTTTAATGCTTGGGATATTTTTTTGTGTTTCTCTACAAAAATGATTTAAAGTATTTTGTAAATCAATTAATCCTTTAATACTATTCAATCCTTCATTAATTGGTACAATAATTACATCTGAAAGCATTAAAAAACTTACAGATAATTCATTTATTGTTGGAGGATAATCAATTAAAACATAATCATAATTTTCAAATATTTCTTGATTATTTTGATAAATTATATCAGATAATAAATATTTTTCTTTTTCAGAATATGTTGCATTTATTGTAGCTGAAACTTTATTTAATTCTTCATTTGCCATTTGACTAGCTGGGTTTTTAATTTTTCGTTCATTCTCTTTAATAAAAGTAGTCATTTCTGATGATCAACGATAACGTAATAAACTAAGATAATAATCACGATTATAATTAACTTGGCAACTTCAAACAATAATTCAAGCAAGTAAACCAGTAACCAATAAAACTATGAAAATTATAAAAAATTTACGATATTTTTTCATAAAATTTCCTTTTAAAAAAATTATTATTAATAATTTCAATTCCTTATTTAAATTAATAATCATAGAAAGAAAAAAATGTACCTTCTAGAAATTTTATATTTTTGTTTGCTTTTTTTGAAATTGATAACTAAATCATTACCATTATTTTTTCATTTCATTTTGAATAGTAATTTATTATTTATATAAGTAAAAAATGCACTTCTATAAATTTTAAAAGTGCATTTTATTTAAACTTATTTTTTATCCTAAATCTTCATCTTTTGTTAGAATTTCGCGGTTAGGATTTTGTTCAGCTATTAATTGTTTGTAAATTGTATCACGATATTTTACACAACCATCAATAACATTATCTAAAGGATTTTGAGCAACACGTACTTCAAAAATATCTCCCTCATATTTTTGACGAATTGGTTTTGTACCTTTTTCAGCTTTAACTTCGATGAAATATTCCTTAGCCAATTCTTCTTTAATAAATTCATCAATTTTTTTAATGTAAGCTCCACCACCACAAATTGTGATTCCCTTACCTTTTTTCTTTAAGTCACTAACACTACCAGCAGCTTTTTCCCCAGAAGTTCTTAGTACTCTACGAATTGATGGAATAACATGTTCTCTAAATTGAACTTGCATTACATTTTCACGAATTTCTTCTGGTGTAATTTCAATAGTTTTAGAAATTGACATTGTTTCTCCTGGTTGAGAGTCTAATCTAGGTAATGAAACACCTGAAATAGTATATGGTTTTTCATCTTGATATTTCATAAGTGAACCGATGTTCTTTTTAACATCTTCTGCTTCTTTAGTACCAATTTTTAAAGCATGCTTTTTAGCTATGTATTCTTGAATTTTTTGTGTTAAATAGTCTCCAGCACAATGTGTTGTATATGAATATAGGATTGAATCGTTGCTAATTACGGCAATATCAGTACTTCCCCCACCAATATCAACACACATAATTGCAGTTCCAAAAATATCTTGGCCTGAACCTAATGCTGCCATTTTAACTTCTTCTTGAACAAATCCACGAAGTGCTCCTAAACGATGAACTATATTTTCTAATGCTTCTCTTTGTACTGAATTAATTTCACTTGGTGTTGCCATTAAAACAATTAAATTACGGTTTTTATCAGCTTGTTTTGAATCTTTAATTTCAAGTCTAAAATCTTGAAAAATTTTAGCAAGGATACGTTGTAAAGCATCTGGATCAGCAATATTACCATCACGAACTGGACGCTTAATAACAACATTTTCATTTGTTTTATCAATTAAAGCTTTAGCTTCTTCACCATAAAGAATAACATTTTTTTCATAGTCTTCAGCAAGATAAGTTGGAGCATCATATGTAAGTCCAATGTTAACATACCTTGCTTTAAAGTTTTCTGTTCCAACATCTAAAGCTAATCATTGGTAGTCATTAATAGACTTAATATTACTTTTTTTATTTAAGTTTTCTTTGGGTTTTTTATCAAATAATCCCATTTTTTTTCCTCCTTCTACACACCTGGAATTTTAATTACTTGGTCTAATGAATCCTTTTTCATATACATCTTGTTTATGAGTTTCATAGGCTTGAGTCCCTCTAATTACACATTCTCTTGGATTATTAGCAGATACCACATGTTCTAAATTTAGTCGTTTTTTTAGATAAGTTGTAATATTTTCAAGCAAAGCACCCCCACCAGTGATAGTTAAACCGTCTTTCATAATCATTTCTGAAAAGGCAGGTCCAGCTTTATCAATAATGTCACTACATAGTGCAACAATTGGTTCAAAGGCTTCAGTAACTACTCTAGCTACTTCTTGCTTAGGAACTGTAATTTGTTCAGGTTTTTTAGTTTTAGTACTTTTTCCATGGATAGTAATTTTATTTTCACTATCTTTTTCACCATCTATTCAAATACCAGCACTAATTTTTGTTTTTTCAGCCTCCATTGAGCTAAGAGATAAATAGTGCATTTTTTCAAAATGTTCTTTAATACTACGTTCAATAGCATTTCCAGCAATTGGAATTGAATCTTGAACAATAACTTCTCCACTTGATAAAATGGCACAGTCAGAAGTTCCACCACCAATATCAAGAATAAATACTCCTGAAGCATCTCAAAGTGCTTCCCCAGCACCAATAGCTGCCAATTTTACTTCAGGAACAATAACAACTTTTTCAGCTTTCATTACGCTTTCATTACTTGCATTATATCTATTGGGAAATTTATCACTATAAATTGGAATTTTAGCTACTTTTTTTCCTTGTAGAATTTCACGTAAAACAGTTCTATCTAATTTATAAACCTTAGATGGAATAGCTACAAGTGCTACTGAATTTTCTCAAATTTTTTCAGCTTTCACATCAATAATTTGTGTAAAAATTTCAGTTAATAAAGCAATCAAAGCATTATTGTCACTAATAACACCATTAGCCATTGGTTCTCTGAAAATTTTATTCGCTGGAGTTTTTTCTTTCATTAATAAAGCGGCTTCACCAATGAATACTTCTCCGTTTTCTGTATCAAATACAATTGCTGATGGTTGACTATAAACAACCCTTCCATTAACTCTGACAATTAAATTTCTTGTTCCTAAATCTAGAGAAACAATATTAACGTCTTGGTTATTGTGTCCGTCATTAGCAACCTCTATTTTTGTTGCCATATAAAAATCATCTCCTTTTCCCACTCAAATTAATATTTATTAAGTTGATATATGTTAATATTACCACATGTAGATTTGCTAGTAGTAAATTTAGCATATATGATTAGTTGGCTAACTATTTATTTAATTATTACTAGTATATAATTAACTAAAAATGTGAATTGGAGAATAATAATGGAAAATCCAAAAAAAATATTAAAAAAATACGACTTACATGCAGTTAAAAAGTTTGGACAAAACTTTTTAATTAATAATAATATAATTGATAAAATTGTTAAAACTAGTAATTTTAAAGAAGAAGATGGCATTGTTGAAATTGGAGCGGGCATTGGTCATTTAACTAATAAATTACTCAGCACTGCACAAAAAGTTGTGACAATTGAAATTGACAAAAAATTAATTCCTGTTTTAGAAGAAGAGTTAAATGAATATAAAAATTTAAAAATTATAAATGATGATTTTTTAAATTTAGATTTAAAAAAAATCATTAATGAAGAATTTGCAATAAATCAAAAAATTCATGTAATTGCAAATTTGCCTTATTATATTACTTCACAAATTGTTTTAAAATTATTAGAAAATATTGAATTATTTGATTCATTTACATTAATGATGCAAAAAGAAGTTGCACAAAGATTTTGTGCTAAACCTAAAACTAAAGTATATAATAATCTTTCTGTTATGTGTCAATTTTATTGTGATGTTAAAATTATTTTTGATGTTAGTCCTAATAATTTTACTCCGATACCTAATGTTACAAGTAGTGTTGTTTATTTTAAAGTAAATCCTAAATTTCAACTTGATGAACCACAATTATTTTGAAAATTTGTAAGAAGTTGTTTTGTTAATAAGAGAAAAACATTAGTTAACAATTTGGGTATTTATTTAAATAGCAAAAAAAAAGCCGTTAATTTAATTAACGACTTATCTTGATCATTAACAATAAGATCTGAAGAATTAACATTTTCAATGTTTTACCAGTTATTTACTATTATTAATAATAAATACCTTTCAGAATAATTATTAAAATTAATGATATTAGAATGTGGATAATAAGTATATAAAACACCTCAGCAATAATCCTTGTTTATTAATAAACATATTTTTAAATATTTATTATCCGTTAACTATTATAATGATTTTATTTTTTCTTGCAAAAAATATAACTTTTTATTAATTATTTTTAATTAATAGTCTTTAAATTTAATATACTTAAATTGTAATAAACATTGTATAATGAAATTATAATTATAATTTTTAGAAACATGTAAAGGAGGATTTAATGAATAATGTAGAAAACATTGTAGTTTTTGGTTTAAGTGCTAGTCAAAAATTTACACAAGAAGTTTGTAAAAAACTTAATATTGAACCTGGAAAAGCAGAAATTAGTCGTTTTGCTGATGGTGAATTTAACATTCAATCTATAACATCAGTACGAGGGAAAGTGGTATATATTATCCAATCAACTTCGCCGCCAACTAATGATAATTTAATGGAATTATTAATTTTTATTGATGCTTTAGTTCGTGCATCTGCTGCTAAAATTCATGTAGTAATTCCTTATTTTGGTTATGCTCGTCAAGATCGAAAACAAGGTGGTAGACAACCTATTACTTGTAAACTTGTTGCAAATTTATTAACTGTTGCGGGTGTTGATCGTGTTATTACTGTTGATTTACATTCACCACAAGAACAAGGATTTTTTGATGTTCCTGTTGATGATTTACGAGCAACTCAAGATTTAGCATCTTATTTAATTGAAGAAAATTTAACTAATTTAGTTGTTGTATCTCCAGATCATGGTGGTGTTACTCGTGCTCGAAGATTAGGTAATTATTTAAGTGTACCTTTGGCAATTATTGATAAAAGAAGAACAACTCCTAATCAAAGTCAAGTTAAGTTTGTATTAGGAGATGTTAAAGAAAAGAATGCTATTATTATTGATGATATGATTGATACAGGTGGTACTATTATTAATGCAGCAAAAGCTATTAAAGAACATGGTGCAAAATCAGTTTATATTTTAGCTACTCATGGTATTTTTAGTGGTCAAGCTTCAAAAAATTTGAAACAAGCTGTTATTGATGGAATTATTAAGGAAGTTGTTATTACTAATACTATTGAAATTTCTGAGGAAAAAAAGTTTAATGGTTTAAAAATTATTTCAATTGCTGATTTTATTGCAAAAATGATTGATGCTTCAATTAATAATAAATCATTAACAAAAGTTTATGATGATAAAACAAATGAATTAATAAAAAAAATTAATAATAAAAATAGTAAAAAATAATAAAGAGGAAATTTAAAATAGATGAAATTAGTTATTGGATTAGGAAACCCAGGTAAAGAGTATGAATTGACACGTCATAATATTGGTTTTATTATTATTGATATGATTTGTGAAACATTACAATTAAAAATTAATCAAACTAAATTTAATGGTCAATATGTTAAAACTGTTGTTAATGGGACTGATGTTATTTTTTTAAAACCATTAACTTTTATGAACTTATCAGGTTTTTGTGTTTCAAATTTTATGAATTATTTTAAAATTAAAATTGAAAATGTGTTAATTATTCACGATGAAGTTGATTTAAATTTTGGTCAATTTCAATACAAACAAAAATTTAGTGCTGCTGGTCATAATGGAATTAAAAGTATTTTTAATCAAATTGGTAGTAAAGATTTTCAAAGATTAAGAATTGGTGTTGGTAAAAATCCTAATTTTAACACGGCTGATTGAGTTTTGAGTAAGTTTAGTAATGATGAGTTAAAGAATATAAAAGATCATAAACAATTTTTTGTAGAAAGCATTAGTAGTTGAATTACTGATAGTAAATTTGAAAATATTATGAATAAATATAATAAAAAATAATTAATATATTATAAAAATATTAAAGAATATTTTCATTTTTATGTTTTCTACATAAGTAAACATAAAGTTGTGTTTCTTTTTCTTTTTTAATTTTTTCTAATTCTTTTTTTATTTCTTCAATTAATAAAATATCATTTTGTGTTTGCTGATATTGATTTATTTCATTTATTTTTTCAAGTTTTGCTTCTAGTAATTTTTGCTTACAAATAGGACAAAGTTTGTCAAAGTCATCATTATTATCATTTTGAAAACTGTCATTATCAAAATTTCATTTCATTTTTTAAGTTTCCTTTACTAGTTTATTTTAATAACAATATTTTGATAATCATTATTAAATAATTATATAATTAATTTATAAATTTATAAATACTTTTTTTGAGTATAAAGGAGACAATATGAAAACAAAAAAAAATATAATCAAACCAACAATAGAAAAGGCAAAAACTAAAGTTGAACAACTTAATAAAACTATTAAACCAAAAGTTAAAGATGTAAAAAAAGCAACTAAAGTAAAAACGCAATCAATAAAAACTGACACTGTTAAGCCAATCATTAATAAGATGAAAGTAGATTTTGAAAAATCAAAACATATAATAAAAGAAGAAAATCAAAAAATTGCTAATAAAATTGTTAATACTAAAAATATTTTAATATCAAAAATTGATCAACCAAAACCATTTAAAACTACTGCTATTATTGGTTGTCAATGAGGTGATGAAGGAAAAGGTAAAATAACTGACTATTATAGTCAAAATTCTGATGTTATTGTTCGTTGAAGTGGTGGTGATAATGCCGGACATACAATTGTTTTTGATCATCAAAAATATAAATTAAGTATTATTCCTTCTGGTATCTTTAATAAAGATTCATATTGTGTTATTGCTAATGGTTGTGTTGTTAATCCAGAAAAATTAGTTTCTGAAATTGAATATTTAAAAGTTGCCGGTTTTAGTTGTCAAAATTTACGGATTTCTGATCGTGCTCATATTATTTTACCTTATCATTTAGCATTTGATGAATATGAAGAAAAAATTAAGGGTGATAAAGCTATTGGCACTACTAAAAAAGGAATTGGACCTTGTTATGCTGATAAAGTTAATCGGATTGGAATTCGAATGGGTGATTTATTAGATAAGGATCGGCTATTAGAATTGATTACTGATAATTTGTTAATTAAAAATAAAATATTAAAAAATGTTTATGGATATGAAAAAGAATTTAATGCGCAAACAATATATAATCGTTTATTAGAATTATTATCATACTTTAAAGATTTAATTATTGATACTGGTCAATTTTTAAATGAACAATTAGTTAGAAATAAAAAGATATTATTTGAAGGAGCACAAGGTACTTTATTAGATTTAGATCATGGTACATATCCTTTTGTAACATCTTCTAATCCAAGTGCTAATTCAATTGCTATTGGTTCAGGTATTTCTTTAAAAGCAATTAACGAAATTATTGGTGTAACTAAAGCATACAGTACAAGAGTTGGTGCTGGTGCATTTCCTAGTGAAGTTTTTGGTAAATTAGCAGATTATATTCGTATGACTGGTAATGAATATGGCACAGTTTCAAAAAGACCAAGAAGAATTGGATGATTTGATGCAGTTATTGCTAAGTATAGTGCACAAATTAATGGATTTACTAGTTTAGCTATTATGTTGTTAGACGTGCTTACTGGTATTGAAACATTAAGCATTTGTACGCATTATACTTTAAATGGCGAAATAATTAGATACATACCTTCTCAAATTAATAACTTTAATAAATGTCAACCACATTTTATTACTATGCCTGGCTGAAATGAAGATATTACTAATATTACTAGTTATGATGAATTACCAGAAAATGCTAAAAATTATTTAAAAAAAATTAGTGAGTTGGTGGGTGTTCCAATTAGAATATTTTCTGTTGGTCCAGATCGTAAACAAACTATATTTATTAAGGAGTAAAAATGATTGAACGTTACGAAACAAAAGCAATGACTAATATTTGAAATATGAAAAATCGTTTAAACTTATGAATGAATTTTCAAATTGATGTTTGTGAATCATTACAACATTTAAATATAATTCCTCTTAAAGATTTTCAATTAATTAAAAAAAATGCTAAATTAGATATTGAATTAATGAATAAATTAGAATTAGAAACTAAGCATGATGTAGTTGCTTTTACTAGAATGTTGAGTGCTAACTTAAAAACTGAAAGTCGTTGAATTCATTATGGTTTAACTTCAACTGATATGGTTGATAGTGTCCAAAATCTACAAATAAAATTTTCAAATGAAATTATTGAAAAAGCTTTAATTACTTTACAATTGAAATTAAAAGAGTTAGCGTTTAAATATAAAAATCAATTAGTAATTGGTCGCAGTCATGGTATTTTTGGTGAACCAACTTCATTAGGATTAAAATTTGCTTTATGATACGATGAAATAAATAGACAGTTAGTAAGGTTGGAATTAGCAAGAAAACAAGTTGAAGTTATTAAGATTACGGGTGCTATGGGTAATTTTGTTCATATTTCGCCAAAAGTTAGTGAATTTATTGCTAAAAAATGAAAAATGGAAGTTGACAGTTGTGCTACGCAGGTAGTACAACGTGATCGTTTGATTTTTTTAATTACACAATTAAGTTCAATTGCTACAACAATTGAAAAAATAGCTTTAGAAATTCGTTTGAGTCAACGTAGCGAAGTTAATGAACTTTTAGAGGGATTTTCTATTTCACAAAAAGGTTCAAGTTCAATGCCACATAAAAAAAATCCAATTGGTTCTGAAAATATTTGTGGTTTAGCAAGATTAGTTCGAAGTTATAATAGTATAGTATATGAGAATAATTTATTATGGTATGAACGTGATATCTCTCATAGTTCTAATGAACGCATTATGTTACCTGATATTTATCATATATTAGATTTTATTATTAATAGAATGACAAATATTTTAGATAATTTAGTAATTAATACTAGTGCTATGGCAAATAATATTGCTAAAGCTAATGAACTTTATTTTTCACAAGTAGTTTTATTGACTATTATTAAAAATAATCCAAAAATAACACGTGAAATTGCTTATGATTTTATTCAAAAATGCACTTTAGAAGCACAAAATAAAATGATTAATTTTAAAGATGTATTAATAAAGAATAATATTAATCAATATTTAACTAGTGAACAGTTAAATGAATGTTGTAATAATAATATTTTTTTAATAAATGTTGATTATATTTTTAAAAAAGTTTTTAAAGATAAATAATGTTTAATATTAAATTTAATTAGCATTTAATTTATTAATTTTTGTTTTTTTTATTTTATCTAATAATCAATAAATATAAAAGATTAAGAAAATATTGTAATTAGTCACTAGATTATATAAGTTTAAGGAGTGAAAATTATGAAGAAATACAAAATCGATAATAGTTTTCCTTTTATAAATCAACATTTTAATTTTATTACAAGCTATGATGATAATGAAGAACATTTTTATGATGTTTTAGATAATTGATACTTAAAAGATAATGGAGAATTAGATATTAATTTATTAAAAAAGAAAATTAATAAAATAAAAATAATATTATATTATATTAGTAATAAGAAATATAAATGTGAAAAAATATTGCAGTCATATATTAAAAAACAATCTATATTTCTTTCTTATAATATAAATAGTATTAAAAAGTTAGAAATTTTCGAAAAACAAAAAACAAGTAAAATTTTTAAATTTAAGAATAAATTAGTTAAGTTTTTAACTTTTGGTTATTATAATTTTGAAAAAAAACGAATTAACAAAATAGTATGTGAAAAAGTTAATATAAGTAATCAAAAAGAAGAATTGAAAAAGGTTGGATTAAAAATTTTAAAACTTAATAATATTTTAGAAAAAATAGAAAAAGAAAAAAGAAGACAATGAGAAAAAAATGATCTTTTGAGACATTGATATGATTTTGCAATTTCAGGAAAATTACAAAATCAACCATTAATGAGTAACGGTAATCAGTATTTACCAGTAAATAATTATGATAATGAAAAAAGTAGTGTTATTTCAGACGTAAATAGTGATTATCAGTTTTACTTAAACGTTGATATAGATACTGTTAACTCTGATAATGGTTTTAATGAAAATCAATATCAACAAAAATGTTCGATTTTATAAAAAAATAAAAATTAATAAAATATTATTAATTTAAATAAGTATTACAATAAATAATACTATTTTAATGTAAAATTATAATTATTAAATTTAGGAGCAAATAATGACAAAAAAATTTTATATTACTACCCCTATTTATTATCCTAGTGCTAAGTTACACTTAGGACATGCTTATACAACAATTATTGCTGATGTTTTAGCTCGCTATAAGAAAATGCAAGGTTATGAAGTATTCTTTTTAACTGGAAGTGATGAACATGGTCAAAAAATTGCTAAAAAGGCGGATGAAAATAAACAAACTCCACAAAAATTTGTTGATAATATTGTTGTTGGATTTAAGAATTTATGAAAAAACTTAAATATTGATTATGATAAATTTATTAGAACAACTGATAAAAATCATATTTTAAGTGTTCAGAAAATATTCAGCAAATTATTAACACAAAATGATATTTATTTGGGAAAATATGAAGGCTCATATTGTATTTCTTGTGAAGAATTTTTGACAGATAGCCAAATTAATAAAACTAATAATACATGTAAAATATGTCAAGGTAATATTACTACTTTATCAGAACCATCATATTTTTTAAAATTGGAAAAATATACTAAACAATTATTAAAATATTATGATGAACACCCATTATTTTTATGACCACTTAATCGTAAAACGGAAATGATTAATAATTTTATTACGCCAGGCTTAGAAAATTTAAGTGTTACTAGAACGAGTTTTACTTGAGGGGTACCAGTATTAGAAAATCCAAAACATGTTATTTATGTTTGAATTGATGCATTAAGTAATTATTTAACAGGATTAGGTTATTTACAAGATGATGACATTAATTTTAAAAAATTTTGACTAGATTCAAATTGTGAAATTGTGAATTTAGTTGGTAAAGAAATTAGTCGTTTTCATATGATTTATTGACCAATTTTATTAATGGCATTAAACTTGAGACAACCAAATCGAATTTTGGCCCACGGTTGAATTACTAATGAAGAAGGAAAAATGTCAAAATCAAAAGGTAATGTTATTGATCCTTTAGTATTAGTAAATCGTTATGGTGCAGATGGATTACGGTTTTTTTTAATGAAAGAAATTATTATTGGTCATGATGCAAAATATAGTCATGAATTATTTTTAAATTGTTATAACTCTTATCTTGTTAATGATTTAGGTAATTTGCTTTCGCGAACAGTTACAATGATCATTAAATATTGTGATGGTAAAATTCCCAAAGTTAATTTAAATAAGTTACAACCAGAAGCAATAGAAATAATTAAAATTATTAAAAGTACTATTAATGATTTTAATATTGAAATGGATGAGTATCAAATTCATGAAGCAATTAATGTCGTTTTTAAATTAATAACTAGTGGTAATAAATTAATTGATTTAACAAAACCATGAGATTTACATAAAAATAATAAAACTATTGAATTACATAATATTTTAAATTTATTAGCAAATATTTTAATTATTAGTAGTGCTTTATTAAGTCCAATTTTGGTTAATAGTTCATTAAAAATTCATGAACAATTGGGTGTCTTAAAAATTACTAAACCAATAGTCAATATTAACTTGAATGAAGTTTTTAATAAATCTGTTAATAAAAAAGAGTTATTATTTCCAAGATTAAATATCGAAGATGAATTATCATTTTTAAACAATGCATTTAAATAAAATATAAGAGTTATTAAAAAAATGCCAGTTATAGATAATAAATATCCAATTCATTTTGTATGAATTGGAGAAATACCAATTACTGTAAGAAATAATATAATTTATGCGGCTTTATTACACCAACATGAACGTGAAGTTATTTTATGAATTTCTAAAAATGAAAAAAATAGGGAAATTACTGAAAATGAAAAACAACAACATAAGTTACTTAATAATATTAAAATTATTAGTTTAAAAGAAATAGAAGATTTAGAAAATAGTGATGTATTAATATTTGAACAAATATTTAAAAATAATAGATTACCAATTAAAGAAAAACTAAAGTCAGCGTCAGACTTTATAAGAATTGTTATATTAAACCAATATGGAGGCATTTATTTAGATGGTGATGTTGAATTAAAACGTCCACTCCCTAGATTTCTTTATGCTTGTTATGGTATTTTATTAAATATTAAAATTAAAAAAAATGATAATTATAAATTATATTTTGATACAGATTTTTATGATGTAATTGTTGTCACAAAACATTCTAAAATTATTAGTAAGGTAATAAATGAATTAAGAGAAGAATTAGATCAAAAAAATAATCCAACATATGATGTAGGAGAATTGGTAAAAATTCAAAAAATTGTTAATTATATAATTGAAAATAATTTTAAAGAAGAAGAAAAAGAAATATTATATGATGCTAATAGTCAGTATATAGGAGTAGATTTTTATTCAATGAAAAATAATTTATATTTTTCATTAAAGACTTTTAGAAAAATGGCATTTCCATCAGAATTATTTTCTTCTTTTGATATTGGTTATCAACACGGTTCCAATAATTGAAATGAAATAAATGAAACCGAATATAATAAACAAAGAAGATTACAAAAAATATCAGAAGAGTATGTAAAACAAATAAAAATAATAGAAAACATTTCAATAATGATTACATTTGAAGGTAATTATAGTGAAAAAAATAAATTTTTATTTCAAAAGCATTTTCAAAAACTTAAAGAGATTTATAATGAGTATATATGAGTAATAATTAATATTAAAACTGATTTAGGAGAAAATAAGTTAAAAGTTATTGAATGAAGTAATAAAAGTAAAGATGAAATAAATATTGAAGGTAAAAAAAGAGAATACAGTTTAAACTATCAAGTAGAAGAAAATCAAAAAAATACAACAAAATTTTTATAAAAAAATAAAAAATGTATAATTTTTTTATACATTTTTTGTGAAAATTAAGAGTTAAATATGAAATTTATTCGGGTTCATAAAATGGAACAATAACTTTTAAAGTATCTGGCTCTTCAGTTTTTAGTAAACGTTTGTCAATTTTATAAAGGTTACTATTAGACATTGCAATTCAATCCAATAAGTCTTTTTCATAAGCAATTTCTTCATAGAAATCAATTAAGAATCAGTCATAAAATTTCGCAGTTAAATTATCATTATTTTCACGAGCACTTTTAACAAGTTTATTAGTAAAATCAAGTAATTCTTCTTTAGTAGATTTTAATTTTTTTAATGCTTCTTCAATGTTTTTTGTAGTAAAAGTTGGAACTTTAATGTCTTTAATTTCAACTTGAGCATCTTGATCCATTAAATAGTTACAAATTTTACGAATATGAACAACAGCATCAGCTGCTTCTACTTGGAAGAAGCGTGCAAACCCAGGATATCCTTTTTGATTTGCATCATTACTTAATTTAAAACTAAGCATTTGATATTTTAGATGTTCACTAATATAATCATTTAGATCATCGTTAATTTTTTTAATCATTAAATACACCTTCTTTCTTGGCTTTATATGTATTATACTACTTTAATACTATATATATTAAAATAAATTAAGAATAAAAATATTGTTAATTAATTGTTTCTGTTGCATTTTTTATGAAGTAAGTTCAGTGAATAGTTCAAGACCAATTTGATCATGTGCTCATTTATTTGGATGAACATAATCAAAGAAAAAATTATTATTAATAGTTTCTGGAGTTGTTCCATCAATATATTTTGGATTTAAATTTAAAGCTAAACCAGGAATTGATCATTTTATTGATTCATTAGTAATATTTTTTCCTATTTCTTGTGCTTCAGATAATAAATCACTAAAATTAGTTTCTAAGTCAAACGGTCTGATATTAATATCAGAATTATTTTTTATTAATTCAGTAATTTTATCATTTCATTTGTTATTATATTCATTTGATAAGTGGTTTGCTACTTCTTTAACAGATTGTTTTTTATTAACATATTTTGGAATATTACTAATGTTAGGCACATTGGCAATTATTAAATTTTGAGCACCAGCATTAATTAATGTATCAACAGTTTCAAACTCAGTTGTTATTGCATTATTAATAATTGACTCTTGTTTTGCTGTTGAATTTTCATCCATAGCAGAAAGCAGATCATTACCACCTATTTCAATAAAAATATCATCATTTTTTTGTATTTTATGATCTTTTAATAATTGATTAGCTTGGTGGTCAATAGAATAATGATTTAAGAATAATTGATATTCTCAACTATGATTTTGTCCGGCTTGTGCTCCACCTACAGCATAGTTATTACCTTTTTGATATCAAGCTGGTAATAGTTCTGTTCCTAGTTTTTTCGCTAAAATACTAGCAGCAACATCGCCATTAGTAAATGAATTATGATAAAAAGGTTCTTGAAATTTAACTTTATCTATATTTCAAGTATCATAAGTAAAAATATTAGTTAAATTACCATTATCTGATAAGCTGTCGCCAAGGACATATAATTGTGATTTAACACTTATTTGTTCATTAACATGTTTTGCTATCATTTCATTTCCAGCAGTTAAAGTTATTGCTGTCAGAGTGATGTTTATTAAAAATGTTTTCATTTGATAAATTCCTTTTTTCATTAAAAATTTAAATATGAAGGTAATTTTTAAAAGAAAACTATATTCTCTTTTAAAAATTAATAACTTAACTTAATAGTAAGTTATTACCTTCATATTACCATATTAGTAGTAATCAGTAAATAATGTTTTATTACAAAAATAAAAATTGATTTTAAAAAATGATTATATAAATTTAATTATTTATTAAATTTAATGCAGTTTTTAAGAATAATTTTATTGTAAAAAAAATAAAATGTGTTAATTTTAAATCAAAAGATTAGTTTTTTACCCATTTACTTTATTTTTAAAGTAAATGGGTTTTTTATAAAATATTGAAAGGGAATAGGAAAAATGAGTAGAAATATAGCAGTAGCAATTGAAAATTTAGTTAATTCGAAAATAGTAGAAGAGTGAGTTTTTCTTTTTGAACAAAAACTTGAAAAAGAAAAATTAAGAAATTCAGAATATATGAAAGTTACACAGCAAAGATATATTTTTTAAATATATGTTTTTTGATGAAGATGAAAAACTTGAAGAAATTGAAAAAGCAGAAAAAAATAAAAATAAAATTAAAAAAAATAGAAAAAATTGAAGCAAAAAATAAAGAAAAAATAAAGAAAAATAAGAATGAAAAAGAAATTGAAGATTTAAAAAATGAAAAAACAAGACTTAATAAAAAAATTGCTTGTTTACATTTACTTATAGATGATAAAAAAGAAGAAGTAAAAGATTTAGAGTTACAAAGATGTAAAATATTAGAAAAAAAAGTAAAAATGAGAAAAATAATTTCTTATCAAAAGAAGATAGAGAAATACGAGATATTGAAAATAAAATATGAAAAATTATTTTAGATAATTATTTTCAAGATAAAAGTAATAAGAAACTTATATTAAAAGAATATGAGGAATATGCAAGTAATTTTAAAAAAACTATTAAAGAATTAAAGATTGGTGATAAAAAATGTTATGATGCATTATTAGATATAGTTACAACCTTATATAAAGACGTGTCAAGAGACAAATTATTTTTAGAAAGAGAAAACATAAAAACTGATGGTTGACAAGATATAAATTTAGATGAAGATTCAACAAGATTACAAAATTTATCTTTAGAAAATAAATTTAAACCATCTTTGTAGTCAAAAAATGGAAAGAGAATAAAATATGAAAGAAACTATAGAAAAAATAAATAATGAATTAAAAGAATTTTGAAATAAAAATCAAAAAACATCCTGATATTTGTAAAAATTTAGAGTTATTAGGAATTGTGGTTATAAAAGGTAGTGTTCCTATGATTGGAGGTGCTTTATTTGGTGCTTTAATTGGAGTTGCGGGAGGACCTATTGGTATAACTGTGGGCGTACCTATTGGTGTATTGCTAGTTTTTAAAGGTGCACTTCTTCAATTTAAACCAAGTATTGATGAAAAATATAACCAAATCAAAAAGACAAAAAAACTAGAAAAATTATTGAAAAGATTAGAAAGTATTGTAGAAGAAGTAAATTTGCAAGAAGAAAATATTATAATAATAGAATCTGACAGTGAATTAAGAGAAGAAAATTTATCTGATATTTTAAGAAAACATAAATTGTACAATGAAGAGTGTAGAAAAAAATTTTTTGAAGATGATCAATCATTTAAATCTGAAACAAAACTTCAAGATTGAGGAAAAAATATAGGTGAAGAAGTAAATAAATTGCATTCAGTAGCATCTTTAGTACAACAGAATGTAACTAGTAATTATCAAACATCTAAAATGTAAATAAATACAAAAATAAAAAACTACTTAATTAATTTTAAGTAGTTTTTTATTTTTATAATCCGCATTTAGATTGAATACCACAATTATTGCAAGTATAACAACCAGCGCTAAAGACAAGGACTCCTTCTTTACACATTGTACATAAGTCACCTAAATCAGTACCAATTTTACGATCTTGACGATCATTACGTCATCCTGGTTTAATTGGTTTTGTTTCATTAATACTATCGGCAAAAGTTTCAGTTAGACCAAGATCACTTAAGTTAACTTGCTCTTGCATTTGATTATCATCATCGGATAAAGATAAGACTTGACTATCTCTACTTCCATCAACATAAACAGTTCCACCTTTTGCTCCATCTTTATATAATTTGTAATATATTTGCTCTACTTTTTTAACAGTGTAACCTTTTGGAGCATTAACAGTTTTTGAAATTGAAGAATCAACTCAACGCTGAATAATACATTGTACATTAGCATGATCTTCAGGTGTTAATTGCATTGCTGAAACAAAAATATCTGGTAATGGTTTTTCTTTAAATTCTGGATGATACTGTAATCAGTCATTTACAATTTTTGCTTTTACTTCCATAAATTTGCCAAGTCTTCCTGAACGGAAATATGAAAAGGCAAAGTATGGTTCAAGTCCTGTTGATACACCAACCATAGTTCCGGTTGAACCTGTTGGAGCAACAGTTAATAAATGTGAGTTACGGATACCATATTTAAGAATATCATTTCTGATGTCTTCAGGCATTGTTTTCATGAAGCCACTATTAATAAATGCTTCGCGTGATTTTAAAAATGGAAAACTTCCTTTTTCTTTAGCAATATTAATTGATGCACGATAAGCACTAGTAGTAATAGTTTCAAAAATTTTATCAACTACTTCATTAGCTTCTTTTGAGCCGTATTTTAGATTACTTCAAATTAGTAAATCATGTAAACCCATTACTCCTAGACCAATTCTTCGTTCACCAAGTGCTTGTTTTTTATTTGCTTCTAAAAAGTATGGAGTGCTGTCAATAACATTATCTTGCATACGAACACAAGTTGTTACAGATTTACTTAGTTCATCGTAAAGAATTTCACTTGTTTTTTTATTAACAAAATTAGCTAAATTAATTGCTGATAAATTACACACTGAATAGGGTGCTAATGGTTGTTCACCACAAGGATTAGTAGCAACAACACGCATACCATATGCTTGAGCATTAGTCATTTCATTAGCTCTATCAATGAAAAAAATACCAGGTTCTGCTGAATATGTAGCACAGAAATTAATTAAATCTCATAAGTCAGATGCATTAATTGTATAATAAGTTTTAATTGGGTAACCCATTTTTTCTCAATCATGAACATCACCAATTTTATTTCAATGTTCATCATAAGCTTGTTTTTGAGTTACAGTATAATTATCTAAGTCAGGGAAACGTAAATTTCATTTACCATTTGTTGCAACGGCATTCATAAATTCATCACTAATTGTTACTGAAATATTAGTTCCGGTTAAAAAATCGCTTTTAATTACTTCTCAAGATCCACCAAGTGCTAGTTTATTTTTAGCATTTTCTATTATTTCTTCATTAAAAAGTTGTTCATTATTTAAGATTGATTCAAAAATATTACGATCTTGGTCATTAAGTACTTCAAATTTTAATTTTTTACTTGCTTCATCACGAATTAAACTTGATTTTGAATTTTCTTTTAACCATAATAAAATTTTTGCATTTTGCATTTTTGAAATAATAAATTCGATAATATCTGGATGTCAATCAGTTAGCATAATCATTTGTGCGCCACGTCGTGATCCACCTTGTTCTACTAAATGAGTTAATGTAGATAAATCGTTTAATCAAGAAACAGCTCCTGAAGATTTACCACCAACTGTTTTAGCAACAGTACCTTTTGGTCTTAGTGTTGAACCATTAGAACCAACACCACCACCATGTGACATAATTTCCATAACTTCTTGACGATGGGCAGCAATTCCACTTCGTGAATCATGAATAAAAGGCATTACGAAACAGTTAAAAAAAGTAACATCAGAATCACTACCAGCCCCATATAAAACTCTTCCGGCAGGTACTATATTTAGCGATTTTAATTGCTCATAAAATTCGGATAAATAAACAGATCTTAATTTTGGTGATTCTTTTGTAGTTAATGATTTACCAACACGATAAGCAATTTGTTCATAAAATAACTCTAGTGGTTTTTCAAGTTCATATTTTTGTTTGTGGATAATACCAGCTTTACCAGAAATTTTTATTAGTTCAGGATCAATTGAGCCGAGGTATTCATCTTCAATTTTGATAGCATAAACTTGATTTTCTAATTCTTCAACAACATAACCAATTCCTTTAGTTGGAAAAATAGCATCTTCACGGATAATACTAATTACCAAATCACTTCGTTTTAAAGTAATTAAATTTTTGTCTTTTTGTGCATAACGATCAAGCATTACCATTCTTGATACACCTTCATGAGTAATTTTATAATCTTTTTCTATTGTTTTTAAGTGTGTAAAATGCTTACTAATATCTTCATTTAAATTATTTTTTAAACTTTCACTGTACATAAAAATTCACCTGACCCTTTACAAATTTATTCTTATTATAACAATTGATAAATTTAAAGTCTAAATTTACATTGTTAATAACTTATTATTTATTTCAGAAAATAATACGCTTTAAAATAATATCATAATTTATTTTATTAAAAATTTATTTTTTGAAATAAATAAATTCAAATTTAATATTATATAGTCAATGCTAATAATCTTATAAATTAATTTTTCTTATTTATAAATTTATTTTTAATAATGTATTTTATTGTTTGTGCTTCTACGTTATTATTGCCTACTATATAAGAAATATTTTTTGGAAAGTTTAGGTTTTAATGTTTAAATAAAATATTAAACTTTAAATTAAAATTAATAAAAAAATTATAAAAAATCATTTATATTACCTTTATTATTAAATTTTTTTTGTTCTTTCAAGAAGTTTTTATAATTATTGGGATATTTTTGTAAAAAATTAAGTAAAAGTTTAATTATAGATTTCTTGTATAAAATACTCTTTGTAATGTCTAATTTATAACAATGGTTTTTAAATTTATTAGATATCGTTAATTTTTCATAATTATTAGACATATTTCAGGGCTTTCAGTTGCTATTTTCATTTGGTAAAGAAAAAACACAAAAATATTTTAATATATTTGTAAAATCTATCTTATTAAATTTTGAATCAAATTGAGTTGGAATGGCAACCCTTTTTAGGACTATTTTTTGGTAGACATTTGTTGTTGATAATTAACTGGAGTTAAGTAGTTTAGAGTGCTGTGGATTCTTATGTTGTTGTATCAATTGATGTAATCAAATAATTCTAATTTTAATTGAATTAATGATGTAAAATTTTTATCATTAATAAATTCAGTCTTAAAAGTTTTAAAAGTTGCTTCAGCAACAGCATTGTCGTAAGGACAGCCTTTTTTGCTTAAAGATCGAGTTATGTTGAATACTAATAAAAGTTTATCAATAGTTTTATTGTTAAATTCATTACCGCGATCGCTATGAAATATTTGAATATCTTTTAAACAGCGATTTGATTGCATAAATGCTTGATATACTAATGATGCATCTTTTTTAATACCTACACTATGTCCAACAATTTCGCGGTTAAATAGGTCTATTAATAAGCAAATATAGTTTCATTTACCATTAACTTGAACATAAGTTAAATTACTAACAATAACTTCATTTTTAATCCTATTATTAAAGTTTCTATTAACAAGATTGCTTATTTGACTATCATTGACTTTATTATGATGATTTTTGTATGATAATTTAGTGTATTTTGATATTAAATTATGCTTATTCATAATTTCTTTAATTTTTCGTCTAGATAAATAAATATTCTTTTCTTTTAGAACAACTTTTAATCTTCTAGTTCCATAAACACATTTATTTTCTTTAAAAGCACTAATAACAGCTTCATCATAAATATCATTTTGGTTTTTTTCTTTTTTCTTGAAATTAAAATAATATGTTGATTTAGAAAGTTTTAAAAAACGACACATTGTACGAATTTTATATTTAACTTTATTTTTAGTAATAATTTCTACTTTCTGCCTATTATTAGTGCTGCTTGCTTTAAAATATCATTTTCCATTCGTAACTGTTTTAATTCTTTTCTTAATTTAATTAATTCATTTTCTTCAACAGAACGATTATCTTTGGTTTTAAAACTGCCTGAATTAGTAAATTGCTTAATTCAATTATAAGTAACTGCTCTTGTAACATTGTACTCTTTAGCAAGGCAAGATACTGATTTGCCACTTTGATATAAAGCTACAATTTGTTTTTTAAATTCATCGGTATATGAGTTAATATTGGCCATAATTATAGTTCCTTTCTTTTAACTAATTTGTTCACTTGTCTATGTAATTAGTGTCCAATAAAGTGTAACCCATCCAAAATTTAAAAATACTAATATGGAAGTTAACTAAAAATAATAGATTTAAGTTAGAGTAAAATTTATATGTTATGATAAATATAGTTATTAAAGGGTATATAGAATCAAGAAAGTGTATTATCAATAATTTCAAAAAATGTAATTGATATTACGTTAATCTTTGAAAATATAAGCAACGAGTTTTAGTAAAAGTAAAATTTAATTTATTAAATGTTTTTTTATTTGGAGGGAGAAAATTTATATATTAAGATAAATTAATTATAATCATATATTATGGGAGGCAAAAAATGAAAATTGTATTATCTGGTGTAGTTGGTGTTGGTAAGAGCACTATTAGTAGAGAATTAGCAAAATTATTAAAATATAAAATTATGGACGAGCCAGTTATTAGTAATCCCTATTTAGATGATTTTTATCAAAATCCTTTAGAATATGCTTTTAAAATGCAAGTATTTATGCTGATGGCACGAAGTAAACAATTAAAAGAAGCACAAAATTTTAACAATGTTATTTTTGATCGTAGTATTTTAGAAGATCCTATTTTTGTTGAGGTATTAAAAGCTCAAAACAATATGAATGATAGAGATTATGAAGTGTATTTAAATTTTTATAATAATGTTATTATTTCATCACTTTATTTTGATCCACAAATTAAGCCTGATTTAATTGTCTATTTAAAAGCAAATCTTGAAAACACAATTGAACGCATAAACCTTCGTGGTCGTGAATCAGAAAAACATGTACCTCATAAATACTGAAGTTTATTAAATAAAAAATATGAACAGTGATATGAAAAAGAAAAAAATAACTTTAATTTTTTAGTAATTGACACTAATGATTTAACTCCTAAGCAAATAGTGCAAAAAATAATTGATTATATAAAATAAAATTTCTTATTGAAATCAAATTTTTATTTAGTCATTTTTTCTCATGTTATATTAATAATTATTGTTATTTTTCCTTTACTTTAAAGGTAATTACGTTATAATATTGTATGAGTCAAATATTTAAAAATCAAACTTAATATATTTACTCCTTGCTCATCAGAGCCATATGCCCAAAAGGAGGTCTTCGAACATTGGAAGATTTAAAACAAAAGCATAATTATGAAATTATGTACATCGTTGATGATCAAAATCAAGAAAAAGCACAATTAATTAAAAAAGAATTTTGTGAAATTTTAACTAAAAATGCTGGAAAAATTACTAAAGAACAAGATTCTATTCGTCAATTTGCTTATCCTATTAACAAAAAAGTTAAGGGTCATTATTTTATTATTGAAGTGCTAACTTCACCAGAAAACATTGCTAACTTTAATCGTGTAGCTTTAAATAAACAAAGACAATTAGACGTAATGCGTTTTTTAGTTATTAATTTAGATAGTGAAAAAGTTAATAAGTTTAAACCAAAACGTCAAGTAGAATCTAGTTCTTTCTCTCGACCAACAAGACCAGGAAATCGTCCTTCTTATAATCGTGATGAAAATGGTGAAAGAAAACCAAGACCAATCGCTGGTACTGAATCATCTTATCGTACAAAAACTAATTACCAAAATTCAAAAACAAATACTAATAATAATGCATCGAATACTGAACAAAAAGATTAATAAAATCTAAGTTAAAAGTGAGGATAAAAAATGAATATTGTTACATTAATTGGTAGAATCACTCGTGATTTAAAGTTACATCAAACTTCAACAGGAAAACCTTTTACTTTTTTTACACTTGCAGTTAATAATATTCAAAATCAAGCTGATTATATTTCGTGTGTGGCTTGAAATAAAGTTGCTGAAAATATGACTAATTATTTAGTTAAAGGTTCTTTAATTTCAGTTTCAGGAAGACTGTCAGTAAGAAAATCAACCGATCAAAATGGAAAAGAACTATATATTACTGAAGTGGTTGCACAAACTGTTACTTTTTTAGATAATCGTAAAAAAGATAGTAGTGGTAATAATGCTAATATTAATTATTCAAAACCAAGAGATGAGAATAAAATTCATTTAGATGATGCTTTTAAAAGTCCTAATTATAGTACTGATATTGCCTTTACTAATACTAATCAGCTTCAAGAAAAAGAAGCCGCTATTCAAAATATAGAATTTGATGAAGAAGATATCATTTGAGATTTAAATAATTAAAGGAGGATAATTATGAACACTGGTAAACCAAGAAATTTTACAAGAAGAAAATCTTGTTTTATTACTAAAAATAATATTACTTATATTGATTATAAAGATATTGAATTACTAAGTAAATTTATGGGTAATAATAACAAAATTTTGCCAGCAAGAACAACAGGTACTAATCCAAAGTATCAACGTTTAATTGCTAAAAATATAAAACGTGCCCAAATCATGGGATTATTAAGATATTCAAGATAAAAAATTGAGTAAGTTTACAAATCTTACTCAATTTTTATTTATTTTTATCTTAAAAATATTTTATTTTAAATAATAGTTTAAAATAAAAATAAAAAGACCTTAATAGTATTATATTACATAAAAGATAATGGCTGTTTTTAGTATTAGTGTTATAGTATAATTAATAATATTAGAAGGAAGTGACAAAGTGTTCAAATCGTTAAGAAATTATCATTTAATAATGATTGTTTGATTAGTAGTTGAAATTTTAATTGGCTTGACTTATTTTATTGTTAATATTGAGACAGCAGAACAAGTGGTCACTATTACTGTAATTTTAAGTTTAGTTTTAGGTAATTTTATTATTGTTTGTCTTTATATTTTTTTATTTAGTTTATGAATTCGTCATCGTTATATTAACACAGCCGAAATCATAAAATTAAATAATGCACAAGCTTTAACTTTTGGTAGTGTTGGTATGATTGTTTTGGATAGTGATTTATCAATTATGTGAGTAAGTGAATTTTTAGAAGATAAAGGTTTAGGTAGATTAATTGGAAAATCAATTGTTAAACTATCAAGAGATTTAGAACAATTAATTAGTAATAATATTACTCAAATTACACTTAAAATTGAAGATATGCTTTATGATGCTATTTATTTAGTACAAACTAGAACAATTTTGTTACAAGAAACAACTAAATATCATTTCTTATATAATAAATTACAGCAAGAAAAATTAGTTTTTGGTGTAATTAGTATTGATAATTTTTATAATTCTTTACAAAAATTAAGAGTTGAGAATCAAATTCGTGTTGAAGCATTTATTAAAACTGAATTAAATGATTTTGCTAATAATTATTCAGGTTTATTATTAGGTAATATTGAAGATGGTTACAATATTTTACTTTATCAAAATGAATTTAATAAAGCAAGAAATGATAACTTTCCACTTATTAAAAATATTCGAGAAGGTGTTAAAAAATTTAAAGCAGATATTACGTTATCTGCTGGTTTCTCTTATGGTAATGCTATTAGTAAAGATCTATATGATTTGGCTATTGAAAGTAAAGAGTTAGCAGTTTATCGTGGTGGTGATCAAGTAGTTATTCGTGAATTTGGTGGTAATACAGTTTTTATTGGAGGTACTATTGAAGCAAAACAATCAGAATCTAAAATTAATATTAGAATGTTTGCACAATCATTATATAATGAAATAAAATTAGCAGAAAACATTTTAGTTATGGGACATGCGGCTGCTGATTTTGATAGTATTTCTTCAGGAACAGCTATTATTGAAATTGCTAAAATTTTAAATAAAAGTGCTCATTATGTTATTAATCAAAATGAAGTTGATGAAAAAACATTAAAAATTCTTCATGAACTTGTTCCTGAAAGTTATATTAGTCGTAATTTTATTACAGGTAAACAAGCACTTAAATTTCTTCATGCAAATACTTTATTAATTGTTGTTGATACTCATAATCCGCAACGCGTTGATAGTCCTGATTTATTAAGTAAAGCTGTAAAAATTATTGTTATTGATCATCATCGTGTTTCTGATGAATCAATTAGTAGCACTATTACTTCTTATATTGATGCAGGAACTTCTTCAACAGCTGAAGCAATGACAGAAATTATTTATTATAATGATTTTAATAATATTGAATCAGAATTTTTATGAAATATAATGTTTGCAGGTATTTTAATTGATACTAATAATTTCCAAGTAAGAACAACAAGAAGAACTTTTGAAGCCTGTGGATTATTAACTGATTGAGGAGCTTCTCCTTCTAAAGTTAAAGGATTATTGAAAAATAGTTTAAATGAACTAATTGATAAATTTGCTTTAATTAGTCACGCCCAAGAAATTAAAAAAGGATTTTTAGTTGCTGTTGGTGATGAAAACTTAGAAGTACATACTTCATATTTAGCCCAAATTTCAGAAATGTTGTTAGACTTACGTGATTGTAAAGCATCATTTACTATTGCTTATGATCGTCAAGGACGTGCCTGTTTATCAGCACGAAGCAACGGTGAAATAAATGTTCAAATTATTTGTGAAAACTTAGGTGGTGGTGGTCACTTTAGTGCTGCTGCTGTCCAAAGTAGTAAATTGGGAATTAGAGCATTGTATGATGAATTGGTAAAACTAATTGAAAGTGGCGTATATCAAAGTGAGAGTGCTACTACTGAAAGGTATTAAAAATTATTAAAATAGAAAGTGAGATGTTTACAATGAAAGTTGTACTTTTAACGGATGTTAAAAATTATGGTAAAAAAGGTGAAGTTGTTAATGTTAGTGATGGTTATGGTAAAAATTATTTATTACCTAGAAAATTAGCTGTAATTGCTACATCAGAAGCATTAAAAATTAATCAAAAAGTAATTGAAAATAAAAAAATACAACGAGAAATGGAATTAGAAGATTTACAAAAAATTAAAGAACAATTAGCTTTAATTACTTTACAATTTAAATTAAAAAGTAATAATGGTAAAGTTTCTGGTGCTATTTCTTCAAAACAAATTTGTGAACAACTAGTGCAAAAATATAACATTAAAATTGATAAACATAAATTTGTTAAATTTAATCCTATTAATGAATTAGGTATAACTAACATTAATATTAAATTAGATGTTACAATTATTGCACAATTAAAGGTTGAAGTTTTAGGAGAATAATTATGTCTAACAATGGTCAATATATAAATAATGCAGAAGTTAATGTTTTAAGTGCGATGATTCAATCATCACCAGCATGTGAAAGTGCATTAAATTTATTGGCACCACATGACTTTACAATTAATTCTAATCAAATTATTTTTAAAACAATTACCAATCTTTATAAAAATAATTCCGGTATTGATGTAACAACTATTGCCGAAGAATTAGTTAAGCAAAATAATTTGGATAAAATTGGTGGAATTGAATATTTATCTTCTTTAGTGGCTCAATATATTACTGATGCTAATTTAAAAGAACACATTGATATTTTGATTGAAAGAACTACTAAACGACAATTAGAAAATGCTTTAAAAAATATTGGTAAAGAGTTACAAAGTGAAAAGTCAATTAATGAAGTTTTAATTGCTGCTGAAGCTCAAATTGTACAAGTAAGTAGTGAACGTAATCATGAAGAGATGTTGCCAATTAGTGAACACATTGATGATGTGGTAACTAAAATTGAACAACTACAAAAATCAACAGTTAATATTACTGGTACAAGTTCAGGTATTAACAATTTGGATATGATTACTAGTGGTTTTCAACGAGGTGACTTAATTATTTTAGCAGCTAGACCTTCAATGGGTAAAACCGCCTTAGCACTTAATTTTGCTTTAAATGCTGCTAATGAACAAGATAATAAAAACGATGTTGTTGTTATTTTTTCATTAGAAATGCCAAAAGATCAATTAATTACAAGAATGATTTCTTGTCAAGGACATTTTGATGCTAATCGTTTACGTAATAAGTCTAAATTTACACAGGCTGATTGAAATCGTATTAGTGCTACTGCTGAGCAATTGAAACAAAAAAGAATTATTATTGATGATACACCTGGTTTAAGAGTTTTAGAGTTGCAAACTAAATTAAGAAAATTAAGTCGTGAAAATAGCATTAAGTTAGTAATTATTGATTATTTACAGTTATTAACTGGTAGAGATAGTGAATCACGTCAACAAGAAGTTTCAAATATTTCTCGTAGTTTAAAAATTTTGGCAAGAGAATTAAGAGTACCAATTGTTTGTTTATCACAATTATCAAGAATGGTGGAGAGACGTGAAGAAAAACGCCCTTTAATGTCTGATTTACGTGAGTCAGGGGCTATTGAACAAGATGCTGATGTAATTATGTTTTTATATCGTGATGATTATTATAAGGAAAAAAATAGCGAAGAAACAACAAGTTCACAAGAAAGTAATCTTGCTGAAATTCTTATTTCTAAACATCGAAACGGCCCGACAGGAAAAGTAGTAACTGTTTTTATTCCAAAATGAGGTAAGTTTGAAAATTATACAGGATAAAAATAATAAAAAACCTAAAATTTAATTTTAGGTTTTTTTAAAAGAAGTTAATAAATTAAATTAATTAGTTTTTATTATCTTTCTGGATTTAAACTTTTAAATAGTTTTCCTTTATTATCACTAATTTTAGTTCCAGCGTAAACAATACCATTGACATTTAATAAACTATGTACTTCGCCACCACTGCTACTTCAACTAAAAATACCAATTGCTACTGTATAGACAACTTTAAATAATCTTCCTTTACCATCAGTAGTTCTTGTTCCAACAAAAATTGTATTATTATCATTAACTAGACTTAAAACTTCACCATTAGTATCTTTTCAGTTAGTTACTACTGTATTTTCACCATCTTCTTTAACTTTATATAAATATCCTTGACCATCACCAGTTTTAGTTCCGATATAAATATTTTGGTTTGTTGAAGTAGTTAAACTATAAATTTCACCATTGTTTACATTTCATTTTGATAATATTGTTATTGTGTCATCTTTTGTAATTTTAATTAACTTTCCTGTATATACATTATCAACGGGTGTTGTTTTAGTTCCAACATAAATTGTGCCATTGACATTTAGTAAACCACGAACTTCACCATTAGTATCTTTTCAATCAGATAGTGCTGTTATTGTATCATCATCAGTAATTTTAAATAAATTACCTTTGCCATCACCAGTTTTTGTTCCTGCATAAATAGTATTATTAATGTTTAATAGACTACATATTTCACCGTTGTTTTCATCTCATTTAGATAGTGCTGTTATTGTATCATCATCAGTAATTTTAAATAAATTACCTTTGCCATCGCCAGTTTTTGTTCCAACATAGATCGTATCATTAACATTTAATAAACTTTGAACTTTACCATTACTTTCTTTTCAATTTGTTAAAGGTGTTGTTGTGTCATCTTTTGTAATTTTAAATAAATTACCTTGGCCATCACCAGTTTTTGTTCCTGCATAAATAGTATTTTTATTATTAACTAAGCTTTGAATTTCACCATTATTTTCTTTTCAATTTGTTATTTCTTGAAAATTACTTGGATGGGTTACACTTTATTGGACACTAATTACATAGACAAGTGAACAAATTAGTTAAAAGAAAGGAACTATAATTATGGCCAATATTAACTCATATACCGATGAATTTAAAAAACAAATTGTAGCTTTATATCAAAGTGGCAAATCAGTATCTTGCCTTGCTAAAGAGTACAATGTTACAAGAGCAGTTACTTATAATTGAATTAAGCAATTTACTAATTCAGGCAGTTTTAAAACCAAAGATAATCGTTCTGTTGAAGAAAATGAATTAATTAAATTAAGAAAAGAATTAAAACAGTTACGAATGGAAAATGATATTTTAAAGCAAGCAGCACTAATAATAGGCAGAAAGTAGAAATTATTACTAAAAATAAAGTTAAATATAAAATTCGTACAATGTGTCGTTTTTTAAAACTTTCTAAATCAACATATTATTTTAATTTCAAGAAAAAAGAAAAAAACCAAA
Organism: Theocolax elegans; assembly: GCA_026168455.1. Classification (NCBI taxonomy): domain Eukaryota; kingdom Metazoa; phylum Arthropoda; class Insecta; order Hymenoptera; family Cerocephalidae; genus Theocolax; species Theocolax elegans. The sequence goes on along the minus strand of JANSJX010000013.1, from coordinate 51,294 downwards.
ATGATATTTATGATGAAGCTGTTATTAGTGCTTTTAAAGAAAATAAATGTGTTTATGGAACTAGAAGATTAAAAGTTGTTCTAAAAGAAAAGAATATTTATTTATCTAGACGAAAAATTAAAGAAATTATGAATAAGCATAATTTAATATCAAAATACACTAAATTATCATACAAAAATCATCATAATAAAGTCAATGATAGTCAAATAAGCAATCTTGTTAATAGAAACTTTAATAATAGGATTAAAAATGAAGTTATTGTTAGTGATTTAACTTATGTTCAAGTTAATGGTAAATGAAACTATATTTGCTTATTAATAGACCTATTTAACCGCGAAATTGTTGGACATAGTGTAGGTATTAAAAAAGATGCATCATTAGTATATCAAGCATTTATGCAATCAAATCGCTGTTTAAAAGATATTCAAATATTTCATAGCGATCGCGGTAATGAATTTAACAATAAAACTATTGATAAACTTTTATTAGTATTCAACATAACTCGATCTTTAAGCAAAAAAGGCTGTCCTTACGACAATGCTGTTGCTGAAGCAACTTTTAAAACTTTTAAGACTGAATTTATTAATGATAAAAATTTTACATCATTAATTCAATTAAAATTAGAATTATTTGATTACATCAATTGATACAACAACATAAGAATCCACAGCACTCTAAACTACTTAACTCCAGTTAATTATCAACAACAAATGTCTACCAAAAAATAGTCCTAAAAAGGGTTGCCATTCCAAAAGTCACAAGCGTTAATGTTAATAGTAGTTAATGCACTAAATGTTAAACAACTTAAAATATTTAATATTCTTTTCATTTTATACCTCTTTAAAATTTTTAGATTTATGGTGACATATTCAAATATATCATTTATTTATTATAATATTTTTAAAACTTTTTTCAGTGTATAAAAGGTAATTTATTTCATTTCATTTCAAGGATATATGAAATTATATATGGATAAAAATTAATAACATCGCTACCTTATAATTTCTCCAAACACTACTATAAATCAATTAATGAAGTAAAATATTAAATATTTTTTCAATTTTTAAAATTAATTAGTTGCGTAATATGTCTAAAGTTTAAAAGTATCTAAGATTTATATTTTTTGTAATTTATTACTAGAACTTTGACCTTTACTTGTTGAAACTTTGCTATTTTCTTGATTAATAAAATCTATATCTGTTTTATTTCATTGTGAATAAAATGGTATTTCTTTTCATAATATTTTACTTAAAATAGTTTCAGTAAAATTTATAGATGCATTATTTCAATCTTCTGCTACTGTTATTGATTTTTTAACAATTTCTTCAACTACTTTTGTATATTCTTTAATAATTTTTAATTTCAATGAATCATTTTTCAAACACAAATCAATTATTTTATTACTAAAGTTTTCATAAGCATTTGCTTCAGATTTTAAATTTGGATAGAAATTTAATAATGTCTTAAATTCAAACAATTCATATTTAAAAAAGTCTTCAAAACTATAATTTTGATATTTTTTAAAACTTTCAACATTAAATTCTGAATTTAAAAAATTATTCAAATTTGTATCTTGTTCTATTTTACATTTGATGTGTTTTGGCAACTCTTTATATTTATAAATAAATTCTATTTCTTCTTTATTATTTTCATTTTTAACAAGACACATTATTGCAATTAAATGTATTGTCTTATAATTTTCTATTAATGTATTTACGGTTTCTTGTGTTTGTTTTAGTAAAATTTTTGGTATTTTATGACTTAAATTTATTTTTGATAGTTCATCTAATAATTCTAAAATATTTTGTATGTCATGTGAGGCTGATTGAGGAATTGATTTTCCTACCATAATTTTTTCAGCTATTTTTCCCGCAAGATTAGAAGATATCATTGATAATAATGAAACATTTTCTGATGGTTCTATCATTGTATGACCACCGCCATTATTTTTAATAGTAATTCCTTCTTCTGATAATGAAATACCTTTTGCTAAGTTTATAAAAGCATGTCCTGCCTCATGATAAATTGTATTTATTAAATCATCATTGATATTCATTTTTAACTTTCTCCTTTTTAAAATATAAATAACTCAATTACTTTTGAATAAGTAATTGAGTTATAAACTATATTAGATTCATATACAGTATAGATATTAAAAATAAAAATGTCAATGTTATTAAATATTTTAATGATTTTCAATTATTAAAAAATATAAAAAATAAAAAATTATAATCTATTACTAGATTATATTTTTTTATTTACATTTAATGTAATACTTTTTATAAAGTTGAAGATTGTTTTTGAACAGTTGTTTGTTCATCATAATAATTATTCATATCATCATCTGTGTTAATTGAAGGTTGAACTTGTAGTTGGTTAACTTTGGTAATTATTTGTTCAATAACTTTATTGTTTTCATTTTCTTCATGTTCTTCAATAGTTTGTAATTCTTTTTTAATTTTTGTAATTTCTTGATCAATTTGTTTACGTTTAGCATTATTTCAAGGTTTAAATTTAAGTTTCTTTTTCTCATCAAGTTTTTTATTTAATAATTCATAAAGAGCAATTTTTCTATTAGTATTGTTACTTTTTAATTCTTTAATTTCATCTTCTTCTGTTATATCTCATTCTTCATTTTCTTGCTCATTTTCTTTTGCCAATTGTTTAATATTTCTTTTTCTGTTTTGCATTTCATTCATACTATTTTTACTTGTACTTTCTTGAAATTCTGGTAATAGTTCTTCTAATAAAAAACAATTATCAGTAAAAACATCATCAAATTTATTAAGTTCTTTATAGATTTTTTCTAATTCTTTTAAATTTTTTAAAATTTCAGAAATTATCAAAGTATTATAATCATTATTAAAATATTCACTAATTCTTTGATAAATAGCATAGTGAGTTTGAAATATTTGATCTGGATAATTTTGACGACTATATTTTATTCCTCTTTCTTCAAGAGCATAAATTTTTTTAAAATTTTTTATTTTTCATTCTTGTAGAGTTTTTTTTACATCATTAAAAATAAACATTTTAATTTCTTTTTCAATTAGTGATTTAAATTCTTTGAAATCATTAGTTTCTTTTAATATTAATTCTTCTTCTGAAATATTAATTACATTTTCATTTTTTCTATTTTCTTTAATTATATTTTTCATGATTGAATCAAAATATTCACCATCACTTTGTAAATCAAAATATTTAGCAAAATCTAACATCTTTATTTTCTCCTTTAATATATTTCTAAATAAAAAACCTATTTACTTTTAAATAAAGTAATAGGTTTTTTTAAAACTTATATGTTTATGATTAAAGGTTATCAAATTTTATATTTTTTTCAATATTTTTTCCATATTAATTAATTTTACAAAAATTAGATATTTCTTATAGAGTTATTAATTTATGTAGTGATGATATTGGTTTTAGTGTTACTAAAATGCATGGCTTTCGATTATATAAAACTAATGGTATTGGTGTTGACCCCAAGAAAAGTAAAAATAATCTTTATTTTATTTTCAATAATGAAAGTAAAGTTATGGATAAAATTACTCATGATAATCGTCATGAAACATTAAATAAGTTTAATAAAATGTATAATTCTTTTGAAAAAGAGCATAATAATAATCCTCGATTAAAAGAGTTTGAAAAGAAACATTTAAAAATTCCTTGATTAGTTGAGACAGTAAAAACATACAGTCCAGTATTATTTCAAGAATGAGAAATAGCTAATATTGGTAAAGTTGAAAATGAGTTACCAAGTGATGATCTAGCTTTACGGTTTAATATTAAAAATGAAGGTTATTACTTAAAAAATGTTATTAATCAAGAAAATCTTAATCAATGAGCTAATAAAGTTATTAATGAAGAAATTTCTTGACAAAAAGAAAGATTGAATAATGATAGTGGTATTGTAGGAGCGGTTGTTCATTTAGATGAAAGAAATATTCATATTCACTTTTATTCATTTCCACTAACTGACAAGAATAAAATTCAACACACTAAATTATTTGATAACAAAAAAGATTTAAGCAATCGCCAAAAATCATTTTGAGAGTGATCAAGAGATAATATTGATAACACAATTGAAAAGTATAAAATCATAACGAATTCAGGTATTAATAACAAAGATTTTAAACAGTGACATTTAGAACAAAGAGCTTTGATGATAACCCATACTTTAAAATTGCAAAGTGAAAATCTTATTAATAAGTCTATTTATGATAATTTACAAATTCAAAAAGAGCAAATCTTAAAATGTTTATTATTAGATATTAATAGTGATGAACGTATGTTATTACAGTCATTACTTAATGCTTTGAGTAATGTTCAGCATTATCAAATGTTATTAACATTATCTAAAAATAACGAACAAAAGTTACAATATCAAGAACAGATTAACTTATGACAAACTAAAGTTAAAAATCTACAATTGATGTTAGCACCCATTTTTTTATTATTAAACTCTTAATTTACTATTTTATTTTTATATATTATTGTCCTTTATAAGTTAATTTTATAAAATTATTTAAGATAAAAATAATTAATATTTTTTAATATTAACTGGGGGTAAAATGAACTATAAAATTTTAAATTTAACTGAAATATTAAAGGAAATTGAAAAAGTAAAAAGTGGAATCATTCTTGGAAATGGTTTTTGCAATTGACTGTATCAAGGAAATGAAGGTAAATTATATAAACCTTATAAAGAATGGAATATAAAAGATATTATTAGTGAGACTAGTAGGTGATTTAGTATTATGTATTCTAAAAATATTAATTCAATTATTTTTCAAAATGGTGAGATAGATTGTGATGTAGATAGAATATATCATAAACTTAAGATTGAAAGTAAAAGTTTAGCAGATAAATGATTAATACTTTTCTTAAATGAACTCCTAAAAAGAGTAAATCATAAACGTATAAAAAAATCCGAAAACTTAGAAAAATTAAAAATTATTTTGGAAAAAACTGAATATATGTTTACAACCAATTATGATCCATCATTTTATTGAACAATAATGAAAATTAAAAATTTATGACCAACAAGAACAGCGAAAGAAACTAAACAATCACCAAGAGGAGGAAGAAATCCAAATTTTGATGATGGTTTTTATAAACATGAAGGAAAACTTAAATTTACTGGACAAGATGGATGTAAAGCTTTTTATTTACATGGTGCAATTTTTTTTAAAAAAGAAATTTTAGAAGATATTGAAATCGAAAAAATATATAGTAAAAATACCAATAAAGATATTATTAAAAAGTGTGATGAATATTTAGAATCTTGCTTATATCAAGCAGATAATAGTTTACCTTTACTAGCGGTAATAGGAAAAAGTAAAAATGATGATATACAAAAAAATAATTATCTTAAATTTGCGCTAAATAAACTTATTAATTGCGATAAAATAATTACTTTTGGTTTATCTTTTTCTGAAGATTCACACATACTAGATAATATTATTAAACAATGTGAAAAATATTATAGTACTAACAGAACTTTATATATAGGGTGTCATAATCTAGAAGCAGATAATGTAACTAATCCATTAGTAAATTTTAAATCTTATTTTAATGATAATCCTCAACCTAATAATTTAAATATTGTATTTTATGATTCAAAAGGTATTGATAAATTAGATATTTAAAATATTTTAAATCAATTATGCTTGAATTTTAACTTAAAAATACTATAAATTAATATAGGTCTACATCTTTCACATTTATGTGATTGCTAAAATGTAGCATTGATGTATTGAGGACACAGATAAAAATCTGTGTCCTTTTTCTTTTTATAATAAAATTAAATTTCAAAAGAAAGGATGAATCAGATGGTTAAAAATCCTTTAATCAAAGATATTTGAATTATTCATTATAGTGTGCCCAATAAAAGTAAAAAAGACTTATTAAGACCATTTATTGTCATAAATATTATGAATAATCAGATATATGGAATTCCTTTAACATCATTAAAAAAGAACGTTATAAGAAAGGATATGGCGACATTATTTTTGAAAGTACTTTTTTAGGAACTAAATCAATTATAAAACCATACCAAATAATTAAAATTCGATTGGAAAATTTAAAAAATAAAGTTGGATTTATTGATGAAAAAATGGTTAATGAGATTAACAAACAAATTGACAATAAAGCTATTGAATATTTGTCAATGAAAAATATCAATTCAATTATGCGTGAATATGTTATTGAACGACAAAATCAAAAAATAGAAAATTTATTTCAAGAAATTACTAAAGTAAAAGATGAATTAGCTATTTCGCAAAAACAATTATCATTAATTAATTTAGATAAAGAGTTGTTATTAATAACTGCTAATAAAATTATTAATCAATTACAGCAAAAATTAGAAAATTTACAGAAATAACTCTAATTATAAATTTTTATTTTTTAATTGAAGTATAAAAATCTTCTGAACTAATTAAGAAAATATTTTTATTAAAATCATCTAAACTATTAAGAACTGTTTTAAAAGCTTTTTCTTTTTCTCCATAATAAACATAATATATATTTTTTAAATTTTCATTTTTATTTAAGATTTTTAAAATATGTCATTCATTAAAAAAAGTTGCCCCTATAATTAAAATAGAACCTTGTATACTTTCTAATTCTTGAATTGTTTCTTCTGTTAAATCTTTATTATTGACTGATCCCAAACTAACAAATGGATATGCTAATCTTTTAGGTCCATTTTTAGAATCATTGAATTTCATCATTGTCATCATTATATTGGTTAAATCTTTATTTTTTCAAAAATCATAATTATTTTTATTAAATTCTAATTTATTTAATGTATCTTTTTTAAAATGGAATGGCAACCCTTTTTAGGACTATTTTTTGGTAGACATTTGTTGTTGATAATTAACTGGAGTTAAGTAGTTTAGAGTGCTGTGGATTCTTATGTTGTTGTATCAATTGATGTAATCAAATAATTCTAATTTTAATTGAATTAATGATGTAAAATTTTTATCATTAATAAATTCAGTCTTAAAAGTTTTAAAAGTTGCTTCAGCAACAGCATTGTCGTAAGGACAGCCTTTTTTGCTTAAAGATCGAGTTATGTTGAATACTAATAAAAGTTTATCAATAGTTTTATTGTTAAATTCATTACCGCGATCGCTATGAAATATTTGAATATCTTTTAAACAGCGATTTGATTGCATAAATGCTTGATATACTAATGATGCATCTTTTTTAATACCTACAACTATGTCCAACAATTTCGCGGTTAAATAGGTCTATTAATAAGCAAATATAGTTTCATTTACCATTAACTTGAACATAAGTTAAATCACTAACAATAACTTCATTTTTAATCCTATTATTAAAGTTTCTATTAACAAGATTGCTTATTTGACTATCATTGACTTTATTATGATGATTTTTGTATGATAATTTAGTGTATTTTGATATTAAATTATGCTTATTCATAATTTCTTTAATTTTTCGTCTAGATAAATAAATATTCTTTTCTTTTAGAACAACTTTTAATCTTCTAGTTCCATAAACACATTTATTTTCTTTAAAAGCACTAATAACAGCTTCATCATAAATATCATTTTGGTTTTTTTCTTTTTTCTTGAAATTAAAATAATATGTTGATTTAGAAAGTTTTAAAAAACGACACATTGTACGAATTTTATATTTAACTTTATTTTTAGTAATAATTTCTACTTTCTGCCTATTATTAGTGCTGCTTGCTTTAAAATATCATTTTCCATTCGTAACTGTTTTAATTCTTTTCTTAATTTAATTAATTCATTTTCTTCAACAGAACGATTATCTTTGGTTTTAAAACTGCCTGAATTAGTAAATTGCTTAATTCAATTATAAGTAACTGCTCTTGTAACATTGTACTCTTTAGCAAGGCAAGATACTGATTTGCCACTTTGATATAAAGCTACAATTTGTTTTTTAAATTCATCGGTATATGAGTTAATATTGGCCATAATTATAGTTCCTTTCTTTTAACTAATTTGTTCACTTGTCTATGTAATTAGTGTCCAATAAAGTGTAACCCATCCAATCTCTTATATTAAGATACTTTAAACTACCATGTATATTTGTACATTTTTTATCTTTAAAAATAAAATTAGTAAAATTATCATAATTCAAAGTTAGTACTTTTTCATTTATTAATTTATTTAAATTTTCTTTGTTGTATTTAAATTTAATTAAATTTGATTTTATACTTCTTCCTTTAAATCATATCGAGTTAATATAAGAATACTTAATAGCAGTTATTAAGGGAAAATTATTTTTTAAAAATTTAGGTTCATTTTCTAAAATAGGTAAAACTGAATCAATATTTTCAAAATATCATTTTTCATTAATTAAAAAATGATTAAAAGTAAATAAATCATCCCTATCTATTATTAATGGAGATTTTAAAGTATTATCAATATATTCATAAACTTCACTTTCTAAATCAGATTTTAAAATTTTTATTTTAGGATTAATTTTTTTACCTACTGCTTTTTCTCCTAACTTAAACGTTAATAAAATATTTGTCATTCTTTTTTTAAAAAAATAAAATAAGAATTAATTGTTGGAAAAGTATCCAAAATTTTGTCATTAGAATAATGTTTTTTATATATATTTTCTGCTCGTGTATGAATATTTTTAAATTCAAAAGAACTTTTATTTTTCTTATTACTAGTAATACCTATAGTAAAACCATTTCCAGTAATTATATTTTTCTTCGATTCATTTTTGATAAATTTTTCTATTGTAGAAAATTTAATTTTTTTTAAATTTTCTTGTTCTTTAAAATACATTTCGGCTAATACTTTAGCCCCATAAACTCCCATATTATTAACCCTTTCTTAAATTATTTTAAAATATACTTTAATTATATTTTAAAAATATAATTTTTAAACTTTTAAAGGAGGTTTTATTCATATAAAAACAATTTTTAAGTTTTAAATTTCAATAGAATATATAATTTAAAAAAAATAAAATTCATGATATCTAGTTAATTGAATTAGAACACATTTTTACAACATAATCTATCAAAATAAAAACTTTATCTATCATTAATATTTATTTGCTTTTTTATATTGTTAATGATATTATTTTTAAGTACTTTTTATTAATAGTAATTTTATAAGTGAGGTGAAACCATGGCAAAAGCAAGCATCCATCCAGAGTATTTTCAAACTAAAGTAACATGTATAACATGTAGCAATAATTTTATAAGTGGTTCAACTAAGGGTAAAGAAATCCGTGTTGATACATGTTCAAGTTGTCATCCATTTTATACTGGAAAACAATCATTTGTTTCAGCAAAAGGAAGAGTTGAACGCTTTAATACAAAAGCAAGTAAACAAGTTGAAACAAAAACAAAAACTGTTGAAATAAACAAAGCAAAACCACAAAATACTAAAACTATTGTATTAGAAACAGCAAAAGATGTTCTAAAACTAACTGATACTAAACAAGTTAAAAAATAATTTTAATTAAACTAGAAACTAATCATAGTTTCTTTTTTTATACTCTAAAAATAAAATTATTTACAGACATATTTAACATTAATTAAGTTAAAATATTGTATGTATACAACCCAATAAATATAGAATATAATTTTAATAGTATATGAAATAAAAAACTTTAAGGTAGGGAATGGTTTTATGGAAAAATCATCTGATTTTAATAAATTGGTAATAAGTAAAGGTATTAGATATAATACTGAGCAAACTAGTAACTTTAATTTTAGTATTATTAATTTATCCGTTGAAAAAGCCGTAAAAGATTGAAGTTTTGAAGGAAAATATCCTAGTTGCTTGGCAATTTTTAGTAATGATGAAGATAATATTGAAAAATTAATTAATGCTCTAGCAGGTTCTTCTGCTATTATGGAGGGTAAAATTTTAATTGATGATATTGATGTTACTTATAATAGTATTGGTTTTGAACGAAAAATGGCTTATGTTAGTATGCATTTACAGAGTTGAAATAAATTATTTAGTATTCAACGTAACTTAGCAAGAACAGCAGTTACTAATAAACCTTTTTTACAAGAAATAAGTAATATTAATCAAAAAATTAAGACTGATATTGAAAACTTAAAAAATACAGGTTTAAATTTAGACAGTGGTTATTTTAAAGAAAAATTAATTAATATTATTAAAAATTTTATTAATGAAACACAAAGCACTCGTAATAATTTTATTAAAGAATATCAATATCAAATTAATCATTTTCATAAAAACTTTGCTCAAGAGAAATTTAATTTTGCTGGAAGTGAAAAATTAACAGATATTCTAATTAAAAAATTCACTGCCGAAGAAAAAAATATTATTGCAAATAATAACTTATTATTTTTACAATCTTTGCAAGATCGTATTTCTAGTTTGGAAAGTTTAGTGGGACCATGTTTTTGTGGATGTAATCCACCAAAAGAAAGAAAATGAGAGTTTCAACTACGAGAAATTAGTTTTGTTATTAAAGAAATAAATAATTATTTAAATAGAGAGATTAGTACTACTAGAAGTGAAATTAGAACTACATTAAAAACTTGTAACAATCATAATCAAAATTTTAATAGTGAACTTAATCATTTAGTTTCATATCAACAAATTAAATGTACTCGTAGTCAAATTGATCAAATTTTAGACCAGTGAATTGACTTAGCAGAAGTACAAAGAATTAAATTTAATATGAAACAAGATTTTGTGGCAATGCAACTTTTACCAGATGAAATGCATTTACTTTTAAAAAATATTAAAGATGAAATTAAAATCTATCATGATAAAATTTTAAAAAATCCACAGTTACAAGATAAAGAAACATATCAACAACAATTACAAACTTTATATTCACAGTTAATTGATGTCCGTGATTTAATTAGTGAAAATATTGTTATGATATTTAAACATTTAGATCTAAGTCATTTATTGTCACTACGTTTAACACAATTAACAATAGTAGAGCGACAAATAATAAAAATCATTCAACAATTAATTGTGCCTACTAAAATTTTAATTTTACATAACCCATTTGAACTTTTAAATGTTGATAATAAAGAACAATTAGCAAATTGAATTAAAAAATTACAAAAATTTTTGAAAATAATTATTATTTTTACAACTAATAATCAAGTTGATATTAATTTATTAGCAACTAATGTTACTGTTATTGAAAATGAAATAATTATTCAACAAGGAAATGTTAGTGAAATCACTGATAAACCATTATCTTTAAATTTATTAAAAGAAATAAATGAACAGCATATTAATATCGCAAAGGGAGAATGAAATGCTCATAATTTATATTTTTATAATGTAAATTTAGGTAAGTTTGGTGCTAAAACCGCTTCTACTATTGCTTTTAAATCAAATGCCATTTTGTTTAGTGCAAAGAAACCACGATTTACTTTTTTAAAAAATTCAATTATTATTAATGGTGTTATTAAAAATATTACTAAAGTTGATGATAAAAAAGCATATTTATTGGTTGAAACTACTAAATCAGAACAATTTGAAGTTTTAACTAATAATAATGATAATTTAGAAGTGGGAACCGTTGGTTGAATTAGTATTACTAAAAATTCAATTTTTGTTTTTGATGATGAAACAAAGCAATTAATTGGTACATGATAGAAAGGATATATAATATGAATAAGTTTAAAAAAGAAGCACAAGCAATTTATGAATTAATAAAAATTAGTAATCCAATTATTATTCATCGTCATATTAATCCTGATGGAGATGCTTTGGGTTCACAATGAGGATTAAAAAAAATTATTGAAGATAATTTTGAAAATAAAAAAGTACTTGTTCCAGGTGAAACAAATGAACATATGGCATCATTATTTCCACAACCAACTTTTGTTAAAAAAGAAGATTATGAAAATGCACTAGTAATAGTCACTGATACAGCCAATCGCGAACGAATTAGTGGCGAATTTTGAGAAGAAGGAAAAAAAATAATTAAAATTGATCATCATCCAATTGTTGATAAATATGGTGATATTGATTTAATTGAAGAAAAGGCTTCTGCTGCTTGCCAAGTAGTGGCAAAATGAGCACAAGTATTGAATTTAAAAGTTTCTGCTTTAGCAGCTAGAAATTTATTTCTTGGTTTAGTTACTGATTCTGGTAGATTTTTGTATCGCCCTGTTAATGAAGAAACTTTTCAGATTGCTAGTTTTTTAGTTAAACAAAATTTTAATTTATTAGACTTATATCAAAATTTATATATTCAAAATTTAAAAATCGCAAGATTGAAAGGATATATATTATCAAATTTTAAAATTACTGATAATGGTGTTGCTTATATAATATTTAACGATAAAATAATTACTGACTTACAAACAAAAATTATTAGTCAAAATAAAATATTAAATATTAAAGGTGAAGTTGTTTTAACTAGAGAAGATTTAACTAGCCAAGTTAATGTAATGTCAAATATTGATGGTATTAAAATTTGATTAATTGCTGCTTATGATCAAATGAATAGTAAAATCAAAGTTAGTGTTCGTAGTGCAAGATGAATAATTAATGATACTATTGCCAAGTTTGGTGGTGGTGGTCATCAGACAGCAGCTGGTGCATATTTACAAAATATTAATGAAGTTGAAAAATTGATTGATAGTTTAGATAAAGTTGCTAGTAAATCACCAGAATTAACAAACAATTAAAATTAGAGATGGAGTTGGATATAAATGTATAGTCGTTATAATGAGGGATGAATTGAAGTAATTACTGGTTGTATGTTTGCTGGAAAAACAGAAGAGTTTATGCGACGTATAAATCGTTTACAGTATGCTAAACGCAAAGTGCTAGTTTTTAAACCCAAGGTTGATATTCGTTATGATGCTAAAAAAGTAGTAAGTCATAAAGGGGTATCTATCACAGCGATAGTAATTGATGATCCAATGCAAATATTAAAACATGTAGATAAAGAAATAGAAGCAGTTGCAATTGATGAAGTACAATTTTTTAAACCATCAATTATTGAAGTGATTAAAACATTAGCAAATCAAAATAAGCAAGTTATTGTTGCGGGTTTAGATCAAGATTTTCGTGGTGAACCATTTCCTGTTACTAAAGAATTATTAGCCTTAGCAGAATTTGTAACTAAATTAGATGCTGTTTGTGTAAAATGTGGTAAAGCAGCAACAAGGACACAACGTATTATTAACGGCCGAGAAGCTAGATATGATGATGAAATTATTTTAATTGGTGCGCAAGAACAATATGAAGCTCGATGTCGTAGTCATCATCGTGTCTTAACAAATAATCAGAATAGATAAATCAGGTGTGATATTATGAATGAAAAAACATTAGAACAGTTAATGCAACTTACTAAAAAATATAGTGAAATTGAAAAGCAGTTAGAAAATCCCGAATTAATTCCTCGTGATAAATACACTGAATTAACAAAAGAACATAGTAGATTAGAACCAATTATTGAACAATATTGAAAATATGAAAAAATTAACAAAGAAATTATTGAAGCAAAAAAGGCATTAGCAACCGAACAGGATCAAGAACTTTGTGAAATGCTTAAAATAGATATTAAAGCAAATGAAATAGAATTAGAAAAAGCAGAAAATGAATTAAAACTAACACTAATTCCTAAAGATATAAATGATGATAAAAATGTTATTATTGAAATCAGAGGAGCTGTTGGTGGTGATGAAGCAAATATTTTTGCTGGTGATTTATATCGTATGTATAGTAAGTATTGTGAAATTCAACGATGAAAAATTGAAACTATTGAGGCAAAGGAAGCAATAAATGGTGGATTTAGTTATATTGCTTTTATGGTTAAAGGTAAACATGTATTTGCTAAATTAAAGTTTGAAGCTGGTGGACATCGTGTTCAGAGAGTTCCAAAAACCGAATCACAAGGACGAGTTCATACTTCAATTGCAACAGTTGCTGTATTGCCAGAAGTTAATGAAGTTGAAATTAAAATAAATAATTCTGATTTAAGAATTGATACTTATCGTTCTAGTGGTGCTGGTGGTCAACATGTTAATACTACCGATTCAGCAATTAGAATTACTCATATTCCAACGGGTGTTGTTGTAACTTCACAGGACGGACGAAGTCAACATGATAATAAAGATAAAGCAATGCGGGTATTAAGAGCTAAACTTTATGAAAAAAAAGTTGAAGAAGAACAGGGAAGAATTGGTAATTTAAGAAAAACAGCTGTTGGTAGCGGTGATCGTTCAGAAAAAATTAGAACATACAATTATCCACAAAATAGAGTAACCGATCATCGAATTGGATTATCTTTATTAAAGTTAGATCGTATTATGGAAGGTAATATTGATGAAATTATTATTGTTTTAATTAGTAGTGAACAAAAAGAAAAATTAGAAAATATTGATGAAAATATTACAGTATTAAAGTAAAAAAGGAAGAAATTATTATGGATTTTAAGATTTTAGACTCTAGAACAAAAATTTTGTTTTTAATATCAGTTATTTTTTTATATGCGACATTAGGAACATTTATTACATTAACTTTTAGTAGTGGTATTATTCACATTTTATTTTTAGTTTTAACATTATGATTTGCTAGTGCATCTAGTTTAATTTTTCATTATTTATTATGAAAAAATTTAGAATTTTTACGAAATATTAATGGTAATAATATTAATAATTTTGGTTTTATTATTAGTATTTGTAGTTACATTATTCTTTTTCCAATTATTTGTTTATTAACAATTAGTTTTTTATTTATTTTTAGTATTATTGTTTTAATTCTCGTTGTTAATAATTTAATAAAAAAAACTTCAAGAAATAATAATTCATCTGTTAATTTTCAATAAAATATTTGTTTTTGGAGAAATTAATGACTTATAGAGATTATCTTTTATTAGCAAAAAAAATTAATAAAAAAAATGAACAAATTAATAAGATAATTTTATTAAAGTTTATTAATAAAGATTTATCTTGATTATATGCAAATCTTAGTCAAACAATAGCAATAGATTTTTTAGAATCATATTTACACCTAGTTAAAAAATTTGTTGCTGGCTATCCTTTACAATATATTATTGGTTATCAATGATTTCTTGATCATAAGTTTGTTGTTGATAATAGAGTATTAATTCCTCGTAATGAAACTGAAGAACTAGTTAAAAATGTTTTTGTTTATGCACAAAACATTTTTAATAATGATAATTTAAAAGTATTAGATTTAGGAACAGGTAGTGGTGCTATTGCTATTAGTTTAGCGTTAAAGAAACCTAATTGAAATATAGTAGCAAGTGATATTAGCAAAGATGCATTAACTATTGCTAAGATTAATAATGATAATTTTAACCTAAAAAATATTAATTTTGTTGAAAGCGATATATTTACAAATCTTAAAAATCATAAATTTAATATTATTATTTCAAATCCGCCATATATTGATGAGACAGCGAATACTTTTTCAAAACATAATTTACAATATGAACCAAAATTAGCTTTATTTGCTGATCATAAAGGATTATATTTTTATGAAGTAATTTTTCAACAATGTCATGCAGTTTTAGAAAAATCTTTTTTATTAGCATTTGAATTTGGTTTTGATCAAAAAGAAGCACTAACTATTCTTATTAAAAAGTATTTACCACAATATAATTACAAATTTATTAAAGATATTAATAATAAATGAAGAATGCTATTTATTTGGAAAACATTATAACATATAAAAACAATTTAAGAACAATAATTTTGTCACTCAAAAGGTGACTATTTTATTTTTTGAAAAGGAAAATCTCATTTAATCTTTCAATTAGGATAACGGGGGCAGTTTTAATGTGGCGTATCATTGAAATATTAAAATATTTTCAGTATTCTTGTTCGGTTAATATAGCATTTCTAATGGAAAAATTTAATGTTACATTTCGAACTTTACAAAGAAATATTACTTTTATTAATACAATGTTAATAAAAATTAGTAATTGCAATATTTCCAGAAAGCAAGATTACTTTGTAATTAATGGTGACAATGAAATAGTAGCAATAAATACTTTGCTTACACAGTTTATCCACATATCCAATGAATATCCTTTTGTTAGAATGAGTAATTTGTTCTTAATATGTGTATGACAAAAAAATATTTAAGTAGTGAGTGACTTATCAATATAAGTAACACAAATAAGTATAATTTAAAAAAAGACATTATTTACTTGAATAACTTTTTCTTTGAACAAAATTTAAGATTAAAATTAAAATTTGAACATAATAAAGGGTTTCAATTAGATGGTTATGAATGACATTTAAGATTTATAACCGCTATTATTATTATAAAACTTATTAGTAAAGATAAAAAAAATCTCTTAACTAATGATAAAGTCCTAACCTATATATACAAAAAAATAGAAATTATAATGATCAATATCGGTTATAAAAAATATTATGATGATCAACTAATATGATTTTTAACAATTCATGTACGAAAAATTAAACTTAATTTTTTTCTTGAAAAAGATGAACAAATTGAATTTAATTTAAACTTAAGTATAAAAAGAGAAGTCGAACATTTTAGATTAATAATTGCTAAAGAGTTTGCTATTGAGTTTGATAAGTTTGAAACCAATTATTTTAATTTCATTTGTTTACTTAATATTAAAGTTGACAGTCAATTATTTCCAAATATAACTTCAGAAATTAGTAACATTACTCAAAAAATATTTTCTTTTATTACTTATGAATATCAGGTGTCTTTATATTCAAATACTTTTAAAAGTAATTTGAATAGTTTTTTTAGTGATAATTGATTTAAATTACAATTTAATTATTATAGTGATATTGGTTTTGCATTGGATGATACTTTTAAAATAGAAAGTGACTACCAATGAGGGCAACAACTCCTTTTTATTATAAATTCGCAATTAAAAAATAATTATTTTCCCAATCTTAATCTTTTACAAAATAAATTTTTAATAATTACTTTTCATAAAAGTTTTATAGCAAACGAGAACTGAAACATTCCCTTATATATATTCTTAATTGATGACTCCTATGCTAATAAAATTCAAATAACTTCATTTATAAAAGTAAATTTCCCTAATATTTTAATTATTTCCCTAAAAAATAACTTAAGTAATAATTTTAAACTTCATTTACTAAATCAAAAACCTTGTATATTAATTGAAAAGGTAAATATCTATAGTAATTATAATTTAGATAAATATAAGAATATTTCTGTTATTAATATTAATGAAAATTCATGAAATTATGAATTAGAAAAAAATATTAATGAAAAAATAAAACAAGTAATGTTAAAAAGAATTCAATATTCAATTGTGGTATTTAATTTTTATATCCAAGAAAAATTTTATAGTATTAAATCTATTTTGTGAGCATTTCAAAAAACATTTATCAAAAAATATAATTTAAATTTAGAATTTTTAGATATTGATGAATGTTCTATAATTAAAAATCATATTTATGAAAAAATATTATTAATAAATCAATTACTACCTATTCCTAATTACGAGTTCCCTATTATTCTTTTATATATAAAAAACCCTTTGATATTTCAAAACAAATTTAAAATTCATTTTATTTTCATTTTATTTACTAATAAAAACAATACTCAAAATTATAATTGAATCAATTTGTGAATTTCTTTATTTAAGAAAATGATTAATACTAATATTAAAAGTATTAGTCATATATATAAAATAATACAATCAATCATGACAATTTAATGTTAATTTCCCTTACATTTTTATATAAAATTAATAGTATAAATAAAAAACAAATATGAAATCATTTATTTTTAATAAATTTAATAATGATAATTTAGTTAAATAATCATCAGAAAGATAAATCTTAACTTTCATTATATTTTTGGTAAATAAGAATTAAATTTAATATAATCTATTTCTGCATCTTTAAATTGAGTTTCTAATTTTATAATTTCTTTTTTTATAGTACTATCTAATTCTTTATTGGGAAAAATCATTTTTGTAAAATCATTATTATTAAATTTTTTATCAATTGTTTTTTCAATGATATTTTGAATACAAATTGTTTCTATTATAAATGGTTTATTATCATTATCTTCAATTTCTTTTCTTATTTTTTCAATTTCTTCATTAGTATGTTGTATTCCTATTTTTCTTTTGGGCATATTTTTTGATTCTCCTTCTATATTTAATTTAATAAAAATCTAATATAAATATTAATCTATATTAAATTAAGATGTTTATTAAACCATTAATTAATGATTTTCCAATCCTTAATTAGTAATTTTAAGGTTTATTTTAAATTACAAATATTATTTATAAGTTTTTTATTCATTATTTTGAAACAACTATTATATTTAAAATAATAGGTGTATAATTTAGTTAAAATTTATAGTGGTGTTTTCATGATAACTTTACAGCAAAATCAAATTAAAGAAATTAGCCAAATCATTGCTAATGGCGAAGTGGTTGCTTTACCAACAGATACAATTTATGGTCTTGTTTGTAAATTTGATGATGACAAAGCTATTAATAAAATTTATCAAATTAAAAAACGTGATTATAGTAAAGAACTGCCAATTTTAGTTGCTAGTTGAGAGCAAGCTAAAAACATTGGTATAATTAGCGATCAATTACAGTCATTTTTAATAAATAATTTTAGTGCTGGTAAAGTTACTGTTATAGTTTTAAAACAACCTAGTTTAAACACATCATATTGAATAAATAAAAAGACAATAGCAATTAGAGTTAGTGCTTCACATTTTATTCAAAAATTAATTAAATTAACAGGACCTTTAGTAGCTACAAGTTGTAATTTAAGTAATGAACAACCAATTAACGATTATCATAATATAAACTTGCCTAATTTAAGGTATAGAGTAGCAGGTGAGATTTTAACAAATAAACCATCAACTATTTTTAATAGTTTTAATGATAAAATTATTAGATAATAATTAGATAACAGTATTAAAAAAGGAGATAATACTATGAATTGATGAATAATTTTAATTATTATTGCGTGCACAACAATATTGATTTTATTAATTGCACTAATTTTATTAATTAAAAAAAATAAACAAAAGAAAATATTAAAAATTACTAAAGATATAAATACTTTATATAAATGCTTAAAATTAAAAAAAATAAATACTAAAGAATTACCAGTCTCAATAGAAAAAATTAAAGAAGATATTTATTATAGTGACAAAGTCATTTTGGGAAAGTATGAAGAACTTAATAAGATTTCTGGCCAAAATATTTTGCTAAAAACTGAATATAGTGCTGCCAAAAAATTATTTTTACGTTATAAAATTAAAGACGTTAATCTTATCAAATCATCAGATTTTATACCTTTAAATCAAATAGACTTGTTAATTTCACAAAATAATCTTTATTTTATTGATTCTTTTGAACTACAAATAATACCATTAGTTGATGTTAAAAGTATTACATTTTTTTGAGAAAAAAATAATTATATAAAAAATAAACAAAAATATATTGGTATTGAAATTAATTTTCAAAATAAACGTTTATTTTTTCTTTTTAATAAATATGAAGAAGCAATTAGTTTTGCTGTTCATGTTATTAGTTTATAACAATTATTATTTAATAATTAAAAATTTTGCTTTTTTTGTGAAAATGATATAATTATACAAAATATATTATTAGGAGCAAAATTATGTCAAAAAAACACTTTAAATTTAATACTTGAAAGTTTATTCAATTTACTGGCTTTTTTTTAATTACTTTAGGAATTATTTTTTCTTTTTCTTCTTTTAAAGTTAGCCTATTGTTATATTTTGGTTTAGTATCAGTATTAATAGGTTCTATTAATATTTTAATTTACTATATTTTTATTGGAACAAATAGTTATAAAAAATATTCAAGAAAACAAAATAATAATAAGTTAATAATCAAAAATAATTAAGAAATATAAAGTTAAAACTAAGAAGATTAGTTTTTTCGAGAGAATAATAGGTGAAAAACTATGAGAAAAATATTAAAAGTATTTAAAGCGATGTTTTTAACGAGCATTATTTCTTTACCACTTATTGCATGTGATAAGGTAAATGATGCAAATCAAAAATATGTTGATATTAGTAATATTAATATGGAAGTTACTAATGCTCCTGTTGAATTAAATAAAGATATTTATAATATAGCTTTAATTAAATTTAAAACTAAAGTACAAACTGAAATTAGTAAATTAGTTCCAGAAGGAAAAAAGCCAGAAAATGGTACTGATTATAAAATAACAATTCTTAATCATAATGATATGTATGCTAAAATTAATAAATTTGAATCACTTACTGTTAATGTATCTGCTTCAAATAATAGTAATATTTTAAAAGGTAGTTTTAATGCTTGTGTAAAATTAGTACCAAAGGCTAAAGACATTAGTAATATTAATATTGATAAGCAAGAAGAAAAAATTAAAATTAATACCACTACTTTTGGTGAAGCAATTGCTTTACGTTGTTTATCATTAATTGAAAGTAAAATTAACGCTATTGTTCCAACAGCAAAACAAGATAGTGACTATGTTGTTAATGTAGAAGGTCATACTTTATCAGAATCTATTAAAACATTTGATGATGTTCATATTAATGTTAATGCTATTGAAGATGATTATCATTTTTTATTACATGGTAGTTTTAGTTTTTTCTTAGCCTTTGCTAAAGATTAATTTATATTATTTTGGGTAATAAAAAAGATAACTTAATTTTCATTATTATCATAAAAATAAACTAGTATAGTATGGGGTAAGCATGTCAGAAGTAGAAAAGTTATTAACAATGAATTATGAAAATGTTTGTAATTTTTTAAAAAATAAATATGGATGTATTTCAAAAAATTATTTTTCAGATGCAACAATGTCTAAGAAATCACAAGGAATAACAAGGGGAAAAGAAGGTTTATATATTCATCATATTGATGAAGATAAAGCAATTTTATTATCTACTCCCAAATGAGCTCAAAAGTCACCATTTGCCTATCAATATGCTGATCGATTAGTTTATTGTAATTTATTAGAACATTTGGTTTTACATATTAAAATTTTTGAATATCCTCATCCAAATAAACATAATTTTATGGAAGTTGGTGTTGGTGGAATTTATGCTTTTATTGTTCCTGAATTAAATGATATTTATAGTGGTATTCAATATAAACAACCATGAAAACAGAAAGTTGCTGAAGTTGTTTTACCATTAAAAGAAGATTATTTTAAATGTATTAAAAAATTAGTAGAACTTGGGTTTTCTTATCCTTTGCTTACTTCTTTTAATCATCAATTTGGTACATGAAATAATAGAAATAATAATAAGTTATATGAAGAAATGAAAAAAATGGGTGTTAAACAGTAACTTTTTTTATTGTTATTTAATTATAAAAAAATGTTAGTAAGTTACCAACATTTATTTTTATTAAGTTTATGAAAAAGTTAATTGACAATGATTTTCATTAATTATTGGTAATTGTTCACTATTAATACTTGTTATATCGTTGTTTCTTAATAATGGAGTTCTTTCAGATATTTGTTGTTCGTTATTACTTTCAACATTAATATCAGA
Organism: Theocolax elegans; assembly: GCA_026168455.1. Lineage (NCBI taxonomy): Eukaryota > Metazoa > Arthropoda > Insecta > Hymenoptera > Cerocephalidae > Theocolax > Theocolax elegans. The sequence continues at coordinate 29,779 of JANSJX010000013.1, read as the reverse complement.
AATATTTGTTGGAAAACATTTATCATAAATATTTGAAATGGAAGTGCCAATTCCATACCCTAGTTTAGAGCCTAAAAATGCTCCAATCAAAGGTGAACCTGCTATAGTAAACATTATTCCAAAGAGTGCCATTCCTGCTTCTGGATCATGGAAAGCTTCCTTATTTTTTGAAATTAAATCATAATAAAATAACTTATACCACCTAATGCTGTACTACCACCTAATATTCCGCCTGTATATGTAAAGTATTTTTGAATTTTTTTCATTTTTTCTCCTTTCAAAATAAAAAACTATTTATTTTAAAATTAAAATAATAGTTTAAAAACTTGTATGAAGTTTTATATTTTAATTTTAACATAAGATTTTTTTTGATAAAAATAAGACAAAAATTACTATTAATAGTTTATTTCAAATATATAATTTTCTATATCAATAAAAGAAATTTATTAAATTTATATTTTAGATTATATTTTTTAAAATAAAAACAAAGTTATTAAAATAAAATTTATAAATTATATTTTTATTTAGTTAATTTTGAACTATAAGAATGTTATTAACAATTAAAAAAATAATTTTTGAATAAATCTTTTATCTTTTTTCGTTATTTTTATTGTTATTTTATTGATTTATAAATTAAAAGGCGTAAAATTTCATATTAGTATATATTTTAAATTATTGAAAATATACGCATTAAAGATAAAGGAGTGTTTTTAGTGGAAAGTAGTAAAAATCTGTTTATTGTTAATCATCCTTTAATACAAGATAAATTAACAAGAATTAGAAATCACTTAACCCAAAAAAAAGATTTCAAAGAGAATTTAAGCGAAATTGCAACGTTAATGGCTTATGAAGTATTTAAAGATATTCCTCTTGATGAAATTGAAGTTGAAACACCCATTACTAAAGTTATTGGTAAAACATTAACCAAGACAATCATTCTTTCTCCGATTTTAAGAGCAGGATTAGGGATGACAAATGGATTTGAGTATGTAGTACCTAATGCAATTATTAGTCATGTTGGTCTTTATCGTGATGAAGAAACTTTAAAACCACAAAAATATTTTTTTAAATATCCCAAAAATATTAAAAATATAAGTGATGCATTAGTATTTATCTTAGATCCAATGCTTGCTACTGGTGGTACTGCTGATGCTGCTATTAAAGAATTAAAAAAAGTAGGTTTTAAAAACATTACTTTAGTTTCCATTGTAGGAGCACCAGTAGCTATTAAGAAAATTAATCATAATCATCCTGATGTTAAGATTTTTTTAGCAGCGTTGGATAAAGAATTAAATGATGATGGTTATATTGTACCTGGATTGGGTGATGCTGGTGATCGAATTTTTGGAACTAAATAAATATTTTAATGGAAAAAATTAGAAATAACCTTTTTCTTTCAATACTTTTTACAATGTTATGCTATTGATTATTAATTAATGTAGGATTAATTATAACTGTTATAATTAATACAAACCATTGGTTATTAATTACTGGATTTAATATTGGTTTTATAGGAAGTATGATTGGGTTATGCTTTTTATATTTATCGTCAAAATGATTAACCAGTGGAATACATTTAAAACAAACCTTAGCATATTTTGGATTCTTATTAAGAATGTTAATTTATGGTTCAATTATAGTTTTGAATATTTTCTTTAATTTTGCTAATATTTTTACTATAATTGCCGGAATGTCAATATTGATGGTTGCTACTATTACTGCAACGTTATGTGTATATCAAAAAAATAACTTAAAAGAAGGAATTTAAATGGAAACTTTAGCTGGATTGGAAAGTTGGAACTATTTACAAATTATGCCACAATTGGTAACAATTTTGATAACAACAGTCTTTATCAGTGTTATTAGTTATATTTATTATTATAAAGTAAAACGAATGAAGCCTGATGAAGATCCAAGAGGTATTGTTTTAGTTGTTGAATTAATAATTAAATCAGTTGAAAAAATTGTTGTTGATGTTCTTGGTGTAAAGTATAAAAACCTGACAGTTTATTTGTTATATGTAATGGGTTATATTTTAATTGGTAATTGATTATCGATTATTGGTCTTGAACCACAGTCATCAATGTATACGGTTACTTTATCAATGGCATTAGTTACTTTTATTGGAATATATTATATTGCTATTAAATTTCAGAAACTTTTATTTTTTAAAAAATTTATTATTAACCCTCTAGAATTAATTACTCAATTTGCACCTTTGATTTCTTTATCTTTTCGTTTATTTGGTAATATTTTAGGTGGAAGTATTATTTTGGCAATGCTTTATGGGGTAACTGCTAATATTTGAAGTAATATCCCAATTATTGGTCAGATGAATTTATTAATTGGTGTAATTGGACCATTCTTACATATTTATTTTGATTTATTTGCTGGAAGCATTCAAGCCTTAATTTTTGGCACCTTAACTCTTGTTTATTGGAAGTTACAAATGGAAGAAGGAAGTTCTCATAAGGGAGAACTTACTATTAAATTACCAAAAAAACTTCGTAAACAACAAGCAATAAATCATGAAGAAGAAATTTATACCGAACGTTCAATTATGGAAAAAAAATAAAATACAAAAAGGAGAATTTATTTATTATGGAATTATTAACAACAGTAATGACACATGTCTTTCATTTTTTTAATCATTTAGCAGCTGATCCTAATGGATTGATGAATTTAAAGTTTGTTGGAGCTGGAATTTCAACTATTTCTTGTGCAGGAAGTGGAATTGGTCAAGGTTTTGCTGCTGGTAAAGCTGTTGAAGCGGTTGCTCGTAATCCTGAAGTAGAATCTAAAATTAGAACACAATTTGTTATTGGTGCAGCTATTGCCGAATCAGGTGCTATTTATGGTTTAGTTGTTTCTCTAATTTTAATATTTGTAGCATAAGGTATTAAAAAATATTAAAAAGTAGGTGATTTTATGAATTTTAATTTCAATGATTTAGTATCAGGTGATGATATTGTTAATCAATTATTTCCCAATCTTCCTGTTTTTATTGCTCATATTTTTGCAACATTAATTTTATTAATGGTACTTTGAAGATGAGTTTATGCTCCGTTTCGTAAGGCTTTGCATTCGCGACATTTAGTAATTAAAGAAAAACTTGATGATGCTGCTTGCAAGCAATCATTAGCTAATCAAGATCGTGGTGAAGCTAGTCAAATATTAAAAGCTGCTAAAATTGAAGCTCAGGAAATTATTGCTAATGCACAAAATGATGGTTACAATAAGCGTAAACAAATTATTGATAAAGCGCAAGAAGAGAGTATGCGTATTACTAATCAATCAAATCGTGATTTAGTTCGTGCTCGTAAAGAGGCAGAAGCAAAGATTAACGAAGAAATCAAAGTAGTAGCATTAGAAGCAGCTAAAAAAATTATTAGTGCTGAAATGAATGCTAAAAAACATGAACAATTAATTACTGATTTTATTAAGAATTTGGAATAGTGGTGAAGTTAAATGATAGATGAAGGATTAGCTAATCAATGAAGTAATGGTCTTTTTCAATTAGCAAGAGAAATAAAAAAAATTACTCAATTTGCTGAAGAAAGTAATAAATTAATTGATATTTTTACTACTTATCCAGAATTTATTGATATTACTAGTAGTAGTAATTTAACTATTGAAACACGTAAACAAATTATTAGTGAAACTTTTAAAAATCATATTGAACCATATATGTTAAATTTTTTCTTTTTGTTGATTGATGAACATCATTTCCAGTGTGTTCGTTTCATTTTAAAAGAATTTCGCAAATTATGTAATGAATATCAAGATGTAAACTATGGCATTATTTATTCAGTAATAGAACTTTCAAACCAACAAATAAATCAAATAAAATTGAAAATTGAGAAAGTCATTAAACATAAGATTAAAGTCGTTAACAAGATTGATAAATCATTAATTGGCGGTATTAAAGTTAAAGTACGAAATCAAGTTTTTGATGGTTCCGTTAAAGGTCAAATTGATCAATTAAAACAAGAATTATTAAGTCATGAATAGAGGTAAAACAAATGTCCTTAAACGTTAATCAAATTTCAGAAATTATAAAAAGCCAAATTAAAAATTATGGTAAAAAAATTAGTGCTAATGAGGAAGGCATTGTTGTTACTGTCGGTGATGGAATTGCGCTAATTCATGGTTTAGATAAGGCTGTTAATGGTGAATTAGTATTTTTTCCTAAAAGTAATATTTATGGTATGGTTTTGAGTTTAGAAGAAACTGCTGTTGGTGTTACTTTAATGGGGGATGACACGGGTATCAAAGAAGGAGATATTGTCAGTAGAACAGGTAATGTTGTTGAAACACCAGTTGGTAATATGCTTTTAGGAAGAGTTGTTAATGCACTAGGGCAAAAGATTGATGGTAAAGGTCCAATTAAAACTACGAAAACTAGACCGATTGAAAGAATAGCGCTGGGTGTGATGACTAGAAAATCTGTATCAGAACCTTTAGCAACAGGATTATTATCAATTGATGCAATGATTCCGATTGGCAAAGGTCAAAGAGAGTTAATAATTGGTGATCGTCAAACTGGAAAAACAACGATTGCTATTGATACTATTATTAATCAAAAGGGTAAAAATGTTTTTTGTGTTTATGTTGTTATTGGTCAAAAGGCCTCAACTGTTGCTCAAATTGTTGATAAATTAACACAATTAGGGGCAATGGAGTATACAACTATTGTTGCTGCTACTGCTAGTGAAGTTGCTCCTTTGCAATATATTGCTCCTTATACAGGAGTAACTATTGCCGAAGAATGAATGGAAGAAGGTAAAGATGTCTTAATTGTTTATGATGATTTGAGTAAACATGCAGTGGCCTATCGTGCTATTTCTTTATTATTAAGACGACCACCAGGAAGAGAAGCTTATCCAGGAGATGTTTTTTATCTTCATTCACGTTTATTAGAACGTGCAGCTAAATTAAATGAAAAACATGGTGGTGGGAGTATTACTGCCTTACCTATTATTGAAACACAAGCCGGTGATATTTCTGCATATATTCCTACTAATGTTATTTCAATTACTGATGGTCAAATTTTTTTAATGTCAGAATTATTTAATGCCGGAATTCGTCCAGCAGTTGATGTGGGTTTATCAGTTTCACGGGTAGGTTCATCAGCACAAATTAAAGCAATAAAACAAGCAGGTGGAACATTAAAATTAGAATTAGCACAATTTCGTGAATTACAAGCTTTTTCACAATTTGGTTCTGATTTAGATGAAAATACTAGAGCTGTTATTGAACATGGTAAACGTGCCATTGAAATTTTAAAACAAAAACAAAATGAACCATTAAATCAAATTGATCAAGCAATTATTTTATTAGCAATTAAAAATAAGGCAATTAAATGATTACCAGTAGAAATGATGGATTCTTTTAAAAAGGAAGTAATAACTTATTTTCAAAAACAACAACGAAAAAGTTATTTAAAATTACAGCAAGATCAAGCGTTTAGTGAAGAGTTACAAGTGAGCATTAGTCAAGGCATTATGCAGGTTGTTTATAATTTGACCAATAAGCTAAATGACTATAATCCTAAAATATATGGTAGTCTTGAAGAATGGGAAACATTAATTAAAACATTCAAATAATGTATTTAGGAAGGTAAGGTGAAATATCATGGCTCAAAGCATGGAACAAATTAGACAAAAAATTAAATCTGTTAATACTAGTTATAAAATTACTAAAGCAATGCAACTAGTATCAACAGTTAAATTAAAAAAAGTAGGTAAAAGAATTGAGATGATTAAACCTTATTATTCTGAAGTTTATGATACATTCAATCAACTAATACCTAAATTAAGTAATTCAATTTATTTAAAAACAAAAGATCAAGTTATTAATAAAACAATATGAGTCGTTTTTAATTCTAATTTAGGATTATGTGGTGGTTTTAATAATAATTTAAATAAATTAGTATTAGAACAATATAAACCACAAGATGAAATAGTTGTTATTGGTAGTAAAGGAGTTTCATACTTTACTAATCATCATTGTAAAATTATGCAATCTTATACTGAAATTAACATTCAATCATCATATAATGATTCGCAAGAGATATCTTTGTTGTTACTTTCTAAGTTTAATAATAAAGAAACTGATGCTATTAAAATTGCATATACAAAATATGTAAATACGGTAACAACAATTCCAACAATTATTGATTTATTGCCAATTGTTTCTATTAAAACTAATCAAGAAAGTAATTTAATTCAAACCGATTTTGAACCAGACGCTAATACTGTTATTAATAGTGCTATTCCTTTATATGTTGGTGCCATTGTTTATGGTGCATTAGTAGAATCACAAGTGTCAGAGCAAGCATTACGAAGATTAGCAATGGAAAATGCTTCAAATAATGCCAAAGAAATGAAAGATAAATTATTAGTAAGTTATAATCGTGCCCGTCAAGGTGCTATTACCCAAGAAATTTCAGAAATTATTGGTGGCGCTGATGCCCAATCATCATAATAAAGGAGTAAACTAAAATGAAAAATGCAACTAGTAAAAAACCTATAACAATTAAAGAAAAAAAAGTTAGTGATAAAAATTCTTTAAAAAAGGATAATACTAAAGTTATTGCTAAAGTAAAAGCAAAAGTCACTAAAAAAGTAGTTAATAGCAAAGAAAGTGTTAAGACTAGTAAACAATTACCAACTAAACGAAATATTGGAAAAATTGTTCAAATTTCAGGTCCAGTTATTGATATTCGTTTTAATGATAATAGTTTACCTAATTTAAATAATGCTATTAGTATTGATAATAATGGTCAAAAATTAATTGTTGAAGTTGCAAAACATATTGGTGATGATAGTGTTCGTTGTATTTCAATGGGTCCAACTGAAGGATTACTACGTGGTCTTGAAGCAGTTGATTTAGGAATACCAATTAGTGTTCCTGTTGGTGAAGAAGTTTTGGGTAGACTTTTTAATGTATTGGGTGAAGTCATTGATGATGGTAAAGAACTTAAAACTAAATTAAAATATCCTATTCATCGTACACCTCCTAGTTTTGATGAATTACAATCAAAATCAGAAGTTTTAGAAACAGGAATTAAAGTTATTGATTTATTAGCACCTTATGCTAAAGGTGGAAAAATTGGTTTATTCGGTGGAGCTGGAGTTGGTAAAACAGTTTTAATTCAAGAATTAATTAATAACATAGCTAAAGAACATGGTGGTATTTCTGTCTTTTCAGGAGTTGGCGAAAGAACACGTGAGGGTAATGATTTATATTATGAAATGCAAGAGTCAGGTGTTATTAGTAAAACTGCTTTAGTGTTTGGTCAAATGTCAGAACCACCAGGTGCTAGAATGCGTGTTGCATTAACTGGTTTAACAATTGCTGAATACTTCCGTGATGAAAAACAGCAAGATGTATTATTATTTATTGATAATATATTTCGTTTTACACAAGCTGGTAGTGAAGTATCGGCCTTATTAGGAAGAATGCCTTCAGCAGTAGGATACCAACCAACATTATCGACAGAAATGGGTGCTTTACAGGAACGTATTGTATCAACAACACGTGGTTCTATTACATCTGTACAAGCAGTATATGTACCAGCCGATGATCTAACTGATCCAGCTCCTGCGACAACATTTACTCACTTGGATGCTAAAATTGTTTTAGATCGTAATATTGCTGCTTTAGGACTTTATCCTGCTGTTCATCCTTTACAATCTTCATCAAGAATGTTAGATCCTGCTATTGTTGGTCAGGAACATTATGATGTTGCACAAAGAGTTATTGAAACAATTCAACGTTTTTCTGAATTAGAACCAATCATTGGTATTTTAGGAATGGATGAGTTGAGTGAAGAAGATAAAAAAATAGTAGCTAGAGCAAGAAGAATTCGTAATTTTTGTTCACAACCATTTCATGTTGCTGAAAAATTTTCGAGTTTAAATGGTATTTATATTCCTATTAGTCAAACTGTTAATAGTTTTAAACAAATTTTAGATGGTGAATGTGATGATTTACCAGAGCAAGCATTTTTATATGTAGGAACTATTGAACAAGCAATTGAAAAGGCAAAGAAATTGAGATAATTGAAGGTGATAGTATGGCATTAAATCTTAAAATTATTACTCCTGATGGTATTTTTTTCGATGGAGAAGTACAGTGAGTTAATGTTAAAACAACTGAAGGCTATGTTGGTATTCTTGAATGGCATACACCTTTGATTGCTAATATTCAAATATCAAAAATGTCATTTAAAATTAAAGAAAAAATTCGTAATTTAACGATTTCTGGTGGACTTTTGGTAACTGATTTACATATGGTTCGTATTATTAGTGATAAAGTTGAATATACATCAATTTTAAAAGAGCAAGAAACAAAGGTATTTGATGAACGTATTAAAAGGGTTAGTGGAGGTTAATAAATATGCATGATTCACATTTAATAAAATGAATAATTGAAATAAGTATTTATCTTTTTAGTTTTATTGCTAGCGGATTTGCTGTAAAAGCAATTCCTTTTAATAAATTTCTTGATCATAAAAGAGTAAAAGAATCATGAATTTTATATATGTTAACAACTTTAGTTTTTACTTATTGTATTGGTACGTTAATTATTAAATTTATTGGTTTAGATATTTGATTTAATTTAAATTAATACTTAAAATTTAAAAAATAAAAATAGTAAGTGTTTTAAAATATTTACTATTTTTTTAATTACAATATACTATTAAAATTTATAGTAGTTATTAATAATATCTATATAAATTATAAAATTTCTCCGAAATTACTATTATAGTAGTAAAAAAATCGTTTTTATTTATTTTATTGTTGTTTTTAGTTAAGTTAAGTATCGTTTTTGTTTATGTTTGTTTTTATAATTTTTTATGTTAAGATTTGTTTGTTATTAAAATATATAGAATTAGTTTTTAAAACTAGAATTACGGAGTTTTATATATGGATATTCAGCAAGATTTTTATGTTAAAAAGATTTTTTATGCTTGTTATGTTAAAAATGTGGTTTTACCTATTTCTTTTTTAAATAATATTGGAAATAAGAAAGGTAAATGTTATGTTGGTAATAAGCAAAAATTAAGAAATAATACTGTTCGTACTAAAAATAATTTAATTCAAAAAGCATTGCATAATTTTTATAATAGTAATATTTTGAGTTTTGTTACTTTAACTTATAAAGAAAATATGCAAGATGTTAAACAATCAAAGAAAGATATTCGCTCATTTTTTCTTAAATTAAAGAAATGATGAAATGACCCTAAGCGTGCTGAATATATGGGTGAATTAAAATATATGTATGTTTATGAATATCAAGACCGTGGAGCAGTACGTTTTCATATAATTTTTAATAGAAAAATACCTTATAATATGATACGTGATTGATGACCACATGCTGGTAATGCTAAGGGTATTGATTTAAGAGTTGTCCGTAAAGGTACAAATGAGTTCGTTATTAAATATTTAGGTAAGTATGTTACAAAATCATTAGATGATGTTAAATCTATAAATCAAACAGATATAGGCATAAAAGCATATTCTTTTAGTCGTAATTGTAAAAATCCTATTGTAGTTCGTGGAATTAAAAAAATGACAATTCAAGATATAATTAAAGCAAGTTTTAATGCTACAAATGTATTTTATTTTAAAACTCAAAGAGATAGTAATGGTGATACTGTTATGATTGGTGGTATTATTGAAAGTATTGTTGTAAATGATTATTTTAAAGAGTATGAAGATTATGAACGATATGTATATTTAAGTGCTTTATCGCATAAGCATTATTTACGGACTAGTGAAATAGGTTATTTAATTCATAGAGATAAAGATGTTTTGACTTGGGCAGAAAAAGTTTTTGGTAATAAAGTTGAAAAAATAGATTTTAAGAAAAAAGTTTTACATTAGAAAAAAAACTAGTTTTTCTATATTTTTACTTGTATATATATATATATATATATATAATGGTTAATGAATACTAGTAATTACCGTAATTCTTACTAGTGTTCGTTTTTTTTATTGTATTTTTATTTTTTATGTTATAATAATTTTGTAAGTATAGGTTTACCCTACTATGCTTAACTTATTAAATTTTTAATTTAATGAATTACGGAGGTTAAGTATTTTTTTATGTTTAAAGTACAGTTAGTTAATATTGAAAAAGGGCGTATTATTCCCGATAAAAATAATAAAGGTCAAACATTGAAGTTTGATGTTTTGAAGTGGATGGGTTACACTTTATTGGACACTAATTACATAGACAAGTGAACAAATTAGTTAAAAGAAAGGAACTATAATTATGGCCAATATTAACTCATATACCGATGAATTTAAAAAACAAATTATAGCTTTATATCAAAGTGGCAAATCAGTATCTTGCCTTGCTAAAGAGTACAATGTTACAAGAGCAGTTACTTATAATTGAATTAAGCAATTTACTAATTCAGGCAGTTTTAAAACCAAAGATAATCGTTCTGTTGAAGAAAATGAATTAATTAAATTAAGAAAAGAATTAAAACAGTTACGAATGGAAAATGATATTTTAAAGCAAGCAGCACTAATAATAGGCAGAAAGTAGAAATTATTACTAAAAATAAAGTTAAATATAAAATTCGTACAATGTGTCGTTTTTTAAAACTTTCTAAATCAACATATTATTTTAATTTCAAGAAAAAAGAAAAAAACCAAAATGATATTTATGATGAAGCTGTTATTAGTGCTTTTAAAGAAAATAAATGTGTTTATGGAACTAGAAGATTAAAAGTTGTTCTAAAAGAAAAGAATATTTATTTATCTAGACGAAAAATTAAAGAAATTATGAATAAGCATAATTTAATATCAAAATACACTAAATTATCATACAAAAATCATCATAATAAAGTCAATGATAGTCAAATAAGCAATCTTGTTAATAGAAACTTTAATAATAGGATTAAAAATGAAGTTATTGTTAGTGATTTAACTTATGTTCAAGTTAATGGTAAATGAAACTATATTTGCTTATTAATAGACCTATTTAACCGCGAAATTGTTGGACATAGTGTAGGTATTAAAAAAGATGCATCATTAGTATATCAAGCATTTATGCAATCAAATCGCTGTTTAAAAGATATTCAAATATTTCATAGCGATCGCGGTAATGAATTTAACAATAAAACTATTGATAAACTTTTATTAGTATTCAACATAACTCGATCTTTAAGCAAAAAAGGCTGTCCTTACGACAATGCTGTTGCTGAAGCAACTTTTAAAACTTTTAAGACTGAATTTATTAATGATAAAAATTTTACATCATTAATTCAATTAAAATTAGAATTATTTGATTACATCAATTGATACAACAACATAAGAATCCACAGCACTCTAAACTACTTAACTCCAGTTAATTATCAACAACAAATGTCTACCAAAAAATAGTCCTAAAAAGGGTTGCCATTCCATCTTTATTCATAAAAAAATCTTCCTTTCAAATAAAATTTAAAAATAAAAATTACAACCAAAGTATGAACATCTAGAATAAAGTAGACACAGAATTGTAACCTTTGTGTTAAAAATACTTTAAGGAAGGTGTTCATTTTTTTATGGCTAAATGACTATCAAAAGAAGAAAAGTTAAAAATAATAAAAATAAGTAAAATTAAAACAATTGATAAAACCGCATTAGAGTATGGTATTGGTCGATCATCAATAAAGGAATGAATTAAATCATATAAATTATTAGGTGAAAAGGTTTAGAATATGGCAATCTTTATCTGTTTTTATTATTAAATAACATTTATTATTTAAAATGTTTATAATAATAAAACACACTATAATAGTTAATAACTAAATATTAAAAGATAAAAGGAGAGATTAATTATGAGAAGTATTAAAACTTTATTAAGATTATTAGGTGCAGTTAGTTTAACTACAGTTGCAGCAAGTTCAGTTGTTGCATGTGGTTCTCCAAAACCAGAATTAGATGTTGATGTAGTAGCAAAGTTATTAGGATGATATGATGCAAACGGAAACAGTTTAATTGCACAGAAATTAAGCAAAAATGATACTGTTGGTAAAGAAAAATATTCAATTATAACTGATAATTCACTAATTGAACGTGTTGAAATTTTTAAAAATAAACTATTAAATAACAACAAAGCAAAAAATAGTGAGGCTGCAAAATTATTAGCTGATTTAGGCTTTAAAACTGGTAATGAAAGTAAAGAATACTCAACTAACGACATAAAAAAAATAACTACATTATATGCAAAAGTTACAAGTAGTACTCCAGGTAAAATTGAAGAAAATGGAACAACTGATTTTAAAGTTTCTGATGGTACTTGTCAATTAGACATTATGGATCAGTCAGGAAATGATGCTAAAGTTGTAAAATCTTACAATATCAAAACACTTAAAAATGATACATTAGAAGTTCCATCTACAATAGCAGCTATTGTTAAGATAACAAACTTTGGAATGGCAACCCTTTTTAGGACTATTTTTTGGTAGACATTTGTTGTTGATAATTAACTGGAGTTAAGTAGTTTAGAGTGCTGTGGATTCTTATGTTGTTGTATCAATTGATGTAATCAAATAATTCTAATTTTAATTGAATTAATGATGTAAAATTTTTATCATTAATAAATTCAGTCTTAAAAGTTTTAAAAGTTGCTTCAGCAACAGCATTGTCGTAAGGACAGCCTTTTTTGCTTAAAGATCGAGTTATGTTGAATACTAATAAAAGTTTATCAATAGTTTTATTGTTAAATTCATTACCGCGATCGCTATGAAATATTTGAATATCTTTTAAACAGCGATTTGATTGCATAAATGCTTGATATACTAATGATGCATCTTTTTTAATACCTACACTATGTCCAACAATTTCGCGGTTAAATAGGTCTATTAATAAGCAAATATAGTTTCATTTACCATTAACTTGAACATAAGTTAAATCACTAACAATAACTTCATTTTTAATCCTATTATTAAAGTTTCTATTAACAAGATTGCTTATTTGACTATCATTGACTTTATTATGATGATTTTTGTATGATAATTTAGTGTATTTTGATATTAAATTATGCTTATTCATAATTTCTTTAATTTTTCGTCTAGATAAATAAATATTCTTTTCTTTTAGAACAACTTTTAATCTTCTAGTTCCATAAACACATTTATTTTCTTTAAAAGCACTAATAACAGCTTCATCATAAATATCATTTTGGTTTTTTTCTTTTTTCTTGAAATTAAAATAATATGTTGATTTAGAAAGTTTTAAAAAACGACACATTGTACGAATTTTATATTTAACTTTATTTTTAGTAATAATTTCTACTTTCTGCCTATTATTAGTGCTGCTTGCTTTAAAATATCATTTTCCATTCGTAACTGTTTTAATTCTTTTCTTAATTTAATTAATTCATTTTCTTCAACAGAACGATTATCTTTGGTTTTAAAACTGCCTGAATTAGTAAATTGCTTAATTCAATTATAAGTAACTGCTCTTGTAACATTGTACTCTTTAGCAAGGCAAGATACTGATTTGCCACTTTGATATAAAGCTACAATTTGTTTTTTAAATTCATCGGTATATGAGTTAATATTGGCCATAATTATAGTTCCTTTCTTTTAACTAATTTGTTCACTTGTCTATGTAATTAGTGTCCAATAAAGTGTAACCCATCCACTTAAATTTAACTAAAAAAATGGATATGTACAAGGTGGACCTGTTTTTAATTTTTTACCTTGAACAAATGACAAATCTGCACAAAAAAATCTATACGATTCTTTAACTCAATTATTTGGTAAACAAAAATTAATTTGAACTAATGATCTAAATGGAAATAGTGTTATAACTAATTTTCCTACGACTGGAAGTGCATATTTGACTATAAAATTTGAAGATACAAAAGTTCTGACCTCATTAGATTGTGGTAATCCTCATGCTTAAATATTAAGTATTTGATTTTCAAAAATCAAAAAAGCAATTAGATGTTTTAAATCAGAAGTAAATGATTTACCTTTACAATTTAGCAAACCTGAATTGTAAAATTAAAAATGACACTTATATAAAAATTAAATTGTGTTAATTCTATAATAAAGAAAAGAAAGGAATTGGCGCAATGTATAAGTATCTGACTATTAAATCAATAATAGCAATAAAAGAATATAAAATTTATGAATTTTCGATTCGTAAAATATCAAAAGCTGTTGATTATAGTAAATCAACTGTACATAGAGTTTGCAGATTATTAAATCAAAATTTATTACCATTAGAAATAATGAATAAAAATAATTTTGGAGGATTGATAATTATGAAATCATTATTAACAACATTAAGTGTTTTAACACTTGCAACATCGACAGGAAATTTAAGCAGTTTTTTAAGTACAAATTTAAATTATAATCTAAATTTAAATAATAAAATAGAAATATCAGAAGATATAGGTAGTAACTCTATTAATGAGAGTGTTACACGCTTTGAAGTTTTAATAAATTCTCAAATATTAAGAAATTGATCAAAAATTACAAATGAAGATCAATTATTTAAAATCATTTTAACAGAAATTCAAGATCCAAAAATATTTCAGATAAAGAATCCAAAAGCACAATTTGATGAAATTGCTAAATTTATTTCAAAAAAATGAACTGATATTATAAATGTACCACATATAGCCATTTATGGAATTGAAATAATTTTTGGTGGACCGCTCCCAAATTCAATTAAACCACAATTTTCTTTAGATAAAAATAATAGTAGCTATACTCAAGAAAACTTTCATACAATTGGTTATAATGATTTAAATATTTTTATCAGTCGAAAACAATGAGAAAATATATATGCAATGAATCAGGATATAGAAAAAATAACAAATATACTTAATCAATTTCCGCAGGATCCTGCAATAAATAAAAATGAAATTTCTCAACAATATATAAAAATGATGGCACAAATGATTTTAAAAGAATATGAAAAAATAAATTCTAAATTTAAAGAAACAAATACTAATACCGGTTGAATAGTAAAAGGTAATACAAATGTTAAAGTAAAAAGTATTGATTCACAAATTCAACAAAATAGTTAATTTTCAAAGTAAGGTGGAATAATTATGAAAAAATATTTAATTATTATAAGTGCATTTGTACTTACAACTGTTTCTACAAGTCAATTAGTAGAAAATATGATTTCAGCAAATATTTTAAAACCATTAATAAAAAAAGAAAATGAAGAAGTCAAAAAATTTACAGAACTCAACGATGAGCAAAAAATTGATTTCAATAAAGTTGAAAATTATTTTAAAGATGAAAAAAATAAAACTAATAATAAATTCAATGGAATTAGTTCTTATGACACTTTAAAAATAAGAAGTCAAGTTGATAATGCTTTTGCAAAGTCATTAGAGTATACAAATGAAATAAAACAAAAAAACTATCTTTAGATCAAATAATGACCAAATTTAAAAACGAAATTCCAAGATTTAAAACAGTATATGAAAGATCACAGAAAAATTTTTTAAAAAATAAGGAAATAGCAATAAAAAATATGAGTAACAATAATTTATTAAAAAATTCTATAAAAAATATTAAAAATTATGATGAAAATAAAATGAAAATTGAAGCATTAGAATTTTGAAATAAATTAGATGAATTTAAAATTGGATTCATTACTACTGCAGCAATTAGCGCTATACTGGCAGCCGGAATGTGAGCAGCTGCTTGAGCTGGTGGAATAAGTATCCCATGAGCTGTTGCAGCAACAATAACTGCAGTAACATGTACTGCAGTTGCAGAAGCAATAAATATATATATGGTAAATAATGCTCCTCTTATTGATAAAATAGATCAAAATATTGAAATTGCCCTTTCTGCTACTGGTATAGCTTATGCCTTTTTTAGAGATTTATATGCAATAATACAATTTTCTCTTGTTACTATTGGAACAACATCAGTTATTACAGCTGCGGGTGCTGCAATCTTTACTGTAGGTATAGCAATATTTACTTGAATAACAAGAACTGATATTTTTACACAAATAGAAAATAGTAAAAATGAAGAAATAAAGCAATGAGTTCAAGATTCTAAAAATGGTATAGTAAAAAAATATAAATTTGAATATAAAAAAGAAGGCGGAATGTGAGATGAATCATATAATGTTGATTATTATACTATTAAATTAATAAAATGAACAGATTATACTTCATCAATTGAAGAATTCAAACAAGTCTTTAAATATGTAGGATTTAAAAATTTCTTAGCTGAAGCTGGAGGTCAGGGAGATACAATTAAAAAAGAAAACCTTTTAATTCCTACAAGTGATTTTATTACTGATATTATAAATCAGAAAAAAATTATTAACTATAACTATTCCAACTGAATAGGAACAGAGCAAAATGCAATTTGATATGTATATACCACAATTGCAATGGGAGATCACTCAATCCCTATAAATGACTCGTTATTTCTTAATTCTAGTTTTGTAACTAAATCTTATCATGCAATTTATCATGTTTTCTTAAATATAAGGTTTGATGATTGCTTCTTAACAATATAATTCAGTTAATCATAAAAATAAAATTTATTGCTCTAAATTCTTTATTTTTAAAAATTAAAATATATCCCGTAAGTATCGCAAGTGTATTTACGGGAATATCTAATAAATTTTAAAATAGTATATAAAAGCAGTAGATTTATTATTAGAAAATACTGAAGATTTAACAACAGTTTTTAAAGAGGGAGGATTGTATAAAGAATTAACAAAAAGATTAGTAGAAAAAATGTTGAATTCTGAGATGCAAAATTATTTAGTATATGATAAGAATCAACATAGTAATAGTGACAATGCTCGTAATGGTATAAGTTCAAAAAAATTAATAACTCAATAAGGTAAAATTGAGATTGATGTACCACGAGATCGCAATAATAATTTTAATCCTGTAATAGTTGCAAAAAGACAAAGAAGATTTGATGGTTTTGATCAACAAGTTCTTTCTTTATATGCAAAAGGTATGACATTATCAGATATTAGAATGCAATAACAAGAGTTATATCATGGTGCTGATATTAGTGAAAGTGTTATTAGTCAAATTACTGATGATGTTATTGATGATGTAAAAGCATGGCAAAATCGACCATTAGAAAGTGTCTATCCGATTGTTTATTTTGATTGCATAGTAGTGAAAGTACGACAAGATAAAAGGATTATTAATAAATCAGTTTATATAGCTTTAGAAGTTGATTTAGAAGGTAAAAAAGATGTTTTAGGTTTATGAATTAGTGAAAATGAAGGTGCTAAATTTTGATTAGCAAATTTAACAGAAATGAAAAATCGTGGTTTAAATGATATTCTTATTGCCTGCAGTGATAATTTAACAGGCATGTCAGAAGCAATACAATCAGTTTATCTTAAAACAGAACATCAATTATGCATAGTTCATCAAATTAGAAATAGTTTGAAATATGTCTCATATAAGCATAGAAAATCTCTAGTTGCAGATTTAAAACCAATTTATACTGCATGTAGTGAAGAACAAGCAATGCAGACTTTAGAATCCTTTGAAAATAAGTGAAATAAACAATATCCTCAAATTGCTAAATCTTGATATAAAATTGAGATAATTTAATGGTTTTTATTAGTTATCCTGCAGAAATTAAAAGAGTGATTTATACAACAAATGCTATTGAATCTGTAAATAGTCAATTACGAAAAGTTATCAGAAATAAAAAAGTTTTTCCTAAATGATATGACAGTTTTCAAAATATTTTATTTAGCAATTGAAAATATAACAAAAAAATGAACAATGCCCATTCAAAATTGAAATACAGCAATTGCTCATTTTATGATAAAATTTGAAGATAGAATTAATCTAAACTAGTACTTTGCAAAACAAAGATACACAGATTACATAAAAGCCTACCATTTTCTTTGGTAATTTGCTTTTCTTTTTCTAATTGAATTTTTCATTCTTCTTTATGTTTATGTTTTTCAGTCATTATATTAAAATCCTTATTTTTGTATTTCACTTTTATATATTTTTCTGTTTTCTTCTGCCATTTTTACATATTTAGATTTCTCTTCGTTTGTCATGTCTTTTCAATGATTACCAATTAATTTTGCAATTTCTGCAACTTTTGATTTAAGTTCTGGTTTTTGTTGAATAATCTCTGCTCTTTTTTCTTTACTAAAAAGCATATAAGCATTCATTGGTCTTTTAACTTTATTTGACATATAAATATTCCCCCTAATTTTTCTTAATATAATTTTACATGATTTAAAAATAAGTTTTTCATATACTGATTTTTAAATGAAATCTATCCACGATTACGATTTTTTAACTGAGAATTTTTCAATAACTCAATCTCATTTTTAAGTTGTTGAATTTCTTTCTCTTGATATTTATTTTTTTCTAAATCTATATTTATTTCAAAAATTTCTTTGCATTCCATTTCTGCGATTTTTTGAAATAATTTACTTGTTTTATTAATAGAAATTATCTTATTAAATTTATCTTTTCAAATATCGGTAACTTCATTAAATTTAATGGTTCTATAATAAATTGGTCTTATATATTGAATTTGATTATCAATTTTAGTTTGGAAATAATCATGATTACTTGGTTCAGTAGTCATTAATTGCACTTTCACATGACTTGGATAAGACTTAATAACTATTGCTGGACGATACTTTTGTTTACCTGTTTCTTTATCAGTATCATCAATAATTTTTACACGAATTCCCATTCCCTTTTGTAATTTTCATCAATATTTTTGTTGCATAATTTTCCACTTTTCTAGTTAAGTATCGTTTTTGTTTATGTTTGTTTTTATATTTTTTTATGTTAAGATTTGTTTGTTATTAAAATATATAGAATTAGTTTTTAAAACTAGAATTACGGAGTTTTATATATGGATATTCAGCAAGATTTTTATGTTAAAAAGATTTTTTATGCTTGTTATGTTAAAAATGTGGTTTTACCTATTTCTTTTTTAAATAATATTGGAAATAAGAAAGGTAAATGTTATGTTGGTAATAAGCAAAAATTAAGAAATAATACTGTTCGTACTAAAAATAATTTAATTCAAAAAGCATTGCATAATTTTTATAATAGTAATATTTTGAGTTTTGTTACTTTAACTTATAAAGAAAATATGCAAGATGTTAAACAATCAAAGAAAGATATTCGCTCATTTTTTCTTAAATTAAAGAAATGATGAAATGACCCTAAGCGTGCTGAATATATGGGTGAATTAAAATATATGTATGTTTATGAATATCAAGACCGTGGAGCAGTACATTTTCATATAATTTTTAATAGAAAAATACCTTATAATATGATACGTGATTGATGACCACATGCTGGTAATGCTAAGGGTATTGATTTAAGAGTTGTCCGTAAAGGTACAAATGAGTTCGTTATTAAATATTTAGGTAAGTATGTTACAAAATCATTAGATGATGTTAAATCTATAAATCAAACAGATATAGGCATAAAAGCATATTCTTTTAGTCGTAATTGTAAAAATCCTATTGTAGTTCGTGGAATTAAAAAAATGACAATTCAAGATATAATTAAAGCAAGTTTTAATGCTACAAATGTATTTTATTTTAAAACTCAAAGAGATAGTAATGGTGATACTGTTATGATTGGTGGTATTATTGAAAGTATTGTTGTAAATGATTATTTTAAAGAGTATGAAGATTATGAACGATATGTATATTTAAGTGCTTTATCGCATAAGCATTATTTACGGACTAGTGAAATAGGTTATTTAATTCATAGAGATAAAGATGTTTTGACTTGGGCAGAAAAAGTTTTTGGTAATAAAGTTGAAAAAATAGATTTTAAGAAAAAAGTTTTACATTAGAAAAAAAACTAGTTTTTCTATATTTTTACTTGTATATATATATATATAATGGTTAATGAATACTAGTAATTACCGTAATTCTTACTAGTGTTCGTTTTTTTTATTGTATTTTTATTTTTTATGTTATAATAATTTTGTAAGTATAGGTTTACCCTACTATGCTTAACTTATTAAATTTTTAATTTAATGAATTACGGAGGTTAAGTATTTTTTTATGTTTAAAGTACAGTTAGTTAATATTGAAAAAGGGCGTATTATTCCCGATAAAAATAATAAAGGTCAAACATTGAAGTTTGATGTTTTGAAGTTTGTAGAAATAAATAAACAAACAAGTGTGCCAACTGGTCAAACACGTGATAAATGATATAATCCGGAATTTGCTAGTGATTTTAATAATTGTTTATCTGTTGTTGATTTAAAAGTTGGTAATTTTTATTCACTTGAACTTGATTTAAGCGGTAATATTAAAAAACTTTCTAATTGAAAATAGTTATTTATTAAAAGGGTAATTTTAAATAATTATTGATATGTTAGGAGTTAAGTTTAAATTATGGCTAAAAATGATAATTGTTCATGTGAACAAGCATTTCATTTAGCAATTTATATATGTAAACTTTGTGAGCAAGTTATTTGTCCTAAAAGAGTTTTGCAAAACTTATATACTAGAAAATATTATTGTCCAAATTGTATATTAGATATTGCTTTAAATAAGGCAATGAGACAGCAAGAAAGCAAGTTAAATTATGAAACATAAGTGTAGTGATTGAACTTATGAGCGAGTATATGGTTGTGAAATGTGTTACAAAGTTGCTAATGAAATGGAACGAATAAGAAAAGAGAATAAAAGAAATAAGTAAAAATTAAATAAGGGGCTTATATATGGATTATATATTTTTCATTAAGCCCCAATGGATTAGATTATAATTCATAAATAAGCTCCTTATTAGTATATAAAGTAAGGAGTTTTATTTATGCCTAATGAGTTAGAACAAACTAGTAATTATACTTTAACTAAAATATTAAGAACTGGATTAAGTCCATTAAGTGCTATGGTAGGAGTTAGTGCTTATTATGGTCAATATTTAAAAGACCCAATTTTAGGTTCTATTAATTCTTTGTTATTTAGTAAAAAGTTAGGAATTGATATATGGAATATTAATCAAAGACCAACTACTAGAAATAAAGTTATTAATAGTTATAAAAAGATATTTTTAGGTTTAGGAACAATTGGTTTAATTAATTATGCTAAGTTCGTTCAGTATGTTGATAAGTCAGTTTCTTTATTAAGAGATGAACCATGTTTTTGACCACCTTGCCCTACTGAACCCCCAAGACCAACTTATCCACCTTTTACAACTGTTAAACCGATAATCAATGTTCCTTTTGTAGATTGAGATACTTATATATCTTTAAATAGTTTTGGTATAGCAAATGTTATTAGTGGTTTAACTGAATTAATACCTAATAGATTTCAAAATATAAGAAAGATAGCAAATATGGGTACTGGTGGTTGTTTGATTAGTAGTGGTGTAGCAATGGGTATTAATAATAATTTTAATAATTATTTTGCTATTCCTACGATTATTGCCGGTGCAAGTGAGATTATTAATACTTTATTGTTACCTTTGGGAAGTACATATAATAATACAGAATTACAAGAAGTATTTACAGATGAAAGAGCAAGATTAATTAATGGCAGTGTTAATGATTATCAAAGTACAGATGACGGTATGGTTGATGTTGATTTAAATGATGATAGTATGTCAGAGATTAATTTAGATAGAGCAAGTTTAAACTGGGATTATTCTTATGCTTATACATTAGGTGGTGTTTAAAGTGAATATATATATGTTATGAATTTTAAAATTTATGGCATTAACTGGATGTATTACATTTAGTATATTTTTAGGATTAATTCCTAGCATTATAGTTTTAGGATTTGTTGCAATTAAACCAGTATCTATTTTAATTGGTATTGTTGTAGGTTATATTGGTATTCCATGAAATAATATTAAAAATAAAATAACAAATTGAGTTTTTAAGAGAAAAGAAAATAAATTTATTAAAAAGAATGATTTAAAAGTTGAAAGAAAAAGATATGAAAAACAAAAATTAGAAAGAAAATTTCAAAATTTAAATAATCAAGTAAAAGAATTAAAACAAACATTAGAATTTCAAAGTAAATTATTAGAAATTAATAATGAAAATTTAAGAAATAATGAACAAAATAAAACTATAAGAACATTTATTTTATAAGGAGTGAATTAATTTTATGAAAAAAGATAAGTGAAAAAATATGCCAAAACAAAAGTTGCATAAGAAAAAGGCAAAAAGAAATTTTGACCAAAGATTAAGTGAAAATATGAATTATGATGATTTTTTATTAGGGGGTAAAAAATAATGGAAAATAAAGAAGTTATAAAACATAAAAAAATTTCTAAATTTGATTGAGTTAATATTATTCTTATTAGTGTTTTTACTAGTTGTGGTTTATGGTTATTTGTTGGTGGTATTCAGCAAATTATTGATAATGATATGAGTTTTATTCGTTGATTTTGGTTTTTTATTGGTGGTATTTCATTTTTTATGGGTATTTTATTTTCAATTTTAGATTTGATTAAATCAATTAAAAATAAGAAAAAGAATATTGAGAAAGGAAGTGTTAAATAATGGATTTTAAAGAAATTATAAAATATGCGTTATATATTGGTGGTTTTTGTTTAATTCTTTGGTTTTGTAGAAATTGAATACGTGAAGGTATACAAAGATTTAAACATAAAAAACATATAAAAGATAATGATAGTGAACCCGATTGTATATTTTGTCGTAAAGATTTTGAAAAGAAGAAACGTAAATTAGAAATGGAAAAACAACAAAAAGAATTAGAGAAAGGAGGTGATTAATATGCCTGCTGGATTATCAGCATTATTAAATATGATTGGTGGTGTTGGCCAACAATTATTAAATGCTTTTACTTATATTTTTGGTTGAGTATTTACTACTGGCGATGGTGGAACACTTACAAATTGACCAGTGTTAATTTCAATTGTATTTATGGTATTAGTGTTTATCAAACAATTTGTGGGACATATTATTCATGGAACACATTAGTAATTAGAAAGGAAGTAAGCAAATGGTAAAGTTATTTTTTAGTTTGGTTTTTGTTTTACCTTTATTAGGTAGACTTTTACCAATTGTTAATACATTGGTACAAACTATTTATATGCAGTATTTAAGTTCTTTTGCTGGATTACATACTGTGTGACACTTTTTATTAAGTCGTTCTTTTATGATAGTTTATACACTTTACCTTTGCCTATTCTTGCTTTAATAAATGTTAGTTTTGTATTTTATTTAATTTTAGGATTATTTAGATTTACAAGACATTAGGATGTGAAATTATGTTTATACCTTTTATTACAACAGTTATGCAATTATTTGCTTCAATTTTTATGAAGTTTTTTAGTTTTCCACTTGGTGATTTAGGTTTTAATTTGGGTACGTTAATGATATTTTTAATTTTGCTTAGATTTGCATTTAGGGTTATTTTACCCGAATTAATGTTACCAACATTAGGTTTAGGATATGCTGTTAAGTTTATTGGTAAAAGTTCTGTTTCTTTGGGTGTTGGTACTGGTCAACAAATTGCTAAGAGTTATCAAAGACGTGTTGAAAAAGTAAAAACAAGAAATAAACAACAAGGTAAGTTTAAAGGTGGTGCTGGTGGTAATAAATTTACTGGAACATCTAGTGGTTGAGGAGTTGGTGATTAATTATGTCTAATTTTGTTATTAGTATATTGCATTTTATTTTTATATTTTCTAGTAATGATATTGGTATATTTTTAAATCAACCAAATATTACTGATGAAGTTTATATTTTGTTTAATTTGACTTTTTGGTTGGTATTAGGTGTATTTTTTAATTTTATTTATCGTACTATTAAATTTGTTTTTAGGTCATTGTTTGGGTAGGTGTTAAGTATGAGTGTTTTAGAAATTTACAATAAAATACATCAATGTATTGTTGATTATTGAACTATGTTTATAGGTAATCCAGTTGATGATTTTACTACTATTTTATGAAATTTAGTAGTTTATGGAACACAATTTTTTATTGGATTTGTTTTGTTTTATGGTTCATGGTGAATTTTAAAATGTTTATTTGGTAAATAATTATGTGATTTAAGTTTGCTAAATTATTTTTTGTTGTAAATACTTCTGTTCAAGCACCCACTAGTTTAATTGCTTCAAATGACCCTAATGTCGTTAATTATGATATTACAAAAGAAATGGTTAAACATGTTAAATACCATAGTTTTGATGATTGAGCAACAATTCCATGAAATTCTGCTTATTTTGATGTTGACCAACCGGATTTAAAATTAGTAAGTGGTGAATTTATTGGTAATCAAGGTACTTATGTATGTTCTTATTATAGTGATACAGTTGGTGTTCCGTCACAAGAGATAAATATGGGGTCTGGTGTTTATACTTTTAATAGAAAACAATTGGATGAATTTTCACGTATTATGTTTAATCATAATTATGTTGCAGAAAAGAATACTAATCGTTTGAATTTTGTTAATCGTGATATTAGAGTTATAGATTTTCAAACACAGTTAAATTTTGAAATTGATAAACCTTTGAGTTTTTATATTCAAGGATTTATGTTTTATTTTGAATATGAAAATGAAAATTTTAAAACTTTTACTGCTAATTTTACTTTTAGTTTTTTAGATTATGTTGGTGATACAAAGTATGTTTTTAAAGGTAAGGTTGATAATGATATTTATCAGCAACATTTATATAATTTTGTATCTATGCCTATTCGTGTTCCAAATTTAAGACATTTAACAGTATTTTTTGATGTTCATGGTGAATGAATTCCGCCTATTTGAGCACAATTAAATTTTGGTCAAATTAATATTTTTTCAAGTGAGAAAGTAACACCAGTTCCACCAAATAGTCCTTTTAACCCTGAGTATGAACGTGTTAGTTGATATGATGTTTTTGGTCATTTGCGTAATGCTTTTAGGTGAGTACTAACTATATGGTGTTGTTGGTAAAGTTTTACCAGTTGAACCATTAAGAGAATTTTTTACTAAACTTGACGGATTATTGAGACGTATTTTTGATGATACTATTAGTTCTGTTTTAAATGTTGATTTTACTAGTGGTTTAGAACAAGTTTTAACATTATGAGTATTTTTAAAAGCTGTTGGATTTTTAGTTGGTTAGGAGTTGAAATAATGCCTTGATATGGTTATTTACTTTTAGGAGTTATATTATTAATAATACTTTATCCATTTTTAATAACTAGAAAAAATATAAATATATTACAACGTGTAGGTAGTTATATTATTTCAGCACAAATCTGCCCTTGCTTGTTGTTTAGCACAAAAACATAAAGGTAGGGTAGGTAAGTCCTATTCCTATTAAAGTACGTAATGAATATAGTTATCGTTGTTCTTATGATGATGTTTTTAAATTTATTCAATTAAATAGTAATTATGCTTTTAAAGAGAATGATATGCTTGTTTTTGATGAACTAGGTTTAAAAATTAATAGTAATGATTTATCACCCGAATTTAAAGAAACACAAGAAAGTTTAGGAATGTTTTGTAAATTAATAGGTCATAATTTTAATGGAATTATGTATATGATTGAACAACACCCCGATAGAATACCAAAACAAGCACGTGAAAAAGTGGAATATATTGTGCAAGTTAAAAGAATGCGTATTTTGTTATTTTTAGTTAAGTTTAAACTAAATATTTATACTAATGTTGATGATTATAATAAAGTTGTATTATCTAAAAGACAAATAAAGCGAATAATTAAACGTGGTGGATTACCACCTAGTTATAGTGGTGAAACTATGACTTTTAGTTTATGATTTCCTAGGTCTTATTTACAAAGATATAATAGTCGTGCTTTAAATTATATTCATTCTTTAAAGAGTGAATTAAGTACTGTTAAAGACTATGAACAATCACAAGCATTAGATTTTACTGTTGATGATATTAGAGCAGTAGGATTAGATAAGTTGGATAATATATTACAAACTGAAAAGAAAGAAACTGAAAATACTGTATGCCGTACTTGTTATTATAGAAATAAATATTTTAAGAAAAATAAGAAAGATGTTAAAATAGAGTAAACCTATATTTATTGGTCGAAGCCAACCAGAACCTTGGTTGGTTGGCCGTGGCGTTTACGCCACTGGGGTGAGTTGCGAAGCAACTAGGGGCAAAGCCCCTATATACTTGGTATAGAATAAAATTCTCATCTGTATAGAACAATATAGAATGGAGGTGAGAAAATGAGTAAATTTTTTCATAGTAAACAAACATCTCCTGAGGATAAGAAAAATCCTAGTTTTACTTTTAAAGGAACTTTCAATAAATTAGGTGGCAAAATGTTTGGTAAAATGCAAAACTTATCAAGAGCCATTGTTTTACCAATAGCTACATTACCAATAGCTGGCTTATTGTTAGGAATTGGTGGTGGAGTTGCTAGTGCTTTAAAGCAATTGCCTAATCATGATAGTCTTGTTGCTATTATTAATATTTTTTCAATTATGCAATCAGCCGGAAACGTTGTTTTTGCTAATTTAGGATTGATTTTTGCTATTTCTATTGCTTTTGGTTTTGCAAAAGCTAGTAAAGGTGTAGCTGCTCTTTCTGGATTTATTACTTTTATTGTTATGACTTCAGTTATTAGTGGCATGTTTTTTTGAAATCCTAAAACAGGAATGTTGGGGTTTGATCCATGAGGTTTAGGTGAAGGTGCAAAGATTACTCCAGAAAGTGGTAAATCTTCTGGTTTATTTTCTTCTGTCTTAGGATTATTTCCTACGTTTGATACTTCAGTTTTAGGTGGCATTCTTGTTGGTTGATTAGTATCAATTGTTCATAATCATTCATACAATATTCGTATGCCAAGAGTATTAGCTTTTTTTGGTGGTGAACGTTTTGTGCCAATTTTAGCTGTTTTTGTTGGAATAGGAATGGGATTAGCTTTTTTCTTTATTTGACCAATGTTATTAATTGCTTTTAGAGAAATTGGTAATGGCTTAGCAGTTGGTATGAATACAGGTCAACTTACTGATGGACAGTTAACTGGTGATAATTTTCATCCGACAGTTGGTGGAGCATTTATTGCAATGTTTTTTGGAATTACTGAGCGTTTATTAATACCAACAGGATTGCATCACGTTCAATATGCGCCTTTCTGATATACTGGAATTGGTGGAAATTGAATTAATGAATCTGGTGATCATTTTGTTGGAGCGTACAATATTTTCTTTGGACAATTTGCTTCTAATGCAGTAGGACACATGAATCAAACACCGGGAACAATGTTTATGAGTGGGCGATTTGCATATATGCAATATGGCTATCCCTTTGCAGCACTTGCTATGTGAATGTTAGCACGACCAGAAAATAAAAAAATGGTTGGTGGTATTTTAGGATCTGCTGCTCTAACTTCTTTCTTAACAGGAGTTACAGAACCATTATTGTTTTCATTCTTATTTGTAGCACCATTATGTTTTGTTTTCCATGCATTTATGGCAGGAATTAGTTTTATGATGGCGTATTTATTAAATATAGTTGTTGGTCAAGGTTTTGCTGCTGGATTTATTGATTTTTCTTTCTTTGGAATATTACCAAGTATTCTTGGTAAAGAAACAGGATTCTATTGAGTATTTGTTACTGGATTAATTATGGCACCTGCTTATTTCTTTGGGTTCTATTACATTATTAAGTGAAGAAATTACAAAACTTTAGGTCGTGAAGAAGGAGAATTAGCAACCAACTTAGCTTTACAAAGTGTTGAAAGTTCTTTAGATAAGTCTTCAAAAAAAGGTAGAACAAAAGTAGAAAATTTATTACTTGGACTTGGTGGAGCATTAAATATCATTGATGTTAACGCTAAAGATAAAGTATTAGTTGCAACTTTAAAAGATGCAAATATTTATTCAAAAGCTTTATTAAGATTAAGTGGAACTAAAAATATTAAAGTAATTGCCAATAAAGTTGAAATTACCTATCTTGATGGTGCAGAGTCTATTCATAAAACTTTACAAGCAGAAATGACAAAGAAACAAACATTAACACCTGATACTAATAAAGATAAAAATAATGATATGTTAGAAAATATTTTTAAAGGTCTTGGTGGACGAAGTAATGTTAAATTATTAGACAATTGTGCTACAAGATTGCGTGTTACAGTTTTTGATGAAACTAAAGTTGATGATAATATTTTAAAATCAACTGGTGCGGTTGGTATCTTTAAAAAAGGTACAGCTATTCAGGTAATTTATGGGCCACAAGTAGGTAATATTAAAAATGATTTATTAAAAACTTGAACTCCAAAATAAACTATTACTAAAATATAAAAATGAGCAACTTTTTGAGTTGTTCATTTTTTTAGTTTTAGTTACGGATAATGTTAAAATTATAATATAGGATGGAGGGAAAACTATGTTTTTTGATGATGAAGAAGAAAAGTTAGAAGAAGCTAGGTATGAAGAAATACAAACAAATATACAAAATTTAACATTAACAGTTGATGTTAATATTGTTGTTAAAGATTTATTTAAATATATTAAATTAAAATGTACACAAAAAATTAGAATTATGGATATATTAGCATTGTTTTTATCAATATTTTCAATAATTCTTTCAATATTATTAACTGTTATTGATAAAACTGATCAAAAAATTAGTTTTGAACTTCGAAAATTATTGTATGCGGTAAATATATTTAAAGATTTAACAGTGGTAATGGTATTAGTAATTGCATTATTTATGAGGTTAAATATTGAATTAAACAAAATAAGCAATTCAAATCTTTTTATGCAACAAATGCTGATTTTACACCAGAAGAAATTGTTTCGGAACTAATGGATCTTAATAATATTTTTAGTTTCAAGCATTGAAATGAAATTTCATTCCATATTAAATATTATAAAAAAATGTAAATCATTTAAACGACATGCAATTTTAATCGCTATTTTGGATTATTATCAATTGCCAATTAATAAATGAAATTTAATGTATTTAAATCAAACAATTAGTTATTTAAATAAAAAACATTTTCGTCATATTCTTAGATTATGCATATTTAGTTGTTTAGCAATAATAACGATTATTTTAATGAGTACTTTCCCTTCAATATTTTTAAGATAAAATATTTTATATAGATAGAAAGGTATATATGGAAAAATTTAATGAAGAAATAAAAATATTAACGACAATTTTTATTAATAATGCTAATATCAATACTAAAATTAAACAAGAAAAATTTTTAATTAATAATTTCAAATTTTATGAAATTTTAACTAGTAAACGAAAACCATTAGTAAGATTATTTTTAAATAAATGAAATAAAAATTTATCTTTAATAAGTAAAAAACAGTTATTTGAAACATTATATTTACAAAAAAATCGTGAATTTCAATATACAGCAATGGAATTTTTAAATCTTTGATGAAAGAAAAACTTAAGTTTTAATGACTTAGATTGGCTTTTATCGATAATTAAGCATAATATTTGATGAGATACTACTGATTATTTTGATAATATTATTGGTGTTCTTATATTTAGTAACAATAATATTAGTGTTAGAGATCAATATTTATTTAAGTTAATAAATGATAGTAATTTTTGAATTCAAAGAATAGCAATTCAATCACAATTAATGTTTAAAGAAGATACTGATTTTAATTTACTATTTGCATTTAAGCCATTGTTATTAACAACAAATTTTTATCTAATACGTTCTATTGGTTGAGCATTGCGTAATGCTAAACGAGTTAATTCACAAAAAATTAATGATTTTATTAAAATTAACAATGTTAGTAAAAAAATATGGAATGGCAACCCTTTTTAGGACTATTTTTTGGTAGACATTTGTTGTTGATAATTAACTGGAGTTAAGTAGTT